>QAXD01000086.1:178866-251489 GCA_004335575.1 Haematococcus sp. NG2
CCACCCACCCACCTCCCTCTGTACCTACATCACCGCTATCTCCCCTCTTGCTGCCCCTATCCCCCATAATCCCTTGCGCATGGCATAGCAGCCGCAAACGCTCTAATCTCAAATGACAGTCTCACCTACACACTATTATGCTTGCACGCAGATGGAGGGCAAGTTTGTGGTGGGCAAGGATGGCACAGTGAGTTGACTGGAACCAGACTTTTGTGATGGGGCTGACCCATCACAAAAAAAACAAAAAACAAAAAAAACCAGACAGCCCTGCATTGGTGGCCTGCTTAATCCTTCTGTTAGCCGGCACCCATTTGCCTGTGCAGCACATCAGCAGCTCAGACAGCACCCCGTATGCGAGCACAACCTCTGCTAGCTGTACGCAACACAAGGGACGCTAGCGCAGGCACGCTTCATCAAGTTTGCGCATCTTGTGCAATGCTGGCGTGTGCAGGTGGTGCTCCAGGAGGAGGATGGTCTGGACTATGCGCCCGTGACTGTGTCCCTGCCCGGTGAGCTCCCTGCTGACGGCGGCCGCTGTCAGGCGCCGACAAGCAGCTGAAAGCTGTGATAAGCTGCTGCCATGCTCGTATGTCAGCCGCAGAAACCACTCCTGGATGCTGTGCTGAAGGGGGTTGGTCGTTCGTTTGTGCGTGCTTGCTCGTGCTGCAGTCCAGTGCCCAAATCACACACAGCGTGACCACACCTCATATAGTCATATTGCCTGAGCAGGTCCCGGGGCCCAGCCCTGCTGGTGATCTTCTGTTTATCCCATACATACCCAATGGTTTGAGTGTGGTGTATGTCGCATGTGCGCAGGTGGTGAGCCGGTGCCCCTGATGTTCACCATCAAGGGTATTGATGCTGTGGGCACTCTGGCTAAGTTCACTGGTGATTTCGATGTGCCCTCATACCGCGGCTCGACCTTCATGGACCCCCGGGTGAGTGGCACTTTGAGTCACTGGTTTGTCAGTTGACTGATCTGTTGCTCCAAGGCCTAGCCTAGGTGTTCTGATGGTTGTGTTAATGCGGCGCTGCTCGGTCATGGCCAGACATGACTTGTGTACCGCTGCTCGCTTAGACTGCACAGCAATCATGTGCACAAAGGTGCGCAGCTGTTCTTACGCACGACTGAAGCCACAGTGTGTGATGCCAATGTTCTCAAAACTACCCCCTCAACCGCGTGCTTCGCTGGACTGCCTGCAGGGCCGTGGCGCAGCTACAGGCTATGAGACTGCTATTGGCCTGGATTCTGCCCAGGACGCTCCTGAGATCCAGGCAGAAAATGACAAGAAGATCACGCCCCACAAGGGTCACGCCGTGTTTTCCCTCACACGGGTTAGTGGTGCCACTGCCGCGCACTGAACTGTGCTGTTGTGTGCCATCCCACAAGACGAGCACGCCCGCAACTGTGCTGCATTGGCATCATCATGGCTGGAATGTCCAGCCTGTGAGGCTGGCGGCTGTACTGAACCGACTTGTACTGCCTGCCCTGTGCAGTACGATGCTGCCACTGGTGAGATTGGTGGTGTGTTTGAGACTCTGCAGCCCACCGATGACGACATGGGCTCAAAGGATGCCAAGGAGGTCATGGTCACTGGTAAGTGAGGCAATGAGAAACCATGGCCTGAAGCCCTTGCCAGGCACCATTGCCTCGTCGGCACTACATGCTGGTTTGGATGACCGTGCCCCATCATCCCAGAGCAAGGGTATGATGAGTACTGTGCTGTCCGTGTGCGCAGGCAAGTGGTACGGCCACCTGCAGGGTTAAGATCCAAACTCTTCTGGCTATGCCCTCACCCGACTGTGAGAAGATAGTGGTATGGACGGGTTGATAGTGGAGCATGGGGCGGCTTTGCTGAGCACCTCTGTGTGAGCTGATTGTTGTAGACTTACTGAGACATGAGTGGCAACCAGACGTGCTGTTCATGTTTTGACCGTTGTTTTTTGTTCATTGGTTGATTTGTTGCTTGATGGCTCGCATGCATTTCATGTGTTCCTTGAGAGAGGGGTGGAGCAATGGCATGTAATATACAAAAGGTATTTGTGAGAGATGTCATCCTGTTGTCCGCCAAGAGCTAGGTGACCGAGGGCATACTTGCATGATTGACCGCTGGCAGGCAGGGAGGGCAAGCGAGTGGTACAATGTGAAGGTTGTTCTGGGAGCTTTGCTCCATGTGCACTGCAGGTGTAGGTTGTTCATGGCGACATGAGACACAATTTTGATTGATGTGCTATGAGACGAGAGTGTGTAAGCTGACATACCGTATGAAGATATATTCCTAGTCCTTCCCATGATACAGCTGTTTCACACGCCAACACTGCACCAAGCTGATCAGCGCAGTAGGCAGTACAAGCGGTACCAGCAGTACCCGGGGGCAGGGGGTTGCATGGGGCCAGCCATGACATCAGCCTGAGAGGCAGCGCTACACACAGCACAGGAACCACAGCCGTGGGGGCCGTGGAGGCTGTGGGGGCTGCGGAAGTAACAGCCGTGGGGTGCATTATGAGCACCGTGGGGCACAGAAGGTGATTCAGTCGTTCATCAACTGAGAGAACAAGTGAATCACATCACATCCCCCATACCCTTCCTTTTTCAACCTGGCTCGCAGAGTGCCAATGCATTCTTTGCCCACATCATATCCTGCCACGATATCCAGCACTCGAACTGACAGCTGCAGGGTGCATCCAGCAGCCTATGACCTGCCCTGCCCTGCCCCCATCCTGCCCGTTCGATGTGCCCACTCGCTCCGCACTAGCAATACAACGCAGTGGTGGTACGCGACAGCTGTCAGCCTGTTGTGCATGCCGACAAACGTGTGAGAGCAGGACATCTCTGAAATACCGTAAAACAAAGCAAACACACTTTATTCTTCCTCCCAGCATTCCTGCACTGCAGGTGCTAACGCTGTACAGCTTCACATCACCTTGAGGCCGATATTCAACAAGTAGAAGACGGACGGATCATGTGTGACAGCAGATCAGGCCTTTACTGATGCACGCACTCCCTGCCATGCCCAGCTGCACATGCAGTAGGCTACTGGCACCTTCCAGAGCTCATTCCATGGGCCTGCGCCACTCCAAACACAGGGGATATGCGCCAGGAGCTGACAGGTACACGGTGATCTGGGATGAAACCCTAGCTGGCGAGCGTTCACTGCATACTCTGTGCTCACCCCCGCATGCAGAGGGACCAGAATGACGACGACAGCGTCTGCCATCAACCACTCGGACCGCTGCGTCGGGGCTCTTGTGTGGAAGGCATGCGGAGGTGCGGTAGGCAATTTGTGAAGCCTGGAGACTTGAACATGAAGGCGCCCACGACCGCACAAAGCGGGGGTGCTGCCAATGATTCACATTGCATGCTCTGCTCGTGCATGGTCTGTCATGTCTCTTCATGCAGCGACCTCTGTGCAATGGAGCCCAGCGACAGGGAGTCTGCACATTTGCTGTGATAGTTGGTGGCCATGCGACTGCCATCGCGGACTGCAATGCTTCTACTGTTACCACATCGACCCGCAGTCCTGTAACCACAATGACCTGCATTAACTGGTGCATGGCAGATGCGCTGGGCGCTGCCGTGGAGGGACTGGACAGCGTTGAGATCGAGCAGAAGCACCCGCAGGGCATCACGGCGTTCATCAGGACAGCCCGCGGGTACATGCAGCTGCTCCCTGCGTTGGGGGGTGGATCCTAGGCCTGGTGGTGCAATTGTGAGGAGTAGCAGTGGCCATGCCCCATGTTCATAACCATGATGCATGGTATGGCGTGATGCCCTGCTTCCTGCCATGCTTTTCAGTCGCTGACATGACCTTTCACTTCACACGCGATCGGCTCTCATGTTTGCCCTCCTGCTTGCCCACATCTCCGCTCCCAGCTTTGGTGCTTATACCGATGACACCCAGATGGCCATCGCCCTCACGCGGTCACTCACACGCATGGGCCGCGTGGACCCGGGCCATGCGGCCGCCGCTTACGCCGAGGATTTCCAGCCCTACCGTGGCTATGGAGGCACTGCTGGAAAGGTGTGTCGTGTGTGCCCATACGGCAAGAAAGAATACAGCTGCTCTGCTCTGCCTAGGGTCATGCGTTGGCTCTGGTATCATAGAAGGCCGGGGCATCAAACGCCTGATAGTCACACGGCGTTGTGTGGTCGATGCACGTGCTGCGGCAGATCCTGTACGCCCTGAAGCAGGAGGGTGCTGACTGGCGCACCATCGCCACCCAGTTCATCCCTGCGGGCTCATACGCAAATGGAGGGGCCATGCGCATTGCACCTGTGGGGCTAGCATACAGGTGGGCTTACGTGTGGGATGGCTGCACACGCTGGGGGGTGAAGTACAGGGGGTTGGGGGCACAGGAGCGTGGGCAGGTGTGGTTGATGCTGCGTTGGGTTGGCTTGGAGTGGATTGGATTGCGTCGGATTGGCTTGGGTTGTCTGGGTTCAGCTGTGTAGCGCTCATGCACGTCTGCCAGTCATCTGCTGACCTGCCACCTGCATGCTGCCTGCCCTGTTGGGGTGGTGCAGGCACGCCGATGCGCAGGTGCTGCGGCAGGCAGTGGCGGACGCGCTCATGTGCACCCATGTGCACCCAGTGGGCATTGATGGCGCTGTGGTTCAGGCTGCAGCAGTGGCCTGGCTGTGCCGCCAGCCTACGCCTGCAGTGCCTGTCCCCCCTGAGGAGCAGGCCACGTTTCTGGGGGCCCTGCTCACACATCTGGAACGTGTGGCTGCCACAGAGGGTATGCGTGCCAAGCTCCGGAGGCTGCAGCAGGTGGTGAGGGAGTTGAACGGACCAGCGTGTACTGCAACAGCTGCCGGTACAGCGCCACCATCCCACTCCACCAGCAGTCCACATACAACAGAGCAGCAAACAGCAGCTGCAGCTGAGTCAGGTTCAGGAGACCATGCACAGGTGGTGCACAGCGCTCCACGTCCGGATCCCACACCATTCAACACAGCAGTGAGTCCAGCAGCGGCGGTTGGACAGGGCAGCGGTGCAGCAGAAGGGTTGCTTGGGGAGCGGCTTGCAGCCAGGTGAGCCATGGATCCACACAGGCAGGGGCCAGGAGGCCGAACTGGTGGTCCCTGTCCACGTGCAAGTCCCCCTGTGCTGGCCCCTGTTACTACAGTGGGCATGCTCTCCCAACTGGCTGCGATGCGCATGCCCTTAGCAAGTGCTCGAGTTGCATCCATGCTGCAGTGATTATGCTCACAGAACATTTCGATTGTTGAGCAAGGCAGTGCACGACACTGGATGATGGAACTGGTGATTACATGATGCACACTGCCTCAGGTGGGCCGGGTACCAGGAGTCTGCGGCCTGGAAAGCTGAGCTGGCGGTGGCATCACAGCTGGCAGGCGGCGAGTTCCAGATCCGTGCGGACGACGCGGTGTGTGCTTGTGTTGGTTGATGCGTGCTGACACACGGGGTGATCATTCTGCCCTGTGCGCTGTGCATGTCAGCTCATGAGCAGATCTCCTATCACAGTGGTACGGTAACCTAGATCTTCATCGTGTTGCTTCTGCACTCAACGTTATTTTAAGCCCGACATCTGCTGCATTTCTTGCATTCTTCTGCTGCATGGTTCAGGTGGCGTGTGCGCTGTGCGCGTTTGTGCACCACGGGCTGTCCGCGCTGCCTGCATCAGCAGTGGTGGCTGCTGTGCAGTATGGGGGTGACACGGACACCATCGCTGCCATGGCTGGTGCTCTGGTGGGGGCGCTGTACGGGACCCAGCACCTACCACCTGGCTGGTGGGAGCAGCTGGAGAACGGGCCCAAGTGAGCGCGTGTGCTGCACGACTTGTCTCAGCTGTGTGTGTCACCTGTGGGCTGCAAAGGACGGGGGTAAATTAGGGATACGAGGCACGTGTGCAGCTGTCAGAGATGCGCTTTGTATTGTTACGGGCAGCTGTCTTGTCATGCTGCTCTCCAGAACTACAGTTGGCTGTGGGCTGTGCGCTTTGTACGGTGCATGCACGCCCGTGAAAGTTCACCATTCTCGTTTTTAAACACCAGGCTAAATCAACTGGATTTCATGCCAGGTCTTGCCTTCCATATTTACACCTTGCAACTGCTCTGGTCACACTGCAGGGGGCGTGATGACATCATAGAGCTGGCCAAACTGCTGGCTGAGCTGGATGTGAGGGAGTGAACAAGCAAGAGATTACACAACTGAGGAGTGAAAGTCACACCTCGCCAGAGAGCGATGTGTCAATGATGCTGTCATTGTCTAAACATGTTCAAGCCACCATGGCTCAATGCCAGCCTGGGTCGGGCTGCACTACATCACTCTCCAGATCAACTGTCGAGCTGTGCGATTCATATCAGTAACCAATCTGCTGTGCATAGGATGCATATGCACCATGCGATTGTGACCGTACGACACATTCAGTAACTGTATTATTGGCACGTAGCACTCATGAATAGCACGTAGTTGGCTGCACTGGGCAGCAATCATCGTACACCCACTGGCAGGAGATTGAATGAAGTTATTTAAGTTGATACCAGGCATTGGTGCGTGTAGGTTACTGAACCAGCAACACACTGCACACCATGTGGTGAAACCCCCCCCCCCCCCGCCCATCAAAATGTTGGTCACACTACTGAATGCAGTGGCTGTGATCACACAAACAGACATGCACAAAATACCAAGCAAAATCCTGCCTTCCCGTACAGCTGCCAGTTTGCAATGCTGTCAACGATTGCCGAGATCACGGCAAGGTTGAGCTCCGTGCTCCACTCCAGATGTGTTTGGAACCGTGACGGTCATCATAAAGTGATGATAGTCATAGAGCGCCACTCTGTCTCTCAAACTCCAGCTCCACAAGCGGCTACAACGTGATGGCCCCTTTGGTCACTTCACCTTTGCCTGCTGCGGGTTGCTGGTTGGGCCCCGTGACAGTAATCACCTCCACACTGGCATCACTTCCCTGCACGCAGGGCTGTGCTGTCGGCAGCCCTTTGCCATGTGTCTCCTCCCACCACGTGTCAAAGCGTGAGGACAGGTGCACCTGGGCCATCAGGTAGCCAGGTCCTGACACACACCAGATCATGAGGTGCAGCAGCTCCGGCAAGATCTGCAAGCACGACGCGTGAGGTGCACAGTGAAGTAAATCATCAAGCAGTACAGGCCAAACGCCAGCAAAGTCAGGCTGAGGCATGTGACCGAATGTTGCTGTGATTTGCTGTGCAAGGGCCCACCCAAGCACGAGAGTAACACTGCACATGGCATCACCAGCAATCCTTCAAGCTCACACCTGCAGGGGGAAGAACTCCTCCTCACGACTGGTGACCTCTGGGTGCTGGAACTGGCCGGCCACGCGCACTGCCGCAGCCCACAGCAGCAGCGAGCATGTGGCAATCATAACGACGACCTGGAGGGGATGTCAGCAACATGTGAATGCGTGCAGCTGTGGTGATAAAGCAGGGGTGGGGGATGCACCCGCAAAAACGTGTAGCACACTTGCATCAAGCTTGTAGCTTTGTTGCGCAGCTGTTCGGCATTGGTGCCCCTCATGTCTGTGCGGCATGTATGAGCATGTGCAAGGCTGAAGACGCACCCGCACCTTGTGGTGCGGCAGCTGGTGCGGCTTGAGCCCCCTGTCTGTCGTGATGACCCACAGTGTGCCAGCCAAAGCCAGGATCAGGTCCAATGAGATGATCCCCAGCATGCCCTGCGCGTGCTCAGTCAATGTGCAGTTGTGTCACGTTCAGCAGCGTTCATACCTGAGCCGCACATCTATCGGCCTGAAACTTGGGACATGGCGCGCTGCCTTCTGCACCCCATTCGGCCCCTGTTGCATACCCGGCTCCACTCCCCCTGCCGTGCATTGCCCTGCTTTCCTCCGCACGGCCTTGCACTGCCTGCACTGTGCTGCGCCACTGCCCTTTGCCCTGTGCCCAGCTGCACACCATGCCTCGGCAGTGCTGAACACTGCTCCTGTACTGAATGGCGCTCCAACCCAACCCGCACTCACACAAGTGGATGCCTTGCGCAGTTTAGCGGCGTGGTCCATGGCATCTGATGAGCCATTCGCGAAGACCAGCAGTGCATTGGTGAGGCCCAGCACAGGCCCCAAGATGATCACGCACGGGAAGAGTGCGAGTGCAAACTTGCGTGCGGGGCTTGCGAGGGGGGGTGTTGGCCCTGTTGTGTTTTTGAACCTGAGCAGCAAGGGACATGTGCACTTCAATGAGGGGAGGGCAGGAACTGAAGTGGTCGACAATGATTCCATACATCAGGATGGCAGTGGCATGAAGTGTGGCAAGATTGTCTGGTGTTGTCAGCACGCTGCACGGCATTAGTGCGACAGTCGTGCCTCACCAGCAGGAGACCACTAAGCATTGGATGGCAATGCTGATGCCAAAGCCAGCAGCTGCAAAGAAATTGTAGACGATCGCCTTGTTGTCATTGCTCTTGCCGTCTGCAATTGAAGCAGCCCTCAATGCTTGTGCTATCCCGCGCACTGCAAAGTGCAGGTCAGACAAAATGGGCACAGGTCACTGGTTGCCTCCACCATTAGTCTGGTGCCCGATGGAGTTGCGCAATCCACATGCCACATACGGTTGCACTGAACTGCACTTGTGACATGCCATGGCACCGGGAAGGGTGCATCTGGCATTCAACACAACACAAGCTTGCACGTGACCCTGGATGTGCACACGCACACCTCACTCAGCGGAATGGCCACATGCCATCAAGCATCACATTGCGCAAGCATCCAGCTGCATTGGCTGGATGTGTCCCTTTCAGTAGTCATGCTGCTTTTGTGCACATTGCCCGTGCTGGCCTGCCATACCGAGGGCACACTTGTCACCTGCCATACTTACGTGCAGCGGCAAGTCCCATAATGAAATACAGGCGAAAACTTGTCGCCCGGCCCAGCCGGATGAGCATGCAGCACAAGAGAAGAAAGCAAGCAGCACATATCGCTGCTGCCGCTCTTGAATCTCCAAGTGGCGGATTCATTTTTGCAAGCTTAAATCAGTCGATCGGATGACAGCCTGCTACTTGTGCTGCTGCCGACAGTATGAAACCTATAATTTGATGCAAGGTCACATGCATGGTAACCGGAGTGATGAAGTCGCTTCAGGGTGTCAACTGGGGGGGTAATCAAGATTAGTCAACTCGGCAGTACAGACGTACAAGTGCGCCACGCGCAGGACCTGGTGATATTTGGAGCGCTTTGGTAAGCTTTCCGATGAATGTAAAAATTACACCTTGCAACACAAATTCACGGTGTGTGGACCTGTCCCTGCATCAAGTGTTGGCACTCAGTCATGGCATGTGCATAAATGGCGTGGCTGCCTGCAACAACTAGCAATGCGGCGCGCTCAAAGCCACCCTTGTGTGCGACTTGGCTATCAGCTGCAGCCACACCGCCGGGCTCCCTCACTGCCTTGCACGATTGCTCCACGACATGCATGATGAGGCGTAGTGCCGTTGCCTCAGTGGCAGGCCCCAGCTGCTTGCCTGACAGCTTTCTCACCACCTGCCCCACCTTGGCTGCCAAGTCACCTGCGCTTCCCCCAGACGCAGACCCCTGGCTGCCGCTCTTGCCGCCCTTGCTCTTCCCGCCCCTTCCCGTGCTGCCCGCAGCCTCAGCCTTGGCAGCAGCACCAGTTCCCCCTGAACGCGTGGCATCAGGCTGCCTGAGACCTAGGCCTGAAAGCTCCTCTGGGGTTGCCACCAGTAGGCGGGCAGCATTAAGCAGGCTTGGAGGCAAGCGGCCCCAGGCACGCAGCCTGTGTGCTGTCCCAAGGGATGGTGTGGAGGAGATGGCACCGTGCAGCCAGCTGTTGATCACAATGTCTCCCTCTTCGCCCTCCCCTTGGATGTGAGGCTTCAGTCACACGCGATGCAGAGAAACAGAGCAGGGCTTATGACTTGGCGCTCTGGCACCACGGCCATTGAGCAGCAGACCAGCAGGCAGGATGCACACCATGGACCTCTTCATGATGTTTTGAATGTGTTACAGCACCCAAACATGCAGCCACAGGGCGCAAGGCATTACACTTACTGGCAGGGTGATGGGCAGCTCATCGTACGGGTTGTGTGGCACAGCGAAGCCGTAAAAGAGCAGCAGCTTGGAATTGGGCAGAGGACCATACGACAGGTACGCCTGCTCGCCTGCTGCCAGGCTTCGGAAGCAGCGCACACTGCACGCGACAAACACGGAAGATTCGGCCATGGCACACAGCCTGCAAGTTGATATGCGTCAAATGCGTGAAATGCTGCACTTGTGCACCTGTGTTTGTGAACATGGCCAGCAAGCGCTGCGGCATGACGCAACCCAACCACATGGTCGGCACTCAGCAACTTGAAGGCCTGGGTGAGCCACACACTTGAGCATGTTGCTCTTGGGGTCCACCCGTGAGAAATGGACAGCATGAGGCCAGGGGCTGTGGTTAAGCAAGCTGATGTAGGGCACAAGGCATGACACCGGCTCCTTTGCGCCTGGTAGTTGCACCTGTTGCGCGGACCACGCAGGAAAGGTTGTCATAAGACCAGGTCACACTGGTAACGCTTGATGCCAGTTACGTATGGACTGTGCTGCCCAAACACTGCTTGGCACTGCCCACCAATGCACATTCCTGCCAGCTCATCAAATGTCTATACCACTGTACCACCCACCTGGATGGCATATGCATACCACAGCTCCACTGCCCACAGATAGCATTGATAAGTGACATGCTCTGGCTTGATGTGCTGCGGGTATGCGCGCACTAACGCGTCCAGGACAGGTTGTAGAGCCTCGTACTGCTCCTTGAGGTGCTGCACGTGAATGAATGCAGGAGCCAGGATGCCGGCAGGACGGCCCGACGATAGGATGGCAGTTTGGCAGAATGCTGCTCTGATAGCACACCCATAGCAGAGGCAGGCAGCAAACACCAGACACAGCACAACCAAGCACCTCGTACCGCTCGGTGCTGCCTGTATGCACTGCACACCCACCTGCCGTGCCTGCACTGCCTCTTGCAGCAACCACGGTATGTTGGCAAGCGCCTGCTGCAGCCGCTCCTCTGCCACCCCCAGGCCCGTGTCGAAGGTAGCGGGCAGCGCGGCCCAGAACGGCGCCCAAGGGGAATCAGCATCATGCCGGTCAATCATTGTCCAGATGACTGCTGCAGACTCTGCATCCAGGCCAGGGATGCGCTTGAGCACAGGACCCTGGAGGTGTACGTCAATGTGCGTCAAGTCAAAGCATGCGAGGTTATGAATGAAGCTGGTGGCAGTGGTCCATCAGGAGCTTGTCAGTTAAACGCCAGCCATGATTTGGTGATCTTGTCGTTAATGTGCAGCCAGCATGCAATCAGGCAGTCTGACGAGGCTTGTTGTCACAACGAGACGCACCCCCACAGCGCACCCACCAGGTCTGATGTCAGTGCTGTGTTGTAGGAGATGAGGCAAGAGGCTGGAAGGGACACAAGGGCCTCGCCAGGCTTGATGGCACCATCAGCAGCTGCACCACGGAGGTTCCCAAACAAAGCAGGGCTCACATGAGCAACCATGCCCTTGGACTTGCACCAACTGCGCAGCAGACAACGTGAGACAGGCTGTAATGCTGGCGCATGGATTGAACGGTGTCCCGCACAGGGCCCGTGCTCATGGCGCACCGTGGTGCTGAACTTTGTCCAGCACATCTGGCACGTGCAGGCCTCCACAAGTGCAGAAGCCGGAAGCTCGCATGCAGGCCTCTACTTTCATAATGCCTTGAAATGCTTACTTTAAAAGAGCAGCCTCAGGGGACGGCTCAGGCAGAGGCCGCCCTGACGGTTCCGCTTGCTGATGTGCCGCCATGCGCTCGCAGTAGCTGTCACAGAGCTGAGCCACCTCTTCGTCTGAGGCACCATGCTTCTCTGCGCAAATGCAGGCCCCATGTCAGCTGTGAATGTGCAGCCAATAGGTGAGCAATGCGAACTGCTGCGCGGTGCGCACATGGATGCATTCACCAACCCACCTTGCTGCCATGCGATCAGCTTTGAGAGCGCAGCAGCCTCATGCTGAGGGCCAAAGGGCTGTGATTCATCTCCGCTTTGCAGCCAGTACTTGGCATCCTGCATGCGGCAGCGACAAGCATGGAATGACTGCGCGGATGGGCCGCATGATACACAGCTGCTGCTTGTATTCCTGACAGGGAGTGAATGGATGGATGTAAGGAGTTAAAGCAGAGAAGGCACCAGTCACATGCCTCAGGCAGGCAGTCCTCCCTGATGGCTGCAAGGCGCTGCTCAAGAAAAGATAGCTTAGGCGCCATGATAGGGAGCCCTGAGATGGCGATGTCGGGGCGGCAAGGTAACACTGGTCAGCAACGGTCCAACCACCCTGATGTCCCGGTTTCCCGTCATTTCCCTCCCCCTTCATTTATCCGATTTAGTTCCTTGTCAAAAATGACCAGGACGACAAGCGGTCGGGGAACTGACTGTTGTTGTGTTCATGCTTAAGCGATCCCAAGCCTGACATTTCATACACCTTTATTGCAACTGGATTCAGTGCCGGCATTCGGATGAATTGTTGGGCCTTTGTTTGAAGGGTGCCAACAGCAGGAGGATGGCCACGCCTCCTGTGGCAGAGGTGCGTGCTGTTGCCTTGGGCTCATCAACGCACGCAGCTCTTACATCTCGGTCCTGCTTGCACAACTTTCAACAACAGGAGGAGCCTGTGAGCGCTTCTCAGCTGGCCTTCAACCAAGAGCCCGGCAGCGTGTTATCCAGAGCCACGCAGTTTGCCAAGCGCAGAGTATCAGCCTTCCTCGCGAGTCACGATGCGAAGGATGCACCCAGCATCCTCGGAGCCAACGGTCCCTTGTCGCTGTGTGAGTGCGCCAAACAGTTAATGGCCTGGTCATGTAGCTTCCTAGTCATCAGTGGATCATGATGCACCGGAACCGGGACCTGCGTGTTCACATGCCTGCGACGTGCGATGATGCATTACTTGCGCATCTGTCACGCTGCCTGCGAATGTGCGCACTGGGGTTTTCCACAACATGTGTCCATGCCCTGCATGCCGTGCAGTGGGGGGGGATGGGGCTCGTTACTACTTGATGAAAGAGGTGTCAGAGGCTCGGGAGATGATCAACAAACTGGACAGGTACATGCATGACGCGCGCTCGCATGTGCGCACGATCAAGCTGCTGCTGGCGCACAATTGCACACCACGACCAGGCACCAGACACAGCCTGTTTAAGCATGCGCATGATTGCCTATCCTATACTGCTACTCACCCTGTGCCACATGCCACGCTGCCCAGTCAGGATGCAACTCCCGCTCAACGCAGCATGCATACTCTGCATCAAAGCAGCCAGATGCTACCATTACTGCGCATGGCATTTGCAGGGCATGTGAGAATGCACTGTCTTTTCGGGAGAAGAGCAGTAAACTGTTGGAGGAGGCTCACCGTGCACTTGGCCGCTTGGAACAGGTATGGCAAGCAGCCAGCTGGACAGATGCTATGCAGATGCCACCTGCGGGTGGGGGTAACAAGGCTGGGAGATTTCACTTGGTATGTCCTGGTGCCAGCGCCTAGATGCCACACTGCGAATGGAATCTGCTTGCGAGTGCAGGCACTGGCTGTGAAGTCAATGGAGACACAGGAGCTCATCCCTGTGGCTGCAGACATCAAGGGTGAGGGATTAATGTGGAGAAGCCGCAAGCAGTGACACCACAAGGGTTGGCATAAGTTGTGCTTGCTCAGGGAAGACAGCAACACGGGCGGTGCAGTGGTGCAGCAGTTGAGAAACACATGTGGTGGACGTGCGCTGTGCGCAGCGTGCGTGCGCCGGGGCCTGACGCTGGTGGACGTGTATGGCGGGTACAGCACTCTCGTGAAGGTCGCAACACTCATGATGCGCAAGTCCATCTACCACAAGTTTGATAAGGTCTGGGCGCACATGGCTGGTAGTGGAAGCCATGCATGTGTTGCAGCACCTGCGCCCATGACGTCTGGGCACTGACGTGTCCTGTTTTGCATCATGTCTTCATGTGTGCCGACTGTCTGAGGAATTGCATGTGGACACAGCATGTGCATGTTCCAGGAACCCCGCTGAGACCTGAATTGCTTTGCATGGTTGGTATTGACGTCAACCCCAGGTGATAAAGGAGCTGCAGTCCTTGCTGGCAGCCCCAGCTCCCACTGCTGGGGAGGTAAGCCAGGGCGCAGGAGCCAGCAGCATGCAGCACAGCGGGAACAAGGCCCTTGGCCGCAACTCAGTGGGCGGACCGCTGCCACCGCCAAAGGGCAATCCTTGCATGACGGAGGTGGTGGTGCCGCAAGGCATCATGCTGCGGCAGGGGAGGCACGAGCGCGTGTACTGCATGTGCTTCGTGCCAAACTACGAGGCGCTGGCGGTTTGGTGGTCAGCAGGTGTGTAGCCAGCCACGCACCTACTTTAATGCAATCGCTGTAGTATGGGTTATGAATTGTGTGCATGGCTCAGCATCGCATGCAAAGCCAAAGGGTTGCAGGCCGTGATTGTGATTGGGTGTCATGTTTTCCGGGCATGTCATATGCTGTCCATGCTACCTGCTGCACTTGCGGCTTGAGGTACTGACTCCGTGCTTTAATTGCACAGGCAACCAGCTGGCATACTACAATGATGGCTCGGGGTCCACTGTGGAGTTCCGGATTGACAAGGACACACACTTGGTCACCGGTAAGTGCTGCACAGCAGGCCTGGGCTGGGGAGACCTCATGGGGCTGCTTCACACATGTTCCTTATTCTGCTGCTGCACTTGACGCCCTATGGCTGCTTATTGGCCCTGCTGCATCATTCACTCCTGAGTGGCGCCAGCCCTGCAGCCTGTCTGGCTTTGCAGCTCATGGCTGTGTGGTTGCTCGTTGCAGCCATCAATGTGGACGTTGAGGGCAATGTGTGGACAGGCCACATCAAGGGCCTGCTGCGTGTGCGGCAGCGGCTGATGTGGGAGTTCGCCACGGAGGACAAGGCATTCAGCTCGCCAGTGAAGGTCATCCAGTTTGACGAGGACCAGAATGCTTGGGTTGGTGACGAGGCAGGCAAAGTCAAGGTGGTGCGCTTTGGCGTGGTGACCAGCACGAGCCAGGGGCCCCCCAGCAATAGCGGCACGCCGCATGAGCAGTGGACGGGGCACAAGCATGGAGGCAGGGCCAAGCTGGAGGTGCTGGCCACCCTGCAGCAATCCCTGCTGTCGCGCATGGCGGAGGGCGCACGCTCCTTCATGCCCTCCATGTTTGCGCGGCTGGGTGCAGCTGCAGCAGCCAAGTGTGAGGAGAGCAAGGACAAAGACAAGGACAAAGAGAAAGCCCACGTGAAGCACAACGAGGGGCCCATCAAGTGAGAGGCTGCTCTGTGCACGTGGGATTGCGCGCGCACAGAGTTTCAGGGGATCAGCGTCCTTGCGCTGGCAAGCATGGTGCACCATCCTCATGTGCCGTAAACCCATGTGGTTTTGTGCGGCGTTGGTACAGCGCTCACCACCTGT
Source organism: Haematococcus sp. NG2 (assembly GCA_004335575.1). Lineage (NCBI taxonomy): Eukaryota > Viridiplantae > Chlorophyta > Chlorophyceae > Chlamydomonadales > Haematococcaceae > Haematococcus > Haematococcus sp. NG2. The sequence continues at coordinate 194,330 of QAXD01000086.1, forward strand.
CGCTGCACACTGTACTGCAGGGCCATCTTTGTGCGAGAAGGCCGCGCATGGATCAGTGGGGGTGCACGCGACTCAGCACCTTGGCTGACCATGTATGATGCGCGGACGTTTGAGCCATTGGACTCGTACGACTGCGTGACGTTTGGCCCAGCCACTGTCATCCGTCCAATCACCTGGCCTCAGCAGGTGTGCCTGCTGCACAAATGCTAAGCCAATCTTCTGCTTGCGGATGCATACATCCTGAATTTCAGGGTTTAGCACTTGCTCGCCTTCTCATGGTGACCTGGTTGCATCTGTCCTGCTTGGCCCGGTTGCGCAGTTGGTGCTGACGACAGACAAGGGCAGCCTGGCGAAGACCTCTCGGCCGCTGGTGACCAGCTTCTGGCGTCTCATGACAGGGCATGACAATGGGCAGATCCTCTTGTGGCATCCGTCTGCGCCGCATCTGTCGCCGTTGCTCATGATTGGCGAGCCAGCAACACCTGTCAGGTGCGGGGGCGCATCAGGATGGACAGTCCGGTGCAGCATGCTTTCAACATTTCCTGCAGGGCTTATGACGTGCTTGGGGGTGATGATTCTGCATGCGTGGTGATGACAGGCCCTCATTTGCTGTGCGAGCATGGTGTACATGACCTGTCTGCCTGGTGTCACCCTCCACTGTGCAGGGGCATCGCTGTGTTCGATGACTATGGGCTGGTGTGCGTCGCGCACAACAGCGGAGAAATGCATGTGTTCCGTCAGCCCAAGTCAGATGCAATGCTGCCACCAGGCTCAGAGTCCACTGAGGCCGAATCGTTTGGTGTGGTCAAGCCGCGCAAGTACATCTTCCGTGCTCATAAGTCTCAGATGCAACTGCTGGTTGGGGCAGCTGCCGCGTGCGTCACCTCCAGTATGATGGGTACCGTAAGGCTGTGGCGGGCAGGAGAGATTGCTGAGGCTGCGCGGTGTGCCGGCGTTCAGATCCACACCACAGACCCATCCGAGCGATCACTGCAGCATACTCTCAGTGGCAAGACGACGGCTGTGAGTGGGGGTGTCCCCCAGCCCCTGAGCGGAGACATGTTCCTGCACCCCGCTGTCAGCACAGCCAGCAGCGGCCTGCCAAGCTCCCAAGCCACCACCAACACCACCCACATGGTTTCACACATGCAGCGGCAGGAAGCGGCGATGACCGTTGACCCCCAGATGATGATGACGCAGCCTGGCGGTCAGCCACGACCGCACTCAGCACAGGAGCTGGCACGTGCCAAGTCTGTAGAGTCCCCAGGAGAGGGGCCACGTCCTGGGCGGTTTGTGCATCATGGCCACCAGGCATCATCCCCAGGGATGGTGGTGCAGCCTGGGCAGCCACTCGGGCACACGGATGCGTACGCAGCTCATGCTGCTACAGCCCACCTGCTCATGACAGGCGCCTCCATGCCCATTACGGCCAGCAGTGGCGGCACAGACATTGCCGCCAGCAACACAGGCAGTGACCCCGCACCACAGCATCAGGCGTCCGGCCTCAGCGGGGTGCCCAGCGGCGTCCCAACAGGCTCGACTGGCACTGCCTCAAGCCAGGTGGCTGTGACGCCTGCCTTCATGAGCACATGCCAGACCATCGATTCCTCCGAGCTTGTGCTGCGCAAGCTGATTGGCAGGGGAGCATATGGGCAGGTGCGTGGGTAAGATAACATGCTTTTGGGTCGGTGGAATGGGCTTGTGTGCACCCAGCAAGGGCGGGTGAGGCAAGCGCTGGGGCTACAGGTTGCAAGTTCAAGCATGCCATCTTACTGTTGGGTGCAGCAACGCCCAACAGCACTCACAAATGTACAGCTACAGATGTCCAAGTGAATCTGGTACTTGCTGGCTGCGGACAATTCAGTACTGGTGCATGCACTGTTTCTTGTGTACCTTTCGTGCACCAGGTGTGGCTGGCCGAGTGGACTGGGTGCCAAGTGGCAGTGAAGGAGCTGCTGGGGTTCAGTGGATCACCCGATGACGCCAAGATGTGGCAGGAGATGCAGAATGAGGTGCACATGCTGGGCACGTACAACCATCCGGTACGAGCCACGGCTTGCTTGCGCTGCCTTAGCCTAGAGCCGGTGCTGTGGTCTCTGCTTGCTGGGCTAGCAGCATTTACAGAGCACTGCGTCAAGCTGCAATGTGCCGTCGCGCTGTGATGCCTGGTAGGCCAGGCACCGAACACGCGCACGCCCAGCACGTGGCTTTCCCAACTTACACGAATGTCTTCTGTGCTGCTGCTCCGGTGCGTGCAGAACATCATGCGCTTCATGGCCGTGTGCCTGGACCCGCCCATGATCGTGATGCAGTACTACCCACACGGCTCGCTGTTTGACCTGCTGCAGCGCGCGCGCAACAAGAACCAGCGCGCAGCCAAAGAGCTGAGCTGGAACAAGCGGCTGGACATGCTGCGTGATGTGGCAGCAGGTGTGTGCTTTTCTGTTAGAAATCAGGCCTGCGGCAGGGATGATGTCCCAGTGATATAGGTAACGCCCTCCCTGCTGCACTGCACACATGCAGCGAGCAAATCCTCCTTGAACTCCATGTTCCACAGCATCAGTCATGAGAGCATGACCACAGTTTGATGCGTGCACAAGTAGAATCATACATCACTTGCTGCATGGGCTGACTGGCGGTGGGGCATGTGGTGAACGGCGCGCTTGTGTGCCCACACGTGGTGCAGGCATGCACTACCTGCACACGCGCCGGCCGCCTGTGATTCATGGTGACCTGCGATCACCCAACCTGCTGCTGGACCTGACCATTGACCGTGAGCGGCCACGCTTCCACGTGAAGATTGCTGACTTTGGCCTCGCACGCATGCTGGGTCACAGCTCCAGTGTAATTGTGGTGTCCAAAACGACCAACCCGCGCTGGACTGCGCCAGAGGTCATCCGTGACTCACAGATTGGGCCTGCTGGTGACGTGTACAGCTTCGCGATCATCATGTGGGAGATGCTGACGTGGCAGCAGCCGTTTGAGGACATGATGAGTGTGCAGGTGCGCAGGGCGGGCGGCGCTGACGCAGCAGTACGAGTGCATTGTACACCTGCGTACCAGCAGACCAGGCCATCCTGTGCAGTCAAGAGCAGAAGAGTGCATAACAGCCCAGTGCTCTCCATGGCATCACGGTGCATCACGGTGACGCCGGTGGTGGTGGCTCCACATGTGCCAGTTCTTGCTGGTACCTCTCCGTTTGCTGCACATAACCTTTCGTCGCAACGTCACCACAGGTCATCTTCTCAACGGTGACTGACAACTACCGCCCCTACCTGCCGCCTGACAACGAGCTGCCTGGCCCTGTGGGCATCACACTGCCTCAGTATAAGGTGCGGCGGGGCATGGACAGGTGCACATGCCAGCTCTGTACCTTTGGCCAGGCTGCTCAGATCCATGCTGCTGGCTACAAGTGCAATGGCAGTACAAGTCGAATGTAGATGCACCTGGACCACTACATTCTGTGGGGGTGAGCTGTTGTCATGCCTGTTTGGCATGGAAGGCATGCACAGGTCTGACATGGAGGTGCCTGCTGTGCTGTTTTAGGCGCTGATGGAACGCTGCTGGAGCGGCAACGCGCGCGAGCGGCCCACGTTCAAGCAAATCGTGGACATCTTCCAGGTGAATATGCACGCATGGTGGCCATGCTTGTCAATACCTCGGAGCCGTGCTGCTTGCTCAGGGTCTGCTGTAAGGAAGGACCATGGGTTGCTGATTGTTGTTTGCTCCAAATGCATGTTCATTGCATCCTGGATGCTCGGCAGGCGATGCGCGAGCTGGAGAACAAAGCAGCCAGGGAGGGGATGAGAGCCGGGCTTAAGCAGAGCAGCCCTGGCATGGCAACCACAGGCAGTGCCAGCCCAGGAACAGCTGAAGCTGCCATGGTTGGTCTGAGCACCGATGGCCAGGGCAGCCTGCACACAGGTGCTGGCAGCACAGGCGGGGGCAGTGCAGGACCTGCCACTGCATCCACATCGGCCAGCAGCGTCAAGTCCGGTGATGCAGCCTCAATGCTGGCTGCACAGCAGGCGCGCGGGGTCAGCGCAGCGGTCAAAGACAGTGCATCGTCCATGGAGCAGCAGCAGGTGCACTCGGCGGCTGGTGGCGGCATAGGCGTCAGCAACCTCAGCAAGGTCACAAATGCCGCCCCCGCCCCCGCATTGTATGGGCAGCAAGCGCAAGTGGACTTCCTCGCGCACGAATCTGACCGTGCAAGCGCGTCGGCATCAGGCATGGCCACCCCCACTGCAGGAGAGCATGCGGGCATGGACAGCCCAAGCGGTTATGCCGCGCATGGAGCATCACAGCTGGGCACAACACCGAGCACAGGGCCGGGTGTGCCCAGCCTGACCCTATATGGCATGACCCCCATCACCGAGGAGCGCAGCCAGAGCATGGAGTCACACAACAGTACAGCCGTTGCACTGTCGCAGCAGCTGACTGGGTTTGGGTCGGGGTCAGTGGGTGGGGCGGCGGTGACGCCACCTCCACCACACCCAATTGCATCACTTCGCTCTGGCATGGAGCCCATCCATGAATCACCACGTGAGGGCAGCCTGCAACCGCCCCTTCCCCCATCCCAGCACGGCCAGGGTTCCAGCTCGCAGGCCCCGTCGGCCTTTGCGTCGGCTGCTGCTCAAGCAGGAGGCGCGAGCAACGGCGGCGCAGCACCCGGGGGAGGGGGCGGTGTGGAGCAGGGCACTCGGCCGCGTGCTGGTGCCCCTGGGGGCGCGCCACAGGTGCTGTGGAACGAGAACCCGCAGGCGCTCCTTCAGGCCGCACAGGCCATCTCCCGCAACTCGGGGCTGATCCGCAACGGCAGCCTGGAGAGCGGGGAGGAGCTGGACGACCCACTGGAGTCGTACAGGTCGGGTGCGATGGAGGAGTTTGGGTACGGCCGGCTGTCCTTCAACCAGACCCGGCTGGACCTCCCTATTGAGCTGCTGGAGCAGCTGGGGTTGGCCCACCTGCTACGCAACCAGACACCACCCCCAACCCTGCCCCACGCAAACCAGTTGCAGCATGCCACTGCCTCGGAGCTTGGTCGCCGGTCACCGCCCCCCACGCCTGCGGTTGAGAGCTTGCAGCACAGCCACCGCCTTGCCCAGTCATCAGCCACAGCGGGTGGTGTTGGCAGCGCAGCCGGCAGCAGCGCAGTAGGGCATGCTGAGGAGGATGCAGACACAGTGGGAGTGAACCCTGAACTGCTGCAGGCCATGGTGGCAGCTAGTGACCATACGTTGGACCTGAACAGTGTTGAGGCCCAGCGGCCACCTGTGGCAGGGCCGCGGGGTGGTGCTGCCTATGCATCCCCAGATGTTGCAGCCAGCACCTCCTCGCTCTCCCTGGCCCAGCTGGCTGCGCGCAGCAAGCAGCCAGGCGCGCGCAAGCCCGGCGGTGCCTCAGCAGCTGGCCCCAGCACGGGCCGCTCCAACAGCCCCTTTGCTGCAGTCCAGCAGCAGCAAGCAGGCAGTGAAGCTGGGCGGCAGCACACCAGCAACAACAGCAGGGTCAGCGAGCGGATATCGGCAAGCAGGCCACAGCCTGCGCACACCACGCCCTCACGGGGGAAGGAGATCGAGGGCCGAGTGTCAGTGCCGCTCACGCAAACAGCGGGCGGGGCATCTGCCAGCCAGAAACCGCGCCACCGCAGCACCCGCTCCCAGGAGCAATTCAACCTGGAGGATGTGGCATGCGTGGCGCGCTCCTCTCTCTCGGTGACTGCGCGGCCTGGGACCGCTCACTCTCCGTTCTCTGCAGTGGCAGCCCACACCCCCGGGTTGCACCACGATGTGCACGGCCCACGCGGCCACAGCACCCCCCAAGCACGTGCGCAAGCAAACGCCCGGCCTGCATGGAACAACAGCCCCGCGGGTGCATTCGACAGGCACAGCGCCGGCAGCATGCGCGGCACGCCAGGCTCTGCTGCCAGGGGCGCGCACGTGCATGGTGCGCAGGCGCGGCTGCGGCCGCACTCGGGGGGCTTGGCCACGTCTCAAGGGTCCTCAGGCCCTGACTCGCCCCAGCTCTCTCCATCTCCCATCGTCCACGCAGCACCCGTGAGCCGCATGGGTGCCACACACCACAACCGCACACAGTCAGCGATCACCGCCAGCCAGGCTGCCGCGGCTGTGGCCGCTGTGGAGGAAGAGCCGGTGCGTGCTGGGTCAGCTGCTGCACCCCTGCGGTTGCCTGCAGGGGAGGTGGAGCCACTCCAGCGGCCCAACTTTGAAGCAGCGGTGGACCCTAATCAGGGCTGGCAACCGGATCAGGACAACGCCGCGTACATGCCTCTTCAGGCAGGTGCGGGTGGGCGGGAGGGTGGCGTGCGGCAGGGACGCAGGGATGCGGGCCAGGCAGGTGGCGGCGGGGTGCGTCACAGCGAGAGCGGCATGATGCCGAAGACGCCTGAGCACCGCGCACCCTCACCCGTGAAGGGCGCCCCTGGGCAGGTCACGCCCAAGGAGCAGGGCAGTGCGGGGCCGATGGCGTCATTGAACGCCCTCGTGGCGGCTGGGTCGAGTGCAACTCGGGGCTCACCTGCCGAGCACTTTGGGAGTCCAGCTGCCCGCACCCCCGTGGGTAGCCGCAGTGGCTCCCCTACCGGCAGCAGGGGCAGCGTGTCGGGCGGCACAGGCCCCCGCAGCAGCCGCGGCACGCCAGCAGCAGCCACACGCTACGGCGGCGCGGCCGCCGGCAGCCCTGCACGCCAGCTGGCGTTTGGGGCCTCTGCTGGGGGCCTCTCAGGAGCTAAAGACGGCAAGGGGGGTGCGCACACGGTGCAGCACAGCTCTCTGTCCGGCAGCGAGCGTGGCAGTGGGGGTGGCAACCGTGCGGCCTTTGGGAGCTCAACCCCGCGCATGGGGCTGAACCCAGGGCCTGCACACGCTGGGCACAACCCCAGCAACCTGTCACAGCCGGCGCGCGCGCACCGTGCGTCTGACGCGCCGCACTCGCCCACCTCCTCCATGTCAGGCAGCCGCCGCGGCTCACCGCATGGGTCACGGCATGGGACCCCCCCGAGCCGCGGCAGCTCCAGGGCGCTCACACATGAGGAGACGCGGTTCGCGACCAGGCCCAGCTTTGAGCGCACCTCCATGAACAGCAATGACGGCAGTGTGCAGAGCATTGGCGACACCCCACACTCTCCCATCGGCCGCATGGGCTCCTTGCATGCACCCTCCCACATCCCCCGGCCCCAGCGGTCCAACAGCAACCGGGAGCACAGTGCACCCACCGCACACAGCCGACTGCCCAAAGCACCCGCCGCGCAGCCGGCCACAGCCCCCTCGCGTGCGCAGCAGGTGCAGCGGCAAGCGGCGGCCACGGGTGCAGCCAACAGCCCCATGCGCACGCCGCAGCAGCAAGGCCCCAAGCCGTACGCACCCCTCACGCATTTCTCCCCCTTTGCTGCCGCCAGCACGCCGGAGGCAGCGCCCCAGTCTGCACAAGCTGCACATGCGGCAAGTGGTGCAGCAGGCTCGCCTGCGTCATCCCTCTCCTCGGTCAGCACCCACCATGCACCCCAGCAGCAAGGCGCCACGTTCTCCCCCACTGCCGTCAAGTACTACAGCCCCCTCTCGTGAGTGCCACTCATGCGGGGCTGTTCTTGCTGTGTCCTTTGCGATAGGCATGCATCCTTAATTCCTTATGGTTGTACCCATGACGCGCAGCACTGTCTCCGTTCCAAGTCTCTCAAGCCTGCATGGCAGTCCGTACCTGCACCCACACGTGGGCTAACACTTCTTTTGTGTTGACTGCCACGTGTGTGCTGCAGTGCGTACAGCCCCTTTGCTGCACCTGGCTCCGGCATGACGGACGGATCAGACACCCCAGGCTCAACAGCTGCCAGTCGTCCCTCTGGTGCACCCGCACCTGGCAGGCCTGTTACCACCCCAACCTCTTCCCAAGCGGCTGGTGGGTCGGGTTCTGGGGCTGCCCAGCCATATGCGCCCATGTCCCAGTTCAGCCCCTTTGCACAAGCCACTGCAGCTGCACCAACACAGCCTGCAGCTACTGCTGATGCTGCTGCTGCAAAGCCGTATGCGCCGCTCTCGCAGCATAGCCCTTTTGCACAGACAGGGGCTGAGCCTAAGGCAGGCCCACATGCAGACGCTCAAACACCGCCTGCAGCGGCCAAACCCTACGCACCCCTGTCGCAGCACAGCCCATTCGCGCAGTCAACTGGAGCCACTGCAACACCAGTGCAGTCCGCACCGGTAGCATCCAAGCCGTATGCGCCAATGTCGCAGCACAGCCCATTTGCACAGGCCAGCACAGCAGCGCAGCCGGCTGCTTCTGCCGCACCGGCAGCTGCAGCTGCAGCTGTTAAGCCCTACGCCCCAATGTCGCAGTATAGCCCATTTGCACAGGGCATGGGAACAGCAGCAGAGCAGCAACAGCAAGTGCACGCACAGGCTGCCGCCCCAACTACAGCGGGCGTGAAACCGTACGCACCAATGTCGCAGTTTAGCCCATTTGCACAGGCCGGCACTTCACCAGTGCAGCCGGCTGCGGCAGCTGCCAAGCCTTACGCCCCAATGTCGCAGCACAGCCCCTTTGCACAGGCCAGCAGCACTGCAGGTGCACCAGGGCAACAGGCCGCCACACCTGCACCCGCAGGAGTGGGCAAACCATATGCGCCGATGTCGCAGTTCAGCCCCTTTGCACAGGCGGCACCCACTGCGGGTGCCACGCCTGCATCAGCGGGGGCAGCGCCCGAGCCCACCGCACAGCAAGGTGCCACAGCACCTGCACCTGCCCAGGCTCAGGGTAAGGTGTATGCTCCAATGACCAAGTTCTCGCCGTTTGCCGCTGCTGCTGCCAGTCCAGAGGAGGTCCTGGCGGCTGCTGGCTTGCCGGCTCCCAGCGGGTTCACTGCAGCATCAAGCTCTGCAGGTGCGGGGGCATCTGTGGGGGAGGGTGTGGCAGGCACCTCAGTCTCAGCGGCAGTGAAGCCGTATGCACCACTTAGCGCGAAGAGTCCTTTTGCCAACAATTAGAAGGGTCAAGGTTTGGGAGCTCAGGTGGTGGTGGTTCTACGGACAGTTCTGGCAAATTTGATGGAATGGTGTATGGTGTGAGGGTCTTGAGCGGAAGGGCGGGCCATGCACATTTGGGGTGCAGCATTAGATGTGGTTGGATTGGCTAATGTGTTGTTGCGTGTACAGCAGCACCTGTGCATTTCGCTGGCATGAGATTGGGTTTTGGCTGAAGCTGGATCGGCTGAAGAAACTACTGGTGCCTGCAGGCCATGTCTGTTGCTGTTCCCACACACCTAGCGTTTGGTGGCAAGCTCTGGTTGTTTGCAATTTGGTTGCACGTTCCACGGCAGTCGGTCCTTTGCTGGTTGTTGGTTATAGCATATGATGGTAGGGCTGATGGCAAGGAACAAGGCAGGCTATGCCTGTGGCTACAAACTAAAACATGCAGCCTCGAGCACATGTCAACAGCTCTGGGGCACGTCATGTACCAATCGATGTGTCATTTCTTATCTTTCAACGCACTCACTCGTGACACCACACAGCGAAGGGCCCTTTGAAACCGTCAGACTGGTACTGCTGAGTGTTTGACAACTGTTTAGCAATGTCGACGTGTGCTCTTTGTGATCAGGCACGGTTGGGAAAGGGGGTGGGCGAGTTGGCAGGCAACAAGCAAATCTACTGGTGTCGTGAGAATTCACAAGCATGTTTGTTAGAGGACGCGCATCATGTAAAGATGAACTTGCACTCAAAGGCCGTCGAAGTGAATAGCACAGCCGCGCATGAAGACACGTCCAGACGATTGCATGCAGGTGCCAACACAGAACTGGTTGAACAGGGAGAGCCTGCTTGTAGCCATCACTGCTCCATTCGGAAGATCTTCTTTGAAAGCACTCCCATGTACCGATCCCGGTCAGCCTCATGTTCAATGGCCTGCTCCGCTGCTTCACGTGAATCAGCTATGATCATCACAAACTGCGTGTCATCACTGTCCTCTGGATCACTGGTGTACCCAGGAAATAAACTGAACAGCGCCTGACCAACCCACCGCTCCTTGGGAGGTCCAGAAGGGTCCAATGCTGAGGGGACAGCAGCAGCTGCTGCAGCAGAAGCAGTGGCGACTTCTGAAAGGGCTGGTTCTGCAAGTGGAGAGGCTGGTGGTGCTGCAGCTGTCGAAGTAGAGCTGCTGCTGCTGCTGCCGCTATCGGAGCGGGTGACTGGTGGGGCCTGGTGGATGGGTGATGACCTGGGGCCGAGCTGCGCCATAGGACTGTGGCGACTGCGGCGGCGCTTGATGGGCTGCATGCACAGCGAAGACCAAGGAATGTTTTGCTCCTTAAGCTAGATCACTTGCGCTTGCTGCTGAGGTGCCACTCATGGTCCATGAGCATGGGCTGAGCCTAGCGCCAACACAGTGAGCTGACCGTCGCTAGCTGCACTACTGCATGGTGTTTGGGCCATGTCCCACCCTCCCTTGACTGTCCTGCAGAATCCTTACTCACCTGCATGATGCGTGCCACGAGCTCAGCCTTGGTGCCTGACACACCGACACCCAGTGCTCTTGCCTTCTCCCTCAGCTCAGCCTTGCTCAGTTCCATCAGAGTCTGCAGAGCTTCTGCTTGCCTGGTGTCATCAGCACTGGAGCCACATGAGGTTGATGACCGCTGCTTGCTTGACAGCATGGTGATGTGCCTGCGCAGACCTGATACTATTTGCTGGGTGCCTGCAGCAGTGCCACACGACACCTGGGGCCCTGGTTTTGGCAACCATGGGGTGTGTGTGTGAAGGGGCCCCATGGTCACAAGGTACTGCATGCTGTTAGGCTGCTTGTGGTGGTTTCTCCGTAGTCTTTATGTGTCAGCGCAAGTGCCACATGAATGTTAGGGTTTCAGGGTCACAGGGCCACAGGGCATTGTGGTGTGCATGCCCAGCTCCCGTGGGTGACGGTTGAAGTTGTCATCCGCATGGTCAAGGTGATGAACAAGAGGTGCTTCAACAGCTACAAAGAAGTTTACAAGCCTCAGAAGGGCAGCTCACCCGACTTGAGCCATGCAACAGCTTCATCACAAGGCAGTACAGGATGAGGGGTCAACTGCCAGTACGCTGACCCTGTGCCACCCGCCCGTGCACCTCCTCCCCCCTTCCCAGTTCCCAACGGCGCTGCCGCCAACTTCTTGCCCACCAGCATGTGTCCCGCTGTGTGTGAAGCACCCCCTTGACCCAGACGTGCCACATCCCCTGCCTCAAATGCTTCGTGGCCTCCCTCCAGCAACCGATCCCCAGCAGGCTGCTCTGCCATCTCGTCCTCTCTTGCGGCTCCCAGGATCCCCCTCCGCCGCCTCCTCCATTTCTCCGCCCCCCACCGCCACCCCCCACCGCCATCAACCTCCAACCGGCCACGGTAAATCGGCTGCCCACCGGCACTGGCGTTGATGAGCCAAAGCGCGTGATCGGTGAGGAACTGGCGCTTGGCATCCATGTCCCCACTCACGGTCCCCGCCGGAGTGAGGCACACGATGTGCACATACAGCTTGCGTGGTGCGCACAGGTTGTGCAGCATGCGCTCGTGCACGTGCATATCTGCAAGTGGGAGCATAAGAGGGACCGACTCATGAAAGACAACGCTGAGCCCCAACAGTGGCACAGAAACTGACAGGATACAGAGGGCCATGGGTGCAGCTTGTAGCACTCTAATGCTGGCGCTCCACGTGCACAGGGCAGCTGCGTAAACCATGCGTGTGCAAGCTGCGACTGCAGCAGCAAATAAAACACTTCACACAAGCTGCTGGAGACTGTGATGCTGTGCAGTCACAGCACTAATGACGCACCCTCTGGGCAGTTGGTGTACCGCGACTGCATGGGGTGCTTTGACAGGGCCACAATACCTTTAGCTTTCAAGTCCCTGTGCGTCAGCAGGCCATCCATGTAGCATCAGATGCATTGTGCCTGCCCCAGCCCTGAGGATGACTATCTGCGTGTCTGCCCTTGCCTGCGCCAATCCTGTGAGCCAATGACCCCAGCCTCACACAACAACTGTGTGTGGCGCGAGTCAGCTGCGACCTCACCTGCACTCAAACGGGTCGTGACAGAAGCCGTACAACGGTGGGTCATACGTTGCAGCTGGAACACCTTGACGCAGGTCGTTCAGCAAGTGCTGGTCATCCAGGCGAATGGCACCTGCCTCTCGCCCCTCCTGCCTGTCCGTCTCACGCTGCCCTGCAGTGTAAGGGTGCACGTTTTAGGGTTTGGTTGGCGAACAGCAGCTGCAGCAGCCTCACATGTGAGTGTCCAACAGGATGGGATGGACCTGCTGCAGTCAACTCGCTAAAGGCCACTGGTGCAAGAACCAACCGACACATTCATGGCAGGTGTGAATGGCAGGTGGCAGAAGCACGCTTCCGTGCAGCATCTGGATAGCTGGATACAGATGCCAAGACAGGGTAACTGTGAAAGGCCACAGAGAAAATGTATGATGTACAGCACCATGGATTGCTTTTGCTCAAGGGCAAAGACTGCTTGCATTTCGCAGCCACCTGCGCGCTTGTGCCCTACCAAAAGCAGCCAACTCACGTGCGCAACAGGCGGTGTCGTTCGCTTGGCACAACCTTGCGCACTCAGTCCCAACTGTGTAGCCAGCAGCCCATGCGCTCAACAGCCGCCTCGTGCGTGCGTTCACCAGCAGTGCCATGTGGCCTGTGTTGATCCCAGTGAACTCGCGCTGCATGTGCGGCAGCAGGAGCCAGACAGCAGAGCCATTGCTCATGTGAGCAAGCAGCAGCGCGACTGCCAAGGCTTCCTACACTGCAAGAAGCAATCAGAGCGTGCACATGACAGTCGGATCATCCCTGCTCTGAGCCTGCCTGAAGCCGATGGCCACAGCGGCACAGGCTAAGGGCAGATCCCTGCACAGATCCTGCGCACCATGGCTGTGAAGTCGGCGTCAAACGTGCGCAGCCATCGCGAAAAGGAGGGCACCACCGCGCGCACATACACCGAGTCGGTGTCCCCGTGGTGTAGCAGTGTGCCCTCCGGCAGCTGCGCTCATGTGTTCATGTCCACACATGCAGCCCATGCCTCGTCAGGTGTGCTGTGTTCTACCCCAACAGATGCCATGTGCTCTGCATCTGACTTTCGAAGCAGCATCTTGTAAGGCTGCTGGCTAGCGCACCGGAGCATGATGCAACCCCATACCCAATAAGCGAGCGCAGCACACACATCTTCATCCATCTTCATCCATCTTCATCCACAGCACGCACCAGGTTGGCCACCACCTGGAGCACAGCCACCTTGCTGTAGGTCTGCAAGCACGTGCATGTGCAGATGGTACAAGGCACGGGATGCACAGGTCACCTAAGCACGTGCACGTGTAGATGGTACAAGGCACGGGATGCACAGGCGACCTAAGCACGTGCACGTGTAGATGGTACAAGGCACGGGATGCACAGGTGACCTAAGCACGTGCACGTGTAGATGGTACATGGCACGTGATGCACAGGTGACCTAAGCACGTGCATGTGTAGATGGTACATGGCACGTGATGCACAGGTGGCAGGTCACCGAGTCCAGATGCAAGGGTGACCAAGGCCTCCGAGTCCCAGCATTTCTCCACATCCAGTGTACACGGCATGCACAACAGCACGCAGAGACGTGTGAGGATACACATGGCCAGCTGTGCTGCTGCCATGAGCAGCCATGCACATGCTGGGCGCATGCCCACCCACCGCGCGCAGCCACCGCGGGTCCAGCTGCTCCGTGGCAAGGTTCTCAAAGCGAGCCACACCGCTTGGGGTGTCCCCCTTGAAGTGGTCACTCATGTTGGCGCAGGGCAGGCGAAAGGACCGGCACGCTGCAAGGCTGGGCTCATCAAAGGTAGCCACCAGGTAACCAGTCACGTGCCCAAGGGTGAGCAAGGAGGCCAGGTAGTTGAGCGCGAGGTCCTGCAGGACAGCAACTGCTGCAATGTCTTAACAGGTGGCAGTACAGAATGGCACAGCACGACGTACAGGTTGCAAACACATGACGTACAACAGATGGAAGGATGTGAGCTGTGATGTGCTATGAATGTTAGCCTGCTTTATTTCTGGCTGTCCAGTGCATGTGGCCATAGAGCTCGTGCATGAGCCACAGTACGGAGCAACGACTGGCGCGGGTTTGGTGTCCATACTAGCCTCACTCCTACCTGGATGCCTGCATACAGGGTGGTGCAGCTCAGGAAGCCACCTGCTGACTGCAGAGCCACCAGTGCCTGCAGGTCGTTGTGCAAGCCCTCCCAGGGCATCACTCGCCTGCAGTCAGATGCATGCGACAGCTGCAGCCTGTGCAACAACCAGTCTCATGGGGTGCGGTAACAGCAGCACCTGTACAGGGGTTGTGCTCAATCATTGTGGATGGCATCATGCAGCGCACCGAGGGGATGCGAGCCATGGCAGATCTGCAGCTGTTAAGACATCAGCGCGCCGGTGGTGGCGCAGCAGGCTCGCATGCGCTGGGCCAGCCCTACTGCCTAATGGCACCCAGATGACAGCAGCCAGAAGCAGCTGTAGCAGCCGCCGTGCTGGTTGGCAGTCCCATTCGCACCGTTGGCGCATCCTGTGCTTAGATCCATGCACTCATAGTAATGTGAACCGTCGCGAAACAAGCGACGAACACGTTTTCAATCACTGTATCGGTACAAAGTTGGAGTTGAGCGTACACCACTCTTGAGTTGTCGAAAGTTGCACAGATCAAAGTTTGGAATCGAGTTGGAAAAGTGGACCACTGTAAAAGAAAAAATGAACAGCGTTAAGGATACGAGAGAACCATCAAGCGAGGCATGAGAGTGACGAACTTCACTTTACACTAGAGAGCATGGATGTCGTCCCAAGGTCTGCACGTCATCCATTGGCGATTCAAGCTAGAAAACCATGGCCCGTACAGCAATGCAATGAACCTTTCGCCTCCCACGGTATGGTCTGTGTTTCCTGCTGTTTCTTTTGTGTGTTCCAAGCGCCTGTGTCCATTGTAACATACAAGACTGCCTCGAACGCTTGTGTCAAGCTGGCATGGAAACTGGCACAGTGGCGGCTGAGTGTTTTGAGGCATGGCAGCTTTACGCACTTTCAAACATCTTAGACAAATGCATACATCACTTCTTGCGCTCCCGCTTCCATTTGTAAACTGGCCCCTGCTGTCGGCTGCCCCCTTCTTCCCCAGACCCGTTCTCATCCCCCTCATCTTGCCCGCCGTGTGCTGCCTGAAGTGCGGCCACCTCCCGCTTGCTGAGTTTGCGCTTCCGCCCCTTGCCCGCCAGCTCCTTTTCCAATGCCAGGTGGGCGGCAGTGCGCGTGAGCTTCTCCCGCCGCTCCAACCGCTGCTGGAGCTCTGCATAGGCTGCTAGCTTGCGGCTGCGAGCACCATGGGCATCGCAGGCATGGGGCAGGTCATGTACATGCCTGCACTACACCTTATGCTGCGCGTCATGGCGCTGGTCAGTATCAGATCCAGGTATCAGATGCATTAGGGCACAGGCATGAGCACTGGGCCTGTGAGGGCCATGGAGCTATGTGTATGGGAGCAGCATGAGCTCCAGCATTCGAACTCCAGGGTTCAGTGGCAACAGCAAAGCACACCCTATGGACCGCTGGCACGAAGCAAATGGCAAAGCACAGCGCGCGAAAGCGGTCAGCAGCCAACACACCGCTCTGCCTTCTTGATCTGTGCGCGCGCCTTGGCCCCCGTCGGCAGCGCAACGGCATCTGGCGCCTCGAGGGCGGATGCACGCGGCCGGTTGAATGCCCGCCCCAACAGCTCCTTGGGCGTCTCAAAGTACGCTGCGGGGTCAAACGCCTTGGCCTCGGATGCCTTGTCGACGAACACCACGTGCTGGTTCTTGGAAGGTGCTGCACCAATGAAGTGCAGCGACTCCTTCATGGCCTCCACTTTCTGTGGTGGGGTGGGGCCAGGGGTGAGGGGCAGGACAGTGAGCATGCCACAATCCCTGGGGTAATCATGTAGGGTTCGATGTGCAGCACTCAGGCAACCAGGCAGCTGCCAAAGCCCAGCTGCACTTCCAGCCAGATGAGTAGAACATATACCGCATGAATGTAAAGGCCACACCAGTTGTATGAACACACTGCTTCCAGCTCCCAGTCTGATCTCACAGCTTCAAGAGCGATCTTAAGTCAACTGGGACCTACAGCACCGCACTGCACACCGCACCTCTGCTTCCACTCGCCCCTTCATGGTCAGGTACTTGATGTCCTGACTCTTCATCAAAGCCAGCTCCTCCGCTGTATACTTGTTGGGCTTGTTCAGGCTGCAATATGTATATATGTTAGGAGCACAACTATGTTGCCTGACATCATGTCCAGCACATAGAACGGCCGTGGTGCAAAAGGCACCTTCACGCAGAGCCTAAATTAAGAGCAGACCAGGAGCTGGCCGCTCTGGCTGTATGCGCAGTGTGCGTCCAGTGCCCCAGTGCACACACACCTGCCATCATGCACACCATCCTTCGTGCGCGCGTTTTGCATGGCGAAGTAGAACTCATCCGGGTTGCGCTCCTCTGCCTTGCGTTTGAGGTGCTGCAGCCATTGGGGACAGCAGGCACACACGGCACCAGCCAGCATGAGATGTGCTCATGCATGCATGCATGCCGTGCCATGCCGTGCTCATACCCTGCATCCTAGCGAGCCGAGTTGCAGTGGCTTACATGCCGCCGTCCTCCATCCGCACCTTGATTGTGCGCTCCTTTTTATGGAAGTCACGTGCACGCTCCACATAGTCCTTGTGCTTCTCCAGCAACCCATACTTGAGGCGAGCAGCCCTGTATGGACAGGTCAAACATCCATGGTGGTCAGCAGCTCAGCACCATGTGCCCATGCGGCTTCATGCCACCTGCATGGGGACTAGGGCTGCACATCAACCCGACGACGGTGTAGTTCAGAAGCTGCTCGCCCTGAGTTGCTCCTAATGTTCACGACTTCACAAGCAACTCACGGCTGCGCTCTCTCCTTGTGCGTCTTGCGCTTAATAGCATTCGCTAGCGACGACATGGTCGCCGCTGGCCTTGACTGGCCGTACGCTAAGCTTCTTGATTGCAGTAAGTAATGCAAGCAGGGTTTAGGCAGTATAATACTCCTGCTGAAAGTTGGTATTGCCGCTGCTTAACTATTGCTGAATGGCTCGTAAACCATTGCAAGCTCACGTCCAGGGAAGTCGGCTGCAGTGTGACTATACATCTCGTCCGCGACTTGTAGCACAACTCTCCAGGCAATGTAACACGGAGAAAGGTTTACACCCAATAACTTGGCGTGTTGCCAGCAGAGCAGTAATGCAGTTGTTGAGGACATGAACGGCCCACAGCACAGGACAAGCTTGGCCGAACGTCTTCCTCAACACAGCATCCTGCACCGCAGTCAGTCCAACGCACTTCACCGTCAGCTCGTGGGGTGGGGGATGGATGTCAACATCTGTGCACACCCTGCCGGATATGGGGTATGAGCCGAAACAGTACTGGACCATAGGTGGGGCACAGCCACTATGGCTGCAGGTGGAGCAGGATTAGCAGGTAGCACAGGGCCCGTGCTAGGTGGCACCATCAACTACGGCACAGGGCCTGTAAACCCTGCTGGTGCCACTAGTGCTGCTGCAGGTGCTGATGCAGTGTTGACTGAAGCGGCTGCTGACGGTGGCACCTTCCATTACTGGCGCAGAAAGGCATGCAAGTCCAGGAGTGCGTACCGCTTGCCACCCGTGCTTGTGTGGCAGCTGAGCAGGTTCCATGCCTTGACCACCAGATCTGCCTTGACCACCAGATCAGGCAGCCAGGCTGAGCCCTTCTGACCTGAGGCCGTTGAACTGCCAAGCAAGATCTCATGGATGTCCTTCTCCTCCAGCCATGAGTGCAGGACCAGTGCAGCAAGGCACTCATCTTCAGGGGCGCTACATGGCGGGTTGCTCACATCCCGCCACCTGCAGGTAGGGGTGCAAGCCACAGTGTGTGATTGTACTTCCAACTGAACAACTGCAACAAGGCAGCATTGAGCATAGGAATGGGCATTTTGACTTTGCATCATGGGCACCATTAAGCATCACGATGCACCATTAAGCGTCATGATGCAACCATGAGCGCACCTTGTGCCCAGGAAAGGGACAGAGTCTTGACCTTGTGTTTGCAGCTCTTCTCAACGCGAGCCCCAAAAATATGGTGTGACATCAGCTTGAGCTTTTTGCAGCAACTCTTTACCAGGCGCCCAGCCACAGTCTGCCTTTCCTGCCTTGAGTTTACACAGCAGCCACTCCAGCTGAGGGCTAGTTGAGTAAGGCCTTCACACCGTCACACCAGGCTGCATGTTGCCCTTGGATTCAGCCTGCCACCTGTCCTGTATCTGGTCTGACACACAGAACTTGCGATTGCACTTGCCAACTGTGGTTGTGGGCAGTAAATGCAGCTGCTGCGCAAGGCTAGGGCCTTGCACTAACCAGCCCAGCTGGTGGCGTCGGTGGTGGTAAAACACTGGCAGGCTGGGAAGGTCCTGGGGCAGCTGCCTTTGCCGGGCCTATGGGCGATGCAGCCGCACCAGACGCCGTGCAATGCAGCGCAGGGGGAGGGTGTGCAGTGGAGGGAGAGGATGAGCGTGACTGTGGGCGAGGTTGAGATGGCGAGTCTGACCTTGGCCTTGACCGTGACCTTGACCGTGATTGATCAAGGGACCCAGAATGGTGGCACTGACTCGATGATCGAGACCGTCTCCGTGCCCATGACCGTTTGCGGGTCCGTGACTGACTCCAAGACCGTGAGCGCCTGCCAGAGTGTGATCGACTCCGAGACCGCGACCGGCTCCGAGACCGTGAGCGACTGCGAGAGCTTGACTGGCTCCGAGCCCAGGACCGACTCCGAGCCCAGGACCGACTCCGAGACCGTGAACGACTCCGAGACCGGGACTGACTCCAAGACCGGGCCTTTGGGCGCTGGGCAGCAGCTGGTGAGCGAGCACGCATGCGCCCAGTCCGTGATGCAGAGTGGGGACGTGAGGGTGACTGAGAGCGGCGCCGCACCCGCCTGCCATGAGCTGATTGATGCCATGAGCTTCGTCTCGAACATGCTTGTGGTGAAGTGGTGTGTCTGTGCTGGGGCCTCTCAGCATGCTGTCTGCGGTCAAGATCATATGTTGGGCGGTACGGTACAGCCCTTCCACTGCCTTGCAACTGGGCATGCAGGTACTGCCGCACCAGCGCATGCAAGTCCAAGCTAGCATGCAGTTTGCCTTTGTGGTCCTTGCAGCTGAGCGACCCCCGGCCATAGACAGACACCAAATCCGGGAGCCAGGCCTCATTCTTCTTGCCCTTAAGCAAGTCATCTATTTTGGACGCGCGCAGGCCGGAGTGCCTGAGCAAAGCCCTGTAACACTCGTCCTCGGGTGCTGTGCATGGTGCAAAGTTCCTGGTGTAGGACCACCTGGCCATGCAGCAAGATATGAACCTTATCAGGCGCACATTGGCAGACTGTGAGCATGCAAGGTGCACAATTAGGCAGTATGGTGTTGACGGAGCTTGATGGAGCTGTGCTGTGTCCCTCCAGTTGCGTGTATGCAGTCATGGTTCCTTGATGCGCAAACTGTTGTCAAGCAGCACGGTAGAGACATGCTCTTCAAACAGCAGCAGCGCACCTCGGAGCAAGATAAAGGGCAAGGACTTTGACCAGGTTTGTTCTTGTGGCCACCAGCTTTGCCCCGAAAAGCTGCTGCACAATGCACCGTAGCTGCTGAAAGCGGTGTGGCCCTTTATTGCCATGCCGCCTCAGCTCCCGCAACTGTGCTTCCACTTGCAAGTCCTCAGAATGGGGCTCCCAAAAGGCATCATAACCATCGCAGTGCAGCACCTTCCAAGTGTCCTGTGCTGGGATTGATGTGATGTACTGACCGGTACTCGATGCATCATGCTTGCGCGAGTAGCCGCTGGGCTCGTGCCTGGAGAGCGGCTGTTGGTTCCCGGGGCGCAACTGACTGCTGTTGCGGCTGCGGCTGCGGCTGATGCTGATGCTGCGGCTGCACCTGCTGCGGCTGCGGCTGCAGTGGATGCTCCGACCGCGTGCACGCTCAGGCTTCCTGTCAGTGCCTCTTCCGCTCATCCCATCTCCTAACAGATCCCGGTTTGGAGCTCTGTCTAGGTGTGCCTGCGCATCACTGTCCATGCATGTGCCTTGCTTGCTTGTGATGATGCCGTTGTTCTGCCTGCTGCCACTTGCGTCTTGTAGCTCCTCCTTGCCATATATCGCTGGCAGTTTGCAGACATCTGCTCCAGTCGGCTGGTGCCCCATGGGCCTCATGTGCTCAGCTGCCAGATGCCGCTCCCAGAATGCTAGTGCTGCCACCTGCACTTCTCCGCCGTGCGCAGGTAGCACCTGCACCTGCAGCAGCAGCTGTGGGCTGCAGGGTGCTTGCAAGGCGGCAAGCAGAACGCCCTGCAACATCTCGCTGGCAGGTGGCAGCTGTACTGCATGTGAGTCACCCGCGTCCATGGTGCGCTGCGCAGATGCACAGCACGATATGAGCCGAGTAAAGCACGCCAGATGCCGGCTCATGCGGTGCGCTGTGTGCAGCACATCCTGCCGTGTGAGTGGTGCCGCCTGCGCCTGCGCCACGCGCCACTGCGCCTCACAGCACACATCTCGCAGCACAGTGCGGGGCAGCTGGGCCAGCTCTGTGCTGCACACGTCTGACAGCGCCACACGTGCTCCATCCTCCAGCTGCACCTGCACGTGCTCTGCTCGGTCCAGCTGAGCGGTGACTGGGTTGCTGGTGCTGTGCAGCGCTTGCATGCGCCGCAGCCGCAAGCCCTGGTCTGGCACTTGGATCAACACCAGTGCCCCCTCTGCCACCTGTACCATGCGCTGTGCCTCCATTGGCTGCCCTGCAGCAGCCATCTCACACTGCCACCAGCACTGCAGCTGCCACAGCACATGCAACACGCCCCGTGGCGTGTACAGCAGCCCCAGCAGCTCGGGGCAGTGCGCCAGTGGGCCCTGCATGGTGCAGCGCATGCATGGTCATCAGTGTGCAGCAAGATTGCACTTCACCTTCTTTGCCCAGCCATGCATACCTCATGCACCTGCTCATCCAGGCAGCTGCTGCCAGCCAAGCGTGGCTGCAGGGTGCATGCAGGTGGCCAAGCCATTCCTGGTAGGGTGTGCATCAGTCCCTGCATGCAGCCAGCATTCGCAGTCCTCATGTTACCAAACCAGCATACCCACACCCCTTTCAGCTGGGTTTCAATGCAGGCAGGCATACAGCTGCGTGATGGACTGTTATCACTGCAGGGCAGCTTTGTTCACAGTACAGCACCAGATCTGCCATCTGCTTGTCAAGATCAGTTGCTTTGGTACTGAAAACCGTGAGGCTGGCAGCTTCTAGCATCACCTGAGATGATATTCATCGGCCATGAGCCATTCAGCTGTCTTCGTCGGTCTGCGACGGGCTTGCAACCACGCACTCAGGTAACTGATCGTAAACAACCGCTTTTCCTGTTACTATGCATCACTTCGTAAAGTCTCCAACGGCATGCGTGACTCTGGGCTCCCAGCAGTACAGCATATGTCATTGGTTCGTGTGTGGCGCGCGTGCTTAGGAGCAGCACCGCCAGAGATCATAAGCATACAGTAGGTGGTGTAACTCCCAATGACGCATGGTATCACCGGAGAGTGTACTGCTGCTGCAAAGGTTGACAGGTGCAGCAGTCCAAGAGCAGGCCTAACTGCCATGCACAATGGTCGTCCATCTACTCTACAACGCTTGCCCTGTCTGGTGGGGGGCTGCCTGCGCCAAGGAATTCTACTTGAGCTGCACAACGTTAACTTTCCAAGCACATCACTCATGGACATATGGCAATGCGCTTTGCACTTGCTGATTGTTGATGCCTGCATTGCAATAAAGCCCTCCTTGCTTGAGGCAGCTGCTACGCTCGCCCATGCACAGAACCTCGCACTATCATGTGTTCTCGCCACACAAGGAGGCCACACAGAATCTGCTTGTGCCGTGGCTTTGAAGATCTGAATCAGATTCACGACGACACACGTATGCACCAACGCAAACCCAGCAGCTGCATCTAGCTGTTAGTCGCAGCCGAGGGAACGGCATCCAATTGGCAGCGCATCATCAAAGAGCAAGGCAGCACCATTTGCGGGTAAAGCAAACAGATGATGTACTGCTCCTCAGTCCTCACACCTTTGCTGCACTAGATGCAACACTCATGCAGTGTCCTTTGCTCTTGTGAACCATGACCGCATGCTGCAGAACACTCTGGTCTTGCGTCCTCCCTCACGTAGGCATCCATATGGTTTTTGCATGGTGCCAGAATAGTGGTATGAGGCAACATTCACTCCAGAAGCTGCATGCATGAGAAGTGAGCAGATTGACAGTTTGACGCGTTTTGCCAAGAATGGGCACACGACATGGGCATATACCGGTACCACAGTACTGTCAGGGCATGTACATCGAGACCAAATGATCTGATGTCGTGGCTGTAGGCCTGCAGCAGCTGAAAGCTGTGATGCGCTGTTGTGTCATGTTGTTGTGACTGACGTTCTAATGTTGTTGTTGCGTACAAAGATGCTGACAAGAAGAAGTGGGGTTTCACCGTATGCTGCGATGCCTGAGCCGATGCATGTTGGTACTGCCAAGCCCAGCGTGGACCACCATCCTAATTTTTGGCCCAGCATGTCCTTCACAAACCTGTTGGCATCCTAGAAATGTCACGTTGTAGGCTCCACATGATTGTAGCAGAAATGTTGTGTGGTGTGTTTGCATGGTGTTTGCATGCACATTATTATATGCACGGCTCTTGCCGCATGCAGAGCGCAATTAGGCAGCGTCAATATGGCGACGTTAAGGAGCTGAGCTGCTTTCAACTTTGGGTCGATGCAGAACGCACGCACGGACTGGCAGATGCGATCTGATAGATCGGTAGCAGTTGACAGTTCGTGTGTTGCAGTCGTTGAGTTGTAAGTTACAAAGCGGCCTGAATTTTTGTGACGTGAAGGCCGTAGTAACTGTGCAGCTTCCTGCAACAACAGTGTGACCTGGGAAACCACAGAAACCGCCATTACACTAGACTAGATCATTCCCTAACTAGACTGGAACTATCGGCTACTCAAACGCTTATCCCACGTTCCTCAAAACGCCTTTGTGGTGTTCTCCACGTTGCAGTATACACTGTACACTATATGATGGTTACAGTTTACATTGTTTACTGTTCCAATTAACGATGGTGGGTACGGCAAGGGCCCTCTAGACGCTGAAGAGGCACCTGTTTACGTCTAGAGCGCTCCGGGCGTCGCAGCATTAATCGTAACATTGAAGCCGAGCCCAGCCGCAGAGGTGATATTTTTGGCGCTTAGATCGTCTAGACGGCAGCCACCCAAGGTAGGTATGCGCCACTGCAATAAGTTGCATGTTATATAAACTATGGGCTGGTAGCCTCGGCATCGTATGAACCCTGCACTCAGGAAGTATCATGCATGGTGCTGTTGGTGCATGTGGGGGTGAGTGCATGCTTCATCACATTCCTGTGCACCACGTGCTGGTACGCAGGGGCTGCCATGACCATTGGCCCGCGAACAGCCATGGTCTCTGCAGCAGTTGGCGGCATGCGGGCACCTGTCGATGATGCCGGGTTGAGCCATTCTTCAACTCTCACGGGTCCGGGAGTTCCTGCACTTGCAGCTGGGGCAACGCACACAGCCCCAAAGTACAAATATGTGAAGCGGGCACGTGGGAAGTGGAAGGCTGCGGTGCCGCTGGCCAAGTGCAACAACAGGGTCAGTACCGTGTGCATCACACTGCCAACAGGCACTGAGGCGGCTTACGCAGCAGACGTGATCAACAGCAGTCTGCGCAAGAATGCTGAGCTGGGCAAGCGCAAGCGCACACTCAACTTCCCCACCTCTTCAGGGTGTGAGCCAGATGAGGCCCTGGTGCTAGAGGCTCTACAGCACGAGCTGGAGAGCTTAGCGGCAGGGCAGCCCTGTGTGCAACGAGCAGATCTGTGCAACCGGGTATGTGATGGCTGCTGGAGAGTGATACATGGACACTATCATGGGGGTGTTCTTCCACAGCCAGCTCGTGTGATGGCTTTGTTCCCTGATCCGATAGTCCATGAGCGATCAACCAAAACCACGCTGCTCCCCTACTCCTTGCCTGCAGATCAAAAAAGTAAGTTGCCTTGCCTTGATGAAGCTTCAGGCGGCCAAACAGAGAGCAACAGAGCTGAGTGATGCACAGGCACAGCTGGAACAGGCAGCAACCCCTGCTGCTGTTCCCCCGAGCATGGTAGCAGGTCCAGCTCCAGTCAACAGCACCAGCACACATGCTCAGCCGTCGTCAGCTCTTGCCAAGCCAGCACTCATGGCTGCCGGGGCCCAAACAACTCCAGGAACTCCCGCAGGGCTAGCAAGGGAAGGTGTGCCTTCAGGCTCCCATGGACGCGGCTCTCCCATCCTCCGGCGCCAGCCATTGGCTGCTTTGGCTCCTTCACGGCCCCAGCACGTGCAGCAACACACTACAAGCACTCAGGTGGAAATGCTTGTCAAGTCAGAGTCCACCTGCTCTGGCTCCGACTCCTTGGATGATGATATCATCTCTTCAGATGGCGATCATATCGCCTTGGATGGCTCCCATGTGCTCAGGCATGGCATCACGGATGACGACCTGGACCTGAAAGACGAGGACATCCAGGAATCTGATGATGAGTGTGCACACCAACACACACAGCTCGAACTCAGCCCAATGTCAAACAACCGCATGGTTGCAGGGCTGCGAGCAGCAGCAGCTGGCATAGGAAGCTCTGTTTCACCAGCCACATGCAGATCTATTCCCAGCCCACCATCGCATATGCAGCCGGGGCCTATTCAACCCAGTCCCACACCCCCAGCCATGCACCAGCCATCTACCAGTCAGCCAGACTTCAGCCACCGATCAGAAACCCAACAGCAGGTCACCACAAGCAGCCCACACAATCAGCCCCCTCCTGCTGATTGTGCAGCGTCATTTGACAGTTCAGTGAAGGATCCATATGAACAGGCAGACCCATCATACATGTGGCCTCCGGTGCTGGTCAGCAAACCGGCCGGCTGCCTCCCATCCAAACCGCCCACGGTAGGGATTAAAAGCTGAGGCCATTAGCATATACCACTTGCTGCAGTGATTGCTGTTGGTAGGAACTTAGCAACTGCAAATGCAACAACATGTATGCTTGCCATCCTGATTTGCAGGGTCACGCCACAGGCTGTCCAGAGCTGCTAGCACTGCTGTACACGCCACGTGAGGTGGTGGAGGCGCTGTGGCAGGTCCAGTGCTTCTGGGCACAGCAGCTGGCCAACGCACCCATTGACATTACAGCCGCCTTGCCGCAAGGAGGCATCCAGATCATGGACGGTGCCCTTGTGCTGGTATGGTTTGGGGGTGTGCTGCGCCTGCGCAGCGTGCGGCGGGTGGTGCCTGCAGACGGCCGGCACATCAGCAAGGCAGTGAGCAGCACCAGCAGCCACTCACATCCAGCCCCTGCCTTAGAGCTGGATGGTGGGGCCTGGGTGGGGCTACAGCAGCTGTGCAGCACAGACCTGGCCCAGCTTCCACGCACAACCATCAGGGATGTGTGCTGCGAATTCAGTGGCCAGATAGCGCGAGGGGTGCTGCAGGCTCCAAAGCGCTCAGATGTGCTGCTGGCTGCACACAAGATGTGCTGCCACCTGCGCACTGCCAAACACGTGCGTGCTGCTCAGGCACAGGAGCAGGCATCTGCAAGGCAGTCAGAGTTCTGCAAAATATCAGAGATTCTGCAAACGCCAGTGTCGCATGAGCTGGTGCGCGCGGTGGGCCTGCTGCCAGCCCAAAGCAGTTCAGTGCACAGCCGAGCGGTAGCCTTCCACATGGGCCATGGGATGTCGTCATCTGCTGCTGCTGATAGTCCAGCTGTGCAGGAGCAGCCTGGCCCTTCCTTGACGCTCGATCAGCAGCAACCACCTCTACCTCTGCAGCCGGCTCAACTGCCTTCGTCAGGCTGGGCAGGCCAGATACAGCATGAGGACCCTGCGGATCCTGCAGTACAGTCCAACTGGGCTGCAGAGATCGAGGCGGAGATCAACAGCCTTGGGCCAGTGCTGCGCTTCCTCGCCATGGATGCCAAGACCACACGCATGGTGCAAGCCCTGGAAGATCCCAAGGTAGGCGTGGGATGCAGTGTTCCTAATGCCCAGGACTTGGCTGTACATTTCCTGCAATGCCTGCATCACCACAAGCGAGCGCTGTTTCCCAGCCGCATGTAAGCTTGGATGAGCTCCAGCGCGCTGCGCTCATGTGTGCAGAACGCCAATGATGTGCGCCGGCATGTCCGTGGGCGCATCAAGGCCATATATGGAGGTGATGTGTTGAGAAGTACTATTCTGGGCTCTTTGGCTGTGCATCTGGTCAAGTGCTTGAATGGCCCCAAGGGACACTACTCGGACGAGGAGGGCAGCTGCTGCTGGGCCTTGGAGCGATTTGAGGGTGAAGCATGGAGCGAATGGAGCATGGAGCACGGCGAGCATCTGCAGAACCTGCTGCAGCCGCCGGATTACATCTTCAACGTGTACACGCTGCCGGACGGCCGCACAATCATACGCATGAACCTGGCTATTTTGATTGCGCAGGCGCGACTTGCAGAGGGGCGCAGGCGCGCAGCCCAGCAGGTGGGCAAGCGGCAGCACATGAATGCTCCAGCTGCTGCTGATGCAGCAGGCACGCTGGATGACACCGTGGGTGGACCACCAGCCAAGCGTTCCAGGGCAGGAAATCAGCATCCATGCACACATGTTCACGTCACCAGCGCTGCTGGTGATGCAGCTCCTGGGAGCTTTGATGCTGCTCCAGCTGCACCTGCTCTCACACCGATACAGCCACAGCCTGCATCACAGCCTGCACCACCACATGAGCAGCCGGTTGCTTCTATTGCTCAGCAGCACCAGCCAGCAGACCCTGCATCATTTGCGGTGGCAACGGCAGGTGGAGCTCCAGGCATGACAGCTGCGCAACCACACCATGCGCCACTCCAAAAACAGCAGCCAGCTGTCAAGTCCCATGGCCAAAGGGTGGCCAGACTGCGGAGGATCTTGCTGAGATGCAGTGACCATGACAGGAGCATCAAGGCAGAGAAGCTTGCCGCCTGGATCTGGAGATCAGGCAGCCCTTGTCACACTCTGCTCATCTCAGCAGCTGGCTGTCTAGCTCGCTATTCAAAGGGCCCGATGGGACCCAGTTCCTGCTCGATGTCTGCCATGGGCTCGTGGCTCAGCAGATGGCAACAGACAGCTTGGGTGCAATTCAAACAGCAGAATGGCAAGCTCACTCTCAGCTCTCTGTTCAGTCACATGCCCTTCAAGCTCGGCACCGACCTGAATGGGAATGTATGTGTGCGCTTGATCCTCAATGCCTTCCTCAGTATGGTGATCAACGCAAAGGATCGTAAGGACCAGGAGGAACGTGAGGAGGAGGATGGGAATGAGAGCTGTGATGGAGATCACATGGGTGATGGCGGTGCCCAAGCCATTGACCATGATGGCAATGATGGAGGATCTGGCAGTGATGGCGAGGGTGCGCCTGACACCTGCACAGATGGTCGTGCACAGCTGCTGGGTGCCCTGCAGGCTGCATGGGAGCAGTCGCACCAGCCTCCAGCCTTCATGGAAGCAGCACATCAGCCAGCATCTGCACCGAGCTTGGTGCAGCCTGAGCCACTGTGAGCGCCAGACTCACCGCAGTACACGCCCTGCTTCAGAACATGTGGGGCAGCTCTGCACCTGTCCTGGGGGGAAAAATGCATGGTCTCTCCAACAGTGCCAGACCTCCAGCCTCCTGCTGCAGCTGATGCCAGTACACTGACGCCAGCCATCGGCATGGCAACAGCAGCAGCAGCAGCAGCAGCAACAACATCAACATGATGATGATGACATCAACACGTACAGTCAATCAACATTGCCTTTGCAGCAAGCAACTAACTGCAGCGGCTACACCATCTGAGACCACACTGCCAGCTGGGCGCCCCTTGCTGCCTGTAGCCTGTGCAAACTGACACTCTTGCAGGATGTGATTTTTTCCACTCTTCCCCAAGGCCAGGTTGCCACTGGTCAGGAGCAGGAGGGGAGCCATTGGGACACAAGTGCAGGTGATGCGATCCCAATCAAGCTCTTGACCAGTTGAAGGAAGTGCAACATCCATACCCATAACGGGCTGGGGTGAGCAAACAGATGTGAGCGGCAGTACCAAGAGATGGGCAGGTGGCACATCCGTAGATTGTGTTCTTCAGTGGTACTCATGTGGCCATTTCGTTGTTGCACTGCGGCACCTCACAACCTTCTTTTGAGCACCACTGCATGATAAGATTGAATGCATTCGTGAAGACTGAACAATTTTGTTGAGCTGATCGCCCATTATCATATGATGCGTGGGCGGCCACATGGATGGCCATATGTTGGACATCCTCTTTGTCGCTTGTCGTTGTTGGCCGCTGCATTTCCATCACTTCCGGTACAGGTACTGCGCAGTGTAATATCATTTATTGGTAACTGCCAATGCAACAGCGCACACCGCAGAAAATCTTGCTGCCTTGGAGCATTGTTCAACGCCAGAACCTTGCCTTCTGTATTACACACGCTGGGGTGCGGTTGATTGAAGGGTCCGGCGGAAAATACAATGCCGCTTTTTATTCGCTTATTCTGCCAAAAATCAGCTATTGTGGTGGCAGAGAACGCTTGAAATCTGCCCCAAAAGCAACAGGTATGGTATCAAATGGGGTTTGTACAAGTTACGGATGTGTAGAAGTGTGTTGGCAACGGACGCGGCGTATGACGCATGCTGGAGATAAGCTTATGTTCGTCATGTTGTTCGCCCTGTTGCTGGCTCATCCCAGCAGACTGAGGCTTTAAAAGGCAACCAAGGCGTACCATGTGGCCATAGAACTTGGCAGTAACATCATGCACTGAATCGGCCGTAACATCATGTTGAGTGAGAGGACCACAAACGCTTGAACTGATGCGAGTGCAGGTGGTCAGCATGCAGGCCCGGCGGATGCACAGTACAGCTTTGTTGGCTAATTCACATTAATTAAGCTGGGGCACAGACAGTCGCGCAGCAGATGCTTGTGTATCAGGGTCGTCCTGGGCCAGCAGCATTCAGCTCGCAGCCTCAGATCAAACAGGAGCTCAGCATCTCGGCTGCATCAGGCCCAGTCTCCAGTCTCTCATGGTACTCAGAAGACGATGTCAGTATGGGGGCCATTTCGAATGACGGCTGGGTCTTGAAGGAGGACGAATGGAACAGTGGCGATGAGGCAGTGTGGGCTGCCCCAGCTGTCAATGCCACCGGTGATCCTCCTCCTGCTGCACCACACCAGGCAGCTTCAACTGATGTTATTGTCGTCACACCCAGTTGCAGCAGCCAGAGTGAGCAGCAGGTGGTGCAGCAGGTGCTCGTGCCACCAAGTGCATCTGCCAGCAGGACCACAGCACCACAGCGTGAGCCGAGCCTCCCTGGTGTTGACTGGCCCCCTGCACTGGTCTCAGACCCTGCCAGCTGCTTGCATGGTGTGAAGATGACGGTGAGGGTGCCAGGCGCGCTGGCGTCAAACATTGCTTGAGGGCCTGCTCCAACATGAGGCCTTGCGCTTCCATGGTTTGCCATGTCTTGGCACACTCGAAGCCCAATGATCTTGGATAGGTCGCTGATAGGCCTGCATGTGCCTTCCCATATGCTGCAACGTGCAGGGCCAAGTGACGGCGAGCCCAGAGCTGCTAGCACTGCTGTACACGCCACGTGAGGTGGTGGAGGCGCTGTGGCAGGTCCAGTGCTTCTGGGCACAGCAGCTGGCTGCAGACACAACAGCTAGAACCACAGCACCACGGGGGCTGCAGCTGTTGGCAGGTGCGCTGGTCCTGGTTCATTACAGGGAGGGCGTACGGCTGCGTACAGTAGTCCGTGCTGTGGCGGCAGATGGTGACCCGCCACATGTGGTGGCTGACGGTTCAGCTGCAAGCAACTGTCAAGCCCCAGGCCCTGCCTTGGAGCTGGATGGTGGGGCCTGGGTGGGGCTACAGCAGCTGTGCAGCGCAGATCTGGCCCAGCTTCCACGCACAACCATCAGGGATGTGTGCTGCGAATTCAGTGGCCAGGTAGCGCGAGGGGTGCTGCAGGCTCCAAAGCGCTCAGATGTGCTGCTGGCTGCACACAAGATGTGCTGCCACCTGCGTGCTGCCAAACACGTGCGTGCTGCTCAGGCACAGGGCCTTGATGAGCTGGCAGCCTTGTTCTTTTACGGACAGATTGCAGGGTTGTTGCAGGTGCCTGTGTCTGCTGAGCTGGTGCACGCAGTCGCACTCCTGCCTGCCAACAGCAGCAGTGTACACAGGCATGCAGTCGCGTTCCATATGGGGCACAGCATGCAGGCTGGTGGGATGATTGACGGCGAAGAGGATGGTGATGGTGGCAGCCATGCTGAGAAGAGCACATGTGAGGCTGCTGGCCCATCAGGGGCAGTGCAATCACAAGATGCAGGACTGGACGCAGCAGTGTTGCACCAGATGCTCCCCAGTTACATGCCATCATGTGCCCCAACAGCACCCACAGCTGAGATGTTGGTGCTATGGAGGCAGCAGCAGGAGCAAGAGGTGGCACGACTGGAGTTGGCACTGCGGTACCTCATGCGTGAGCCTTAAATCCAGAGGTTGATGGCAGAGCTGGAAGACCCCAAGGTGCGCACCATGCAACAGTAGAGTGCAGCCAGGGCTGTATACGATGTCTGGTGATGGTTTCAGATCGTTGCAATGATGCCAACATGTCATTAGCTTACTGGTCCTCCTGCATTGCCTGTGGTCCATGATTCTGCAGAACACGGATGCCTTGCGGCCACGCTGCCGAGCATATGCACGGATGGTTTACGGCAGTGAGCAGCCACTGATCTTAGAGCTGAAGGTGGCGCTTGTCTCATACCTGGTCAAGCAGAGGAACGGGCCGCTGGGTCGTTACAGTGATGAGGAAGGTGGCTGCTGGCTCGCTCTGGAGAAGTTCTGCCGTGAGGAGTGGCCCTTGTGGGTGATGGCTTGCAGGCAGCAGCAGGGCAATGTGGCCAGCCCCCTGCTTCAGCTGCTGCAGCCACCTGACAACATCCTCAACGTTTATCAGCTGGCGGATGGGCAATGGGGGGTGCGCCTCAATGTGTTAGTCCTGGTCACCACAGCACAACGTGTGAAACGGGCTCAGCAAGATGCCCAAAGGCACGCGAACACGCAGGGCTTGCTGCAGCCATCTCACGCGTCCATGCAACCATCCATGACGGCATGTGAACCGGCCGTGCCGCAGCCCTCCCTGTCGCCACCGATGCCGATGCCTCAACAGCAGTCTTTGCTGGCATCACCGGCGGTGCCCCGACAGCAGTCTTTGCTAGCATCTCAGCCTGTCCAGGTGCAGGCATCAAATCACAAACTGTTGCAAGCGCCACAATCACAGCCACAGCAAGCTTTGCAGCATCTGGAGCTGCGCGCATCACAACAACCTATGCCACTCCCCACTTCACCACTCCCCACTCTGCCACTCAAGCGGAGGGCAGGTGATATTGATGGCCCTGGTGAAGCACCAGAGCGCGGGACGCAGCCGTCTCTGCCTATTGCTGCTGCTGCTCCATCTGACAGCCAGGCAGGCCTGGCAGGAAATTGTCGCACCCAGCTTGACCCACGGCTTGCGTTCAGGCAGCCCAGTGGTGAAGTGATGTGCCCACCGCCTGCGCCAGATATCTGCATACCAGAGCACTGTGGGGGCTCAGGGCCCGACCCGCAGCAGGCTGTGCTAGCACCAACAGTAGCAGCTGCACAAGCTGCAAAAACTACAGACATGGTCACACTCAGCCAGCAGGGAGGGTCAACAGACAAGGCAGCCCCTGAGCCTCCGCCAGAACCTCAGCCACTGCCACTCTCAGCTCCCAGTAGCCACGTCAGCCACCTGAAGCAGCTTGTACTGGGCGCTGTGCCTGAGCGGCGGCGGCAACATGTGTGGGAGTTGGTGCACCAAGCCTTGGACGCAGACCCCATGTGCACGCAGCTGCTGGCCTGCGCTGCGCAGGAGTTGTGCACTGCTGATGGTGCTGAGGGAGCGCAGGAGGGGCTCACTGCGCGCCAGCTCAAGTGCCGCCTGCATCACCAGCAGCGGGAGCTTTGGGGCCAGTTCATCAGCATTTGTGGTTCAGACAGCGTGGCGGCTGTGATGGCGTTGCTCAGCAAGGGCTCCTTCATCGTACCTGTTGCACAACAGCCACAACAGCAGCTGGTGGCCCCAGAGGGTGCGACGACATCCCCACCACAGCAACGGCTCACGCTAGACCTGGATGCACTCATTCGGCAAGCATTTGAAAGCACCGCCGCCCGAGCTGTGCAAAGCAGCACCACAGAGCAGCCACCAGCAGATGCAGACATTGCGTCTCCAACCACCTCATCCCTGCCAGCAGTAATGCAGGCCAACGCAGAGGCCGTGCCCACTGGCACGCAGCTTGATGACCATGGCAGTGTAGCAGCCAAGGACATGGCAGCAGCGTCTGCAGCACCTGCACAGCCCCATGAAGCAGCGCAAGCAAGTGCACAACCTGGACGCTCTGAACTTGGGATAGACCCTGTTGATAAGGAGGAGGAGATCCATTCAATTTACAACAACATCCTGGGCAGCCCAGCCCCTACGAGGAAGGCAGCTGTGCGGGGCCTGGTGGAGGCGGTTGAGGAGGCCGAGGGAATCGTGCAGCCATATATCATCATGCTGCGTGCAAGTGCAGCGGGGGCACTGGTTCTACAAAACACTGGTCCCATGCACCTTCATGGCTACATGCCCAGGGACGAGCTTGAGCGCCACTTGCAAGCAGAGCACAGTCGAGCTTGGGAGCTCCACAGGCAGTCATGTGGCCGGCACGATCCCATCCCAGCACTGTTCCACAAATGCCCGTACATCAGGTGCGAGGAGCTGGTGATTCAGGGTGTGGCAATGCGCATGGTTCGTCTGCGCCTGCGGCTGCTCATTGTGATCCATGTGGGAGGGTACCGCCGGAAATCACGGCCCGCGCAACGCCCAACGCCAGCGAGTGGCATCCAGACCGGTCCGGCAGCAGGCATCGGTGCTCAGCAGCAGCACACACTGCTGCATGCAGCACCTGCTGGCCTGCCACCTGGGACTGTGGCACTGCAAGCTGCCCAGTCAGCTACAGATGATGGCCATTTGGTGGTAGAGGGCGATGATCGCTCTGTGGTGGATGCTGCCCTGGCCATGGCTGAAACCACGCCCAATCCTATGGATGCAGTGTGCAACCACATTCGCTACCGATGCACAGCACTGCAGCAGCAGCAGCTCATCCGGGGTCTCATGGCCCTTGTGGTGGGCCGGGCAACCACCACAGCCACACTGCTGGTGGCGTGCGCGGAGGTGGGGGCAAGAAACGGAGCTCGGGCTGCCAATGGGCCTTGGAGTGCTGACGTGCGAGACGTGCATGCGTTCTTGACCAAGCACGAGCATGAGGCATACTGTGCATTCCAGGCGATGGCGGGTGCTGGGGGCGTGTGCAGCATGCTAGAGCAGCTGCTGAGGTGCCACAGCCACCTGTTCTATTGCGAGTTGCAAGGCTCGCAACGCTCCAGCTTCATCCGCCTGAAGCTTCCTGCACTGATTGAGGCAGCACTGCAGAAGTGGCGCACTGTCACATGTTTGCCACATCCAGCGTTGGCACTGCCTTAGGGGTGTGCAGCCTGCACAGCGGCCAGGCTTGTTGACGTATTACGCACCAGATGTTAACATTAGAGCGAGCAGCAAGCCAACAAAGAATCAGCAGAGGAGGTTGTGCTGCATGGCTATCTGGTGACTGGGGTTGGGTCCATGTGTCCACTATTCCATGTGCATCGTGGGTCAAAGGCGGTCTGAAGAGTTGCTTCACGGATATCAGGAAGATTGCATGTACAGTATGTGATGAGGGTCCATTCCCCGCCTACCCTACTACAAGCTGTATGTGTACAAACAATAAGTGATTCTGGGCAACCCAAGTGTTCACATTTTGGTGCATTGAATGTGCATTGAGTGCATTCAATGCATTGAGTGCATTGAATATCTGGGAACCACCATGCATGCTTTGACCTGCAGCAGGTTTGATGGCCTATCTGGCAGGTTAAGTGCTGCGAGGCACTCTAGAGCCTGCAGTGCAAAGCTTTCGATCAGTGTTTGATGTTCTCCGTACTGGCACTAAAGCCCTTTTTGACCGTATGCGGCATGTAATCTTGGTATGGTGTTCGAGCACGTGGTGTTCGAGACTGTGCGCTGAAACGTTTGGGACTGGGAGGGTAATGGCGGGAAGTGTGCGTGTGGTTGTGGAAGTGATGGGCTGGGAGTGCCTGCAGCTGCAAGTGGAACACCTGTATGCTGCCTGTTTGGTACTGCAGCCACCCCAAACCACTAGTAATGTTGACAAACCTTGTTTGCTGCAGCACAGACGCCATGTTTAAGCATGCAATGACCGCTTGCAGGTACTTGCACAAGGCTCATCATATTCAACAGGAGTACAGCAGAATTTTCATGTTAAACGACATCACGAGCCTTCAGCCAGTCACGGGCTGATCAGCATTGCACGCTCCATTGCGTGCCTTAGTTCATGTTCATGTTACACAAGCCTTCAGCCAGTCACGGGCTGATCAGCATAGGACGCCCCACAGCGTGCCTTAGAGCATCTAGCATCCCAAGTTTGTTGGTGCCATCCTGACACCCATATCCAACATAGTCCATAAGCCGCCATGCAGTCGGTTTCAACTGGGCTAGCCAGCAGAGAGGTTGAGAGAGCGGGCCGACAGTTATGCACATGGTTGGTGTGACCACCCCTAGAGAGCGTGTCCAGGTGTGCAGGTGGTGCCTCGGGGGCCTCTGCCTGCAGCCCAATCGCCAGTCAACGTGGGCCAAGGTCACTGCCAAACCACCCTTGCACACCCCTGCCAGCCTCACGCTCCTTTCCCCCCGCCACCAACCAATGGCGCATCCACCAGCTGCATGCGTTCAATTCATGCATGGATCGTGTCACTCCTAACCAGTCCTCTGCCTAGAAGAGCGTCCTTTGCTTGAGCACAGCAACCTGCACAGAACTCGCTGCCCGGCTGCTGCAGCAAAACCTCTGTACTGCCTAGGGCATAGCAGGCCTGCACGCCTACGGGCCCCCAAATTGTGGATCCAGCATTCAAGATGTAAAATTTGAAAAGCGCAGTCTTATGGACGACGCTAAGGAGGACGGGGGCTCCTCAAACACCGTGACCCCCAAGTTCAAGTATGTCATAAAACCTAAGAATAAGAAAGCTGAGGGATGGAGAGTTTATGCTGCAATAGGTGTTTTGGCACCACCTCCCAAAGCGGCCATCTTGGCGTGCGACGTCACTTGGGCTGCTTCTGGGGCCTGGGCTGCTGACGTGTACCATGTCCGGGTGCTTGGTCAATACTCTGACTACCTCAAAGCCACAAAGAAGACGATAAATTTTCCATCGGCTGATGCATTCGTCTCGAGCGAGGTTTGTGCTGGCAAGAAGGAGGTGGAACTGATGGCACTTCTGGACAGGAGCGCCGCTGTGCGTGCTGTCATGCAGGAGGGCAGCTGCAGCGAAGCAGAGGCGGAAAGAGAGGTAAGGCATATGCAGAAGCAGCATTTGTGCAACCCCGAGGTGCAGCATGCGGCATCAATGCATGATTGCTTTGCTTGCACTCCTCTGCCCCTTGCCTGCCCTGCCCTGCAGCTCCAGCTGATGCAGCTGAAGGTGCAGCAGCGCCTGCACAGCCTGGGTTCAGCGCTGCAGCACGGCAAAGCAACAGCAGGGGCAAGCGGCGAGGGCATGCCAGTGTCCGACCAGGTGCAAGGGGATGGAGGCACGGCATCCACGTCCCGCCAGAATGTAAACACCAGCAGGAGCATGCAGGATTCAGCCACAGCATCCACGATGCATGCGGAGCCTCCTGCCTCTACAGGTGCAGGTGTCACACACAGGGCTGCAGATGATGTTGTGACGCAGCAGAACGACCAGATCAGCACCCACAAGGCCACTGTGCGTAGCATCCTGCCTCTGGAAATGGCAGCCACATGGCCTCACTCCTGCATCACACAGCCCCAGCTGCCAGGCACCCGTGATGTTGAACCAGGCACTGTGTCTGAGGTGAGACGTACAGCTGGTATGCACCTCTTCTGATCGATGCACCACTCCAGACAACTGCCGAGTGCCATCCAAGTGCCGCGCACTGGTTCAATGGCTGCTGTCCACGCTGAACCATTGAGGACATTGCTTCTTGCTTGAACGCATGCACAGGAGTGCATCTGTGTGGATCCAGAGGTGCTCGCGCTGCTGTATTCGCCACGGCCCGTCCTTTTCACGCTCTGGCGGCTGCAGCAGTGGTGGCGGCAGCAGTGCAGCGAGTGCTTGAATGCTGTCACATCTGAACCAAGCATACCGCAGCAGCCGCAGGAGCAGCAGCTGCTGCCAGATCCTGGCAAGGTCAACCTCGTGCATGGGGCATTGGTGCTGGTGCACCTGGATGGTCACCTGCGGCTGCGTCGTGTGGCTCGCATTGCTGAGGATAATCATGCAGGCACAAGTTCAGGGCCAGGGACGGGCAGCAGAACAGCTGCTCGTGAAAGTACAGGGGAGGGAACTACACGACCAGCACCCGAGGACGCCTTGCTTCTGGACAACAGCTCAGTAGCCATGGGGACGCTGGTTGTGGAGCTGGATGGTGGGGCCTGGGTGCCTCTCCTGCACCTCAGCTCAATCGATTTCCATCAGCTGTCACCTGCAGATGTTTGGAGAGCCTGCGCAGAATTTGAGTGGCAAACAGCACAGGGCTCCTGGCACCCACTCAGCAGGCTCAACGTGCTACATACTGCACACCGGCTGTTCCAGCATATGGCCTGCGCCACGTACCTGCTGGCCATTGAGCAGGACATCAGTACTGTCCGTGAGTCAGCCCCGGGGGCCGCTGCAACACATGACAGCATCATTGCAGCATGTGAGGCGGTCGTGGACATGCTGTGCTGCCCCTGCAGCCCTGACTTGCTGGTGGCAGTGCAACAGCTGCAGCCGCACGCGACCCGCCTTCATGACGCACTGCTTAACACGTGGGTGATGGCGATGCGGCGTGCAGCACGGGCTGCAGCAGATGAGGCCCGCATGAAGGCACGGGCTGAGGCTGCACAGCGGCTAGAGGCAGAGCGTAAAGCAGAGGAGGCAGCACGAGCAGCAGCACAGCGGGCAGCCAGGGACAGAGACAGGGAGCGGGAGAGGGAGCGGGAGAGGGAGAGAGAGAAGGAACGGGAGAGGGAGAGAGAGAGGGAGCAGGCAAGGCAGCAGGAGCGTGAGCGGGAGAGGCAGCGGGAGAAGGAGCTTGAGAAGGAGCGAGAACGTGAAAGAAACAAGGAGCAAGACAGGGCCAGGGGCGACAAGCATGGCGGCAGTCGTGAAAGGGAACAGGAGCAAGGAGGAGGAAAGGAGAGTGGCAGGGGGCGCTCAAGAGAGAGGGATAAGGAGCATGACAGGGATCGGAGTAATGGCCACGGGAGGCCAGAGCGCAGCAGGAAGCGCAGCAGGAGCAGGAGCAAGAGCAGAGAACATGGCAGGGGCGGCAGCACAGGGGCAGCTGATGGCAATGCGCGTGCTGGCAGCAGGCATGAGGCATCACATCCTGTACCACCACCTCCACCAGGACCACCTGCACCAGTAGGCTCACCTGCCCAGCATCACAGGGAGGAGCCCACCCCGGCACC
The DNA here is from genome assembly GCA_004335575.1 of Haematococcus sp. NG2. Taxonomy (NCBI): domain Eukaryota; kingdom Viridiplantae; phylum Chlorophyta; class Chlorophyceae; order Chlamydomonadales; family Haematococcaceae; genus Haematococcus; species Haematococcus sp. NG2. Next base: position 232,117 of record QAXD01000086.1, read on the forward strand.
AGGCCCCATCGAAGCGGGCAGGGCACAGAAGACACCACCCCATGCCCACAGCACTGCAGGCAGCGAGGAGGACGCTGCTGTGCATGCATCCAATGGCAAGCCGAGTCCCAGTGGCAAGCACACAGACGCACCCGAGCCCAAGCGGTCAAAGCCAACACCATCTGCGGCCGGTGCCGATCAGCCACAGGAGGTGGCATTCCCCCCTGGATGGCGTTTGTCAGCCAGCGGCTTCAACCTTGAGCCGTGGTCAGCAGATGCACGGGAGGATGCAGTGCTACACACGCTGAGGCAGTGCAATGCAGTGCATGAGCGTCTGGCTATGGTGCGGGGGCTAGTGGACTCTGTGCTGCCTATGGGCTTGGGAGGTGCGCCCAAAGATGGCGCCAACCCCCCGCAGCAGGACAGCAGCAAGCCGGATGGTGGGAGCGGTGCTGATTCTGGTGACCTCAGCATCTTCAAGGAGGTGGTGGTCTTCTTGGGAGCAAGGTACGCTGTGCTGGTAGGGGATGACCACTTGGTTGCCTCTTCCTTGGATGCCATTGAAACATTTGGAATTGTGCATCCAGCGAGCAGCTGGAACATATGTGTGCCAGTGTTCTTGGGCACGTAATCAGTTGCCTGCGTGCATTTATTGATGTCGAGTGCAGGTGGTTCCAGCTGAGCGGTGCACCCTGCAGTGCATGGATCCGGGAGTGTCACTCGACAGCCCGCAAGCGAGCATCTGCCGCACCTTACCGTCTTGATGAGCTGTCAGACCACAGCAAGCCCTGGCCAGCACAGCTGTCAGATCGCTTCTTGCCAGGGCTCATCACATGCAAGCCTGTTGACGACCAGCTGCTGGTGAGCTTGGACCTGCACCTGCTGGTGCGCAAGTCCCTAGCATGTCCAACAGCGGCATTGTTACTGGAGGAGCAGGAGAAGCAGCGCAGCACTGACGCGGCAGATGGGCATGGCCAACATAGACGCAGCAGCCGGCCACTGGCTCGTTCCAGATCCCGATCCCGATCAAGGTCAAGATCAAGGTCGCGCAACCCACCACCTCGGTCCTGCAAGCAGCACTTAACGCCGATTGAGGTGCGTTCCGGGCCAGAAGGGCAGTGGACCTGGCCGTTTGCGTCGCAATGGTCCCTGGCCCCCCCCCAGTCTGGCTACTCCAGGTGGCGACCGGTGTCATCAGACCCGGAGCTGAAGCAATGGCTGGACTTTCTGCGAGGAAAGTCCGGCTTTGATGGGCTTCCTGTTGTGCGCGAGGTGGTTGATGCTGTCCTCCCCTCCCAAGCGCCAGAACCTGGCCCACAGGGGCGATCCGCCCTACCCGTGGCACGACTGTGCAACGCACTGGCCGTTAACCTGGCAAATAGGTGGACCGACCCTGCGTGCTGCGCACCTGCAGCTGACTGCAGGGATGCAGTCGCACGGTTTGCTCACCTGTCCCAGGCACAGCTGCAGGCTGTGATTGACTCGGGCGATGGTTGGCTGGACAAGGTGGCGTCCCACAGCCGCGGCATTATTCAGGTGCAGACGACCAGCACAGGGACTGCCATGGTGGTGCTTGACTTCCATACCCTGGCTGCACGTTACTTGAAGCAACAGCGGACCAAGGGGTCAGCGGACGGGCCTGACAGCAGTGCTGGCCAGCAGGCCATTCCAGCGTCAGGCAGGGGTGGCCAGCAGCAGCAGCAATGACATTGCCATCCAGAATGCTCCAGGCTTGCTGCTCACTCCTTCTTGGCGCAGCTGCAGACCCCTGCCGGACCCAGGGTCGGAGGCAGCAGTGGTGGTGCCATGCCGCATCCCAGCAACAGCACGCCGGGGTCAACCGAGTGTGATTTGCAGGGCTGGGGTGGCAGCCAAGAGCTGTCTGTCAAGTGGCCAGGTGCAGGCAGTGCTGTACCCACATGGCGACAGAACTCCATGCAGCAGGTGGATCAGGACATGGTAGAAGGTGATGAAGGAGGTGATGGCATGCATGTCGATGGGGCCCATGGCAGCAGCGATGCAGGGGACGAGGAAGTCGCGGAGCTGGATGATGCAGACAGGATCTTGGCGCAGGATATCCTGGCCTTGCCACAACAGTTCGGGCTTGACACTGAGTGGGGCAGTGCTGTGATGGACGAGGTGGAAGCGATCCGGGTGAGTTGCTCCAGCTGCTGTTTGCACGCTCATGTGCCTAAACCGTGACCCTAAAACCCTAAAACCCTTAAACCCTAAACGCTAAACATGCAGGCGCAGCCTTCTCTCACCTCATGTGCTAGGAGCCAGCCGCAGGTTAGCTGCCTCCAATTGACTCCTGGCGATTGTCTTGCGGCATGCACGGCACATGTGAAGCACCTTGCTAGCTGCGTGCACCCTGATCTTTTGTCACACCTGCTTGCTGGTGGTGCAGGCAATGCCCCATGCGGACCGTGCGCTGCGCGTGCGTGCACTCGTCGCCACGCTGTATGCACCTGACTTGAGCCACCGCACAAGGTTGCTGGCACTGGCAGCTGAGGGGCTGGTCCAGCTGGATGCAGGGCCAATGGGTCCATTTAGCTGCGTCATGTCCAATGTCGGGCACCTGTATCACGAGTACGCACGCACGCTGTGGGCAGAGTACAAGCGCAATGTCAACAGCTTGGGCAGCAAGCTGAGAGCGCTGTTCAGCACAGCGGCTCATGAGCCACTGGGGGCTCCGCCTTTTTGAGGTGTACGCATCAGCACAGCACCCAGAGGGTATCATACGACTGGTGCTGCCGGCCCTCGTGGCCCAAGTCATCCTGGTGGCATGTGCTGCGCAAGGAGGTGTGGTGGACCAGCAGGGCCTGCCACACACAGGGATGGGGCTGGAGGCGGAACAAGGCCTGGGTCATCCCCCATCTGGCCGGCAGTGGGCCATTAATGATACAGAACAGGAGACAGAGCTGGCAGTGGACCTGCCCGCGAAAGAGGCTGCAGTATCAAAGGGGGACCTGCCTGGGCCTCCCCCACTGCCTGGCACCCTGCCGCCCCACATGCAGCGGCCGCACCTGCACTCAGTGCCTGCTGCCCCACAAGCAGATGACAATGGCCCATCGCACCCATTGCCCCCATGGCCTCAACTCTCGCCAATGCCGCCCCAGTGTCACCGCTCAGGTGCGGGTGCAGATGACAGTGACAGAGGCCACAGCAAGGATGACGACGTGGCATGCCGCACCATTCCGGACCAGCAACTACTGGAAGCATATGTCCAGCGGGCGTGCTCTGCCATGGATCGCCGCATACGTCAGGAGGAGGTCAAGGTGATCCGGTGGCTGCAGCAACAGCCACAATGTGAAGCTCCCATAGCTGTGGTTGCGCGCCAGTGCCCCATAGACCCACGTGTTTTGAATGATGTGGGTGGCGCATTTGCCTTTTACAAGAAGTGGGGTTTATTTGAGGTACAGAAGCATGCAAGTGGCAAGGCTGGTATTAAGCTGTCACGGGGCTTGCTGACAGTGCTGCGTGATCAATAGATTGTGTGGTCATAACCGGCTGGTGCTCACTGAAGCGGATAGCTGTTGCGCTGGCATGCATCCGAACCAGTGCTACCAGCTGAACAAGCATGGCAAACACGATTTCCGGCGCTGAAGCAGCTGCAACTGCATTCATGATGCGTGATCCTAGTCTTGTAAACGTGTAAGTTGGTTGCTTCCACTCGGCTAGAGTGGCCAGTGTCTTGGGAGCAGTGGTAGCTTAACAGTTCACACTGTTGCTTCGTTGTGGATTCCAGTTGCTCCTACAGCTTTGTGGGGCCACACAGTCCCAGGTGACCGCGTCTTTGCAGGTGACCGCGCCAGCACATATCACGGTATCGGGCATGCCTGGGCAAAGGAACGATTGCTGACAGACCGGCCACGTGGGTTGTTGAGCCTCGCCCGCTCCACGTCACCCACCACGAAAATCTGCATCTGCACCTCCATGCCGTCATGCAGGCAGCTCCCCTTCCTCAACGCCCATAGCCTGTGCAGCTTGCGTGTCCGTGCATGTACCAGGAGGCAGTTCCTCCTGAAGCCCCGTGGCACCCAGCGGCCCCAATGCATGATGCTGCGCTTCCTCTCCCCCTGCCCCTTGCTCTTTCCTTGCGTCTGCATCCCACCATTCATCCACGCCTACCATGCATCCCTGCAGCGCGGAAATGTATCGCAACGCCTGTGCTCGCACCATGTCATCGTACCCCATAGTGGGGACGTAACACATGTACTGCATACCCTGACCTTGATGCTGCAGACCTGCAGCAAGGCCTCTGGCAACGAGCTGATGCAAATCAAGCCGCACAATACACCCTTCAGGTGCGCCTGACTGTGCCTTGGTGCACGTCAGCAGTCCCAGGCCGTGTGCCTCCACCAGGGTTTGAAGCCAATTTGGATCTGTTGTTTCACGTTCAATCACTGACCGTGGGACATGTGAGAACCTCTGTACTGCTTGCAGGCACTGCGCTTGGTCAGCAGAGCAAGGCCCGTGAGGTCCTTTGTGCCACTTGTTTGCCACGTAAATCATGATGTTAGCTGCCATGTCCTGCAGTTGCTCCTCGTGCCCACTGCTCACGGCAGGCAACAACCCCTGAACTAGGTTCACGAGGTAGGGCAATCGCTGGTATCCACCTGCTGCATCAAGCTGTGCAAGGCACACCGCCACTGCTGGGTCATCTGAGACGGGGGCCAGGTGCCTGAGGTTTCCCTGCCACTGAGTAGTCCATCCTTTGTATGCTGACTCAGTGAGGCCCTCTTGATCCACACCTGGCAGCTGCCTAGTAGCTCCCCATTGTCTTGTCAGCACTGATGCAGGAACGGCAGGGCAGGCATCCTGGCCATGCCGTTCATGGTCATGCGCTGGTGAGCAAGGTTTCCCACGCGGCAAAGACCGGGGTGCAGATGGTGCCTGGGAGTGTGAGTGAGAGCGAGATGCTGAGCGGGAGCGAGATCTGGACTTTGATTGTGAGGTCGGGCGCCAGCGGTCTGAAGAGAGTGAGTGGGAGCGGGAGCGCCAACGGCCCCGGTAAGAGTGTGAGGGCGAGCTGGAATCCCGCCGCCTGCCACCGGCGTGTGGGCGAGGACGTGAATGCCTGCGGCCACTGCACAGATGTGAGGGCGAGGGTGGGGGTGAGCGCCAACGGCTGCCATCTGGATGTGAAGGGGAGCGTGAGCGCCAGCGTCTCCGAGGGGTTGGGCGTGAGTGCGATGCTGGCCTGCTGCGTGGAGCTGGTGTGCGAGAGCGAGAGCGGGAGTGTGTATGGCGCCCATTTGACTGTGAGTCACAGCTTGTGGGGGAGCGTGGGCGCCACCGGTCACTGCTTGAGTGTGAGGGTGAGTGTGGCCGCCAATGACCGCCATCTGGGTATGATGGCAAGCAAGAGCGCCCGTGCCCGATAGCATGTGAATGGGACTGCAAACGTCCACGCCCATGGCCATTGGGCAAAGGAGATGGGGAGTGGAAGCCCCGCTGAGGGCGCAGCCTGGAGCGGGAACGCGAGCGGGAGCGGGAGCGGGAGCAAGAGGTGCGCGCATGTGACCGGGACCGGGCTCGGGATGGGGAGTGCGACCGTGCAGGGCGTCGTCTTGAGCGATCGCGGGCCGTGCGCCGACCTCGATGTGGGGAGCTGGGACGGGTTCGTGGCCGGCGGCGCCGGCGGGGCGGGGACTGTGAGCAAGAGCGGCTCTTAGTGGGTGCAAGTGGCTGAGACGTGGTCTGTGCCCCAGGATGCGAGCGCAAAGGGAACTGCTGGGAGTGGGCACAGGCTGCTGCGGCAGCAGGGCCAGCAAGGGCAGCAGGTGTGGCAGCTGGAGGCGCTTTTCCTGTATCAGCACAAATGCTGACGACTGCCTCCGCATCGCCTTCCACTGGAAGCTTCCCTGGCTGCCCTCGCTGCCCTGCCGCTGCAGTCAGGTACTGGCGCACCAGGCCGTGCAGGTCCAGCCGTGCCCACACTTTGCCATCTTCCTCCCAGCAGCTGATAAGGCCACGGCTGTGCTGAGAAGCCAGCCGCAGCAGCCACGGCGTGTCACCCTGCTTGCCCAGGATCAGATCAATCGTGTCCTGGTTGAGTACTGCCCGCTGTCGCAGCTCAGCGTAGCAGTGTGCTTGGCTTGCACAGCATGGGGCGCCCTTGCAGTGGAACCACCTGATGCGCAACCATTGTTTGCGTGCAACAGTGTGTGTTGATGGTGTCATGTGGTGCATGGTGGCGAGCGATGCAGTGTGCAGGCAGGCATTCCGTGAGCGTGGTGCTGCACGGCACAGAGCCAGCCAGCAGCCTGTCTGATGCAAACAACATTCAGCAGGATGAAGCATTGCATGCACAGCAGCAACTGGTGCTGTTATTGCATGCTAGAACACATGCAGCTGCACCCAGGCCTCAAGGTCTCCATCTTCTCCCAATCTGTAAGCTCTTCTGTTACTGAACTTGCCGCACATGCACAGAGGTGCACAGTGGTGGCCTACCTGTCCGTAAGGCCGATGACTACACACTTGCAGAGGTGCGCCCCAACGGCCTCTGTCTTGGTTCCAAACACCTCGTGCGTCATGCGTTGCAACGCCTTGAACCGGGTCTCACTACTGGCTGCTCTCAAGTCCTTCAGCAGCCACTCCAGTGCTGGGTCATCTGATACAGGCTCACACAGTTCAAGTGTGCTGGTGGGGCTGGACCACATCCTCCACCTGTCCAATGTGAAGGTGCCATTGCCCTGCTGCCGTTGTGTGTCTAGCACATTGCCTGTCTGTCTGTGACTGTCAGAAGGCAGGACTGGTCGGACATCTGCATTCGCCACTGAAGTAGGTGGAGAGAGTGGCTGACTGCCCTGATTGGTTGTTTCAACGTCAGCCTGCTCATGTGCTGTGCCTGCCTCTGGTGCAGCAATGGGGCAGACCGCTGCAGGTGCAACAGGCTCGGCCGGAGTGTCCTGCTTCAGCGCACCATCACCCACCACCTGCTGTGTGTCTTTGTTGGTGCACTGGTCATCATAGCTTGCAGTGATAAGCGCAAGGCTGGTTGCAGGGTGTTCCATGGGGCTACAGACCCTCACAGCCTCTGCAGCCCCAGGTGCCTCTGCCAGGCAGATGGTCCCACAGTGCTGAGCCTGAGGCACGTGTGGCTCAGCAGTGTGCGGCTGCAGTGGGCCATCAGGAAGCGCCATGTGGGTTGATGCAGCTGTTGCTGCCAAGCTGGCAACAGGCATTGGAGGTGGTGGGGGCAGGGGCGGAGGCGGGGGCAGGGAGGCGGGGGCAGGGGCGGGGGCGGAGGTGGTGGCCGTGGCACAGGTGGTGCGTTCACATACTGGCGGATGAGCGCATGGAAATCCAGGCGCACATACATCACCTGGTTTGGACCCATGCTGCAGCTGATCAGGCCGCGGCAGTGGGTAGCAGCCAGCAAGGGGATGCGCGTCTCACTGTTACTCTGCTTCAGGACCGCATCCAGCTCAGATGTTGGTAGCCGAGCATGGCGATGAGCTTTTGCATAGCAGGTCCATTCTGGCGCACAGCAGGGCGCCCCGTTCTCATACCACCACCTGCAAGACTCAACGGTGGGTTGGTTGGTGCAGGCAGGACTTGACAGCATCGACAGTCAGGTGTGCGTGCGCACTATACAACTGGAAGACCGGCTGCTGTGCATCGTAACATGGATGACAGGAAACTTTGCAGCTGTCCGCTGACGCACACGTACCGTGGTGCAAGGAACACTGCGAGGCATCTGCAAACCTGCTGCTCTGCTGTCCTGCCATGGTTGAATAGAGGGTTGACGATCTTCATCAGATGGTCAAAACGCGTGAACCAGTCCTCATGCCTGAGCTGCCTCAAGAGGCCCTCAATCCTGGGATCATCAGAAATAGGCTCACACCTCTCCCTGTGACGTCCATGGCGTCGGTCCTGCCAGCTGTCCTGGGAAGGGTCTGACTGGATGTACTGCCTGCATGTACTGCTGGCTTGTATGTGCTGTTGAACATGCTGTGCGGCATCCATGCCCCGCTGAGTGAGCTGCTTGCATTCATCAACAACCCCATCTGCTGGGCATCTCCAAATGTTCAACGACGCCACTCCTGCGTTTGAACTGAGCATTTGATGTGCGCCATCTGGCACCAGCTCCATGCCTAACGTGTTTGCATGTTCGTCGAGCACTGATGCCAGACGCCGACGCCCCCAGAATACAAGCGCGGCTGCTGCTACATCGGATGTATGATCAGGCAGCGCTTGCACCAGCTGCAGCACATCTGAGCTGCAGGGTGCTTGCAAGCTGATGCGCAGGATGCCCTTCAGTGCTTCACGGGCTGGCAGTAGGGGCTGCAACTGCTGTGACCGTCTGTTCATGCCATGATCCCCTTGCAGTAACGCACTGTACTGCTGTACTGCCACAAGCTGGCTGCAGCACTTCAGGTGCCTGCTGATGCGGTGCGCTGTGTGCAGCACATCCTGCCGTGTGAGTGGTGCCGCCTTGCGCCACGCGCCACTGCGCCTCACAGCACACATCTCGCAGCACAGTGCGCGGCAGCTGGGCCAGCTCTGTGCTGCACACGTCTGACAGGGCCACACATGCTCCACCCTCAAGCCGCACCTGCACGTGCTCTGCTCGGTCCAGCTGAGCTGTGACTGGGTTGCTGGGACCGTGCAGTGCTTGCATGCGCCGCAGCCGCAAGCCCTGGTCTGGCACCCCTCTGCCACCTGCACCATGTGCTGTTCCTCCATTGGCTGCCCTGCAGCTGCCATCTCACACCGCCACCAGCACTGCAGCTGCCACAGCACATGCAGCACGCCCCGTGGCGTGTACAGCAGCGTGAGCAGCTCGGGGCAGTGCGCCAACCGCTCCTGTGAAGCGCAACCAGGTGCCATGCAACGTGTCAGCACTCGGCAGGGCTCGCGCCCTTCCTTCCCGGCTCATCTGCCTGACATCATGGAACAACTGCAGCACCACTCCCCAAGGGGGACCTCTAGTACAGGCGTGCAGTGTGCATGCCCCGATTGCTGGCCCAGTATGTACACTCTATCACCATGGGCATGCATGCCCCATCGGCATGGCCGCCACCTCTCACGCTGCCATGTATCACACGCACCTCATGCATGTGGCTGGGGGCCCCCTGGCCCCTGCGGGTGCCTGGCAGGCATGGTTGGCACACACACAGTGGTGGCCATGCGGTATCATCCTGCATGTACACGCAGGCAAACAGTTGGGGGCCAGCACATGGATTAAACATCAGGGAGCTGTGCTTTCACATGTATTGATCTGCCAGAGGCCAACACAGAGATCAGCACACCAATCTGAACACGAGGTGAAAGGAGCATTTGTAACAACACAAGCCAAGAACAAGCTTCCTCACCTGCATCTGATCAGCTGCTGAAGATCATTCTACAAATGCTTTTATGCACTGTTATCTGACGCGTAGGGAATGAGCGCAGAGGGTGTCATCATCTGCACCTGGCAGCCCTTACGTGTCCAAGAAATCGTGTTGATCACGGTGCCTGACTTGCAGCACCCGCTGTGTGCGTAATGAGGTAAGTGCCTGCACACACCCTATGTGCCCCATACGTGATGTCACATGTGAGTTCAGCACCCATCGCCGCAGGCTGGCAAATGCTGTTCACTCATCCATCGTGCTGATCCACACACAACAGAACTGCATAAGGGCTGGGCCAAAGCTTAACAGCATGCCAACAGGCTGTCAAGTACCATGGGCCATGTGCAAGCATGGCCTCGATGGCTGCAATAGCATTTGGAACGCGAAATCATTTACAAAGACGTTCTGAAGGATCATGTGCCGTGTGCACCCTCCCAAGCAGCCTGCGAGCACCGTCCTATATGCTTATAAAACTTGAAGCCAGCTGGCGCGATGGTGTTCGAAGCACTCTCCCCTCATGCCAATCTCGCCTGCTGCTGCTTTGGCATATGCGTTAATGTTTGTAAGCATGCAACACCACTTTGCAGCACCGCTGCTGGGCCCACATGGCTGCATGCCTGCCATGCTGCATCATGCATAGCCCCAAAGACCTCAAGAGGGTCGTTGTCCCTGAGCTGTGACATTTTATGACCACAGCTGCCGGACTCTGAACTGCAGCTGCTGACAAGATCATTCATTGCTGGGGCTGTGCACTGCGAAGCTCAGCCAGCGCCGACTCCAGTGCAACAACTCGCTTCTCCAGATTCGTCTGATACACAGATGCCTGCAGTGTGTACCAGCACATACACGCAGGGCACTCCCAGAGCACTCAATTGGGAGTGCAGCAACAAAGGATGCCTAGCAGAGGTTGTTTGAGCCCACGCTCTGACATGCAGGCGGTGCTGCTGAAACGTGACACGCAAAATGTGTGTAGCATGCTGGATGTTGCATACATGTATGCAATTGGATGCGTTGTTCTGTGCACTACGCTGCGCCGAGAGGCCATTGTGCATGATGCCTGATTGCCATGCTGGTCACATGCAGGGCCCCACCTGTTTCGACATCACTTCATGACTCTTCATCACGTCCTGTCGTAGCTGATACAAGGCTAGCCCCGCTGCCACACCAAACCCCGTCAGGAAAGCAGTGATGCGGATGCGCATAAGCATTCTTCCAGACCGTTTGATCTACTTTGCAACGAGCCTATACGACTGATTAAAGGTAATCGCGAAGGTCTCGGCAATCCCTTCAAGCTGATCAGCAAACAGGGTTTCAGAGTTTGTGCACACCCGATGCCTCCAAGTTATGGAGCCGGATTAACAGCTACAGCTTGCCAACCGCAGTGAATGGCACCTCATGGGTCAGGTGTGATGCTGCAAGTACAAGTACTTCGGCCAAGCCGGATTCCAACGCCTCAAACAATGCCACACAGCTGCAATGCGATTTGCATAGTCCTAGCACCACCTCAATGATAGTTCAGGGAAGTCATGCAGCCCCCAAAGCTCCTTCGGTATAGGTGCTGCAGATTAACATGCACGAATGTATAGATACACAACTGGTACACTCTAACCAGCAATGTGCACACTCTCGCGTGTCTGTTGTGTGCTGCCTGTTTGGTGAGCTTGGTACAGCTTTTCCATGTAGCCATACCTGCAGTTGTACAGCATATAATAGGTAATCACATCAATGAGGCACCACATGGCGTTCGTAAACCGAGGGAGATGATCGGATCAGCATGCATGCCCAGGTTTTCTTGCAATGCGCGACTTGTTATATACCGTATGTCGTGTTATACTTGTCGTGTTATACATGGCCCACCAAGCATGTGATGCACTCACCCCATGCTAACATACGCCATGGCGTGATCTCGGTCCATGAGCTGGTAGCACCGCATGCTCTTGTGTAGCTGAAGGGCCTCATCATCCCTGGGGTCCAGCAACAGAACAGGAGTAGGTGCTGCTGGCTCTGATGATGTTGCTGGGCCTGGTGTTGGGTTGTGATGTCTCATGTACCGTGTCGCTTGGCTGGGGCTGTTGCCACTGCCTATACATTTCTCTGCCTGTATGCTGTCAGGCTGGTGCTGCCTTCCTGGCGTGCTGAGTGGTACAGTGTGGCTTGCTGCTCGCAGGCTCTCTTGTTGTGCAAACACGCTGTGATGATGCCCAGTGCCCCTGATGCTCACAGGCATATCATCACTTGTGCTAGAAGCCCTTGACTGGTGGCCTTTGCTGGCGGCCAGAACCCGAGCAATCGCATTGGAGAAGGGGAGTTTTCCTGCATGCCGAGTCTGTTGGTAGGCAGCAGGTAGCATCCAGCCAGGTGGCAACAATGATGTTTGCTGCCCCAGCCATGAGTATGTAAAGTTGCCGTCGATGAAGTGCTGCCCACGGTGAGAGGCAGAGAAGTTGAGGTCCAGCAGCCATGGCACACTGCATCAACAAGGTCATCAGTTTGCAAGGTGAGGATCAGATAAGGATCACTCCAGAAAAGAACACCTACAGCTTGCTGTGCAGCACCTTTCACGGTGCAAGGTGACAACAAGAGAGCATCACCTCATGAAGTACCATTGCACTGTATTGTATCACTGGATGCATGTGAATGAGTAAGTAGTGTGTGCTGCTTACTGTGCTGAAGCCAGCGCAGCTGACACTAGGTCCTGCTTGCTGTTGTAGCTGTGTAGCCATACTGGTTGGAGGGAGGGCAGAGCAGTCACCACCAGCTTGATGTGCTTGCACCTCTGCGGGCACGGGTACCAGGCAGGGTTGATTCATAGCACATCATTCACGTGACAAAACACATCCAAGTATTGGCTTTACCAGCCCGCTGCGTACAGCAGCGAGAACAGGTGTCCTGGATTGTATGGGATCTGCATAAGAGCACCTGTAGGTTTGCCGACAGCCGCATCTGTTCCGCTTACCTCATGCGCATCCTGTGGCAGCAAGTGATGCAGCCACTGCTGAATGATGCCCCTCCACACACCAACCAGCCCCAGCTTGCGCTCATACAACTTGTGCTGCTTGCACAGCTGGAATGCATGGTCCACTGCACGGACTGGTGACACATTGCACGCGCCCAGCACAGCCACCAAGCCACCACCACTCGAGGCAGTCATTGGCAGGCTCCTCACGTCCATCCGTTCCCCCCAAAAGGACACAGCACCTGCAGGCGCCCACGTACCCTTGCAAGCTTAACATGCCAGCATGGGCTGAGTATCATGTCCTTTACCTGGGTACCGACACTGTTCCTATAAAAACGGACCTCACGCCCAAAGTCTATCACTCACCAAGCTGCCAGAACGCGCATGTGCCAAAACCAGGTAGGCACAGGGCGGCAGGAAGGCTCGCTGCCTTTGTCATGGGACGGAGTGCCATCGACAATAATATTATTTGGGAGCAATTCCAGCAATGTACTACATTGACATTCCGTAAATCAGAAAATCAGAACTTCCGGAACAGGAGGACGCACTACAGCTGTGCTGTTATGAAACATTAAAAAGCGAACATGAGGCTTTGCCGCGGCGACTTTGACATGCCTTTTACATATGGTGTGAGATCAGATTTGCAGTAAGTGCGTCATCATTCTTCTTCTTCTTCTTCTTCTTCTTCTTCTTCTCTCCTGCTCTGCTCAAGTTCGTGCTCAGTTGTCAGTTCTGCTGCTGCGCGTGCCTGCGCATGAGGAAGCTCATTAGTTGTGCCTGCTGCGATGATGTGGCAGCACGGGCTGCGCTCTGATCAATGCTGCTCAGGTCAGCCTGCTCTTGTCCAGCCCCCGGGCCTTCCATGGTGATCTGGACTGTTGAGCTCTGTTCAGCAGGCGCTGCCGTGTTGGTGCTGGATCCTGCGCTGTGTCGCCTGGCCCCACTGCGCAGTGGTGGCGTAGGGCCTGGTAAGCCATCCCCTGTTGTGGCAGTTGCAGCTGAGGCATCAGCAAGAGTGGCACTGCCTGCACCAGCCTCGGCCTCCCCCTCCTCATCTTCACTGTCCAAGCTGTTCATATGAGCTCGCAGCTGTTCCACATTCGGGCGTTGTGCCAGCTCCTCAGGGTTCATGTACTCAGGCACCTGTGCGGTTGGGACAAGGTCGCAAAGCATGAGCTTCAGAGTCACAATCCTGCCGCACATCACGGAGCATCACAGCTGGCATGAGGACAGACGGCAAGGCGCAACATGCCGTGTAAAGGTGTTGCTCAGAGGCCCCATGACACGTGCTGAGCTGGCATGCACCGGACCCCGCACCTGCATGGATGCGCGCTTCACCTGCCCAAACACCTGGGCCTTGCTGCCCCTGCGCATCAGGCCCAGACCTGCACCGTCTGGCCTGGCCCCTGGCGTGGTGGCACTGCCAGCTGTGCCATGGCCAGCAGCAGCCGTGTGGCCTCCTCCCTCGGCCGTGTGGGCCGTGGAGGACGACGCGTTTGAGAGCGTGGACCAAAGCCTGGGCGCCAGGGAAGCCAGGAAAGAGTGAGGGCTGCGGTGGGTGGCGTGACCTCCTGCCACACTGCCCGGGGTGGCTGTCCCATCGGTGCCAGTGCGCAAGAAGCTGCTGCCATGGCCACCCCCGCCAGGTGTGTGCGCTGATGCGCGGCGGGAGGGGCCGCCACTGGGCCCGGCAGGGATGTCCACTGAATGGCTGGCAGAGTGATGTGAAGGCCGGTGGCTCAATGCGCCCGTGGCTGAGCCCTCCACGTGTGGTTCTGCTGTTGGGCCTGTGCCGCCTGCACCATCAGCTGTACTGCCTGCCGCAGGTACTGCCGCCGTCTTGCAGGAGCTGGTTTGGTGGGGGCTGGGCAGGGCAGACCCTGGGAAACCGCCACTGGCATGCCGGGACATACCCCGTCCATGGTCAGAGCCGGCACGTGAGGGCCCCCTGCTGTAGGAGGTGTGAGATGGCTGCACTGGCTCCTGTGGTATACCGACCTCAACGAGCCGCACTGTTTTCTTCAGCCGCGACTGTGCATACGGCAGCAACGGCGTGACGGTGCTGATGCCAGCCTGATCCGCTGCCTCCCCAGTGCCTGCCTGCTCCTCCACTTCCAGTTCGTTCTCCTCCTTGGTGGGTGCCATGTGATGCTCAGGCAGCTTATCCCCATGCGATGACCCTCCCAGGGAGCCCACCCCTCCCAGCAGCCTCGCAGCAGATGCGGCCCGCAGCCTTGCACTGCTGGCTGCTGTGCTGCCGTCCCCGTTCACGCTCCCGGATGCCTGGCGCGAGATGGACGTGCTCGGCAGGTGTGACGGCGCGTGTGAGGTGCCGTGTGAGGCAACACGCGGCGCCGCGGGCACCAGGCGCAGTGTGCTCCTGGAAGACACCTCCATCAGCTCAATCTGCAATTGCCGCGAAGCAGCGCACCACGATCAGTGGGTGAGTCTGGTGTCCCAACATATGCATGCACCCGTCCATGCACCACAGAGCTGTTATGTGTTGGGCTGTGTTTGAAAGGGCCTACAGCTCATCACTGATGTCCTCGCCATCCACGGTGCAACCATTGTCACACGTTGCATGCCGGACTTTCAGCCAACCTGCCCCGCACACGCAGTACTGGTGGACTGACCCTGTAAACACGCACCTGCTCCGCAAGTCCCTTGAGCTGCACGTTCCCACGAGACGACGCCACCATGGTACCTGCCATGACCTCCGGCTGCCCAGCTGCTGCATCCCAGCATTCACGTGAGCACATGACGCGCCCCGCGGTTGTGGTTGCCATGATACGAGCTGCTGCATTCATTGCACGCCCGCGATATGACATCTTGCCTGCAGCGTAGCACAATTGTGTGCCCTTTGTTTCACATAACTCATCGACAAACACCGCATCATGAAGGACTGCACCGTGAGTGCAACTACAGCAAGCACCCACAGCAAATCAACATACGCTGGGTATGGCAAGCATGTGCAGCTGGGAGCCACCTGCTGAGGATACTGGTAGGATGTTTGTGAGTATGCTCCACACACCTGTGGTCGGTGAGACGTGTGCGTTGAGGGGTCCAACTTGAACCCCTGCTTTGAGCCGGAAACCACGGTAGATGAGCCACTGCTGCTTTTCAGCAGCGTTGCTTGCACCCCCAATACCATCACCCACTGTACCACCAGCTGCCGTATTGCCAGGCAGTGCAGACGCATCAAGCCAAGCGTGCATCTCTTCGCACAGCTCCAGCGCCAGCAAGGAAGGTGGCCAGGGGCACCCCAGCATGGCCCCCTGGCAAGCCAGTGCCCAGCACAGGGCGTCCCCTGGTGCACGGAACACAGCCAGCACCTGTATGCAGGGATACAACACATCCAGAGCAGCAACGATCGGGTTCACACATCCAGCTTTGAATTGAGTGCAGGCTCCTCAGGCACGGGTTGTACATGCATAAGTTGTTGGCCCAGGGAGACCACCACGTCTCATGCGGTCATGCATGTGCCTCTGTATCCAGCACATGCACCACACACAGCGTTCTAGCATGTGGCACCACACCTGGCCATCTGCCGCCTCCACCAGGTAGCCCCGCCGCTCCATCAGCTCCATCATGACCGCCTTGTGAAACACCTTGAGCGCCTCCACCATCAGATCTGGGGCCTCTGCCATCAGCGTGCTTGCGCCCACCTGCATGCCGCAGTACCCACGTGCATACACAAAGTGGCAACGAGCTCTGATGCTGATCAACTGCTTGGCAGCATGCAGCACCACTGCAGTAAAGTGCACACAAGCAGCATGACGCTGTACGGGACCACACGCCTCAACATACGCAGGGACGAGCAGCAGTTGCGAATTGATGCGCCCACCCACCACGCTGAGGAAGACGACTGCGACAGTGCCCACAGGTGCATCCAGTGTCCCCAATGTGACCGGCTGGAACGTGCGCAGTCGCAGATGCTGCACCTCCTGCTCATCGGTGACGTCACCAAGCTTGCCATGGGCCCCTCCCTGACCCTCCGCCTGCCCTGCTGTAACGCGGGTGGCTCCTGGAGAGGGCTGCTCCTGAGACGTGCGCCTGGTGTCCTTATCCTGAGATGCTGGGAGTGCATCTGCGGCGGCTGCAAACATGGGCTTCAGTTCGCCAGCCGCTGTTGGCTCCAGCATCATCTGGTATCCAATACGTGCCCATAGCCCGTCTGGGACGAGTTGATAGAGTGCAACCGGAGAAGCAGTTGTTGTGGCCCCATTGTGCCCCATGCTGCCCTGGTGCATGAATGCGCTGCTGGCGGTGCCAGGTACGATGATGTGGTCACCTGCATACACCCCACAGCATGCATCTTTGCTAAGCCTGATGCATATCGGTTCATCATTTTATCAAGGTTGTTGACAACGATGGCCAGGCACTCCACATGACAAAATGGTTTGGAGGGGACATGGATGCGGGTAACTGGTGTCATGCCAACGCAATGCTACGGTGCTAACTTGTGTGCAAAATGCTGACCAGGCTTCACAACATCAGGCGCCTCTCCACACCTTCATGCAGCAGCATGCCGTGGGGCAGGATGTCATCCAGGGGGAGCTGCACGAAGCAGTCGGTGCTCATCAGCACCATGCCTGGCCGGCCGCAGCAGTGCAGCAGGACGCGAGCGCGCACCATGCACGCCCCCTTGTACATCACAGCCCCCTTGTGCTGCTTGTCTGCCGCCACCTCCTCCCCCACCAGACCTGTGGCCAGCGCCATACGCACCCGCAGGCCCCTGAACAGCAGCAGCTGGGTCCTCTGCCCCTTGCCCACGCTGGCCAGCGCACCCCCTGGGGCGAGGGGCACACCCTTGCCTGCTCCCACTGCGCTCCCGTCATCAGATGCACTGGTCGAGGTGTGGTTCAGCCCCACAGTGCTGTGCTGTGGGGAGCGGACGGTGGAGGAGCCTGCGCTGTTCCGCGCCGCCTGCAGCTGCGGGAGGAGCGGCACGGTGCGCTGCGCTGCGCCCGCTGCATTGGGTGCCATGGCAGCAGTCACCGCTGCCGTGATTCCGCTGGTCACCCGCTCTGAGGGGTGCTGGCTGAGTGTTGCCCCTGCGCTGGCCGGCTCAAAGTGTGAGGGCTTGGGTGTGAGGTTGTGGGGCGTGGCCTGACCTAGCTGGCTTTGAGTGGAGGCAGGGGAGGCGGCCGGCTGCCAGCTGTGCTGGAGGTACTCTGCCCACGTGGACGATGCCTGGAAGCCTGCACACCCAGCCCATCGCTTTGCGCTCTGTATGTGCACGAGCTCAGGCGTCCCACTGGCTTTGCCATCGTCCAGAACTGGCACGGTGGAGCCCGTCCCTGATGAGATGCCGTGCCGCAGCATGATGCTCAGCTGAGACCGCATGGCCCGGAAGCTGATGTTGCGCTTGCGCAGCTTGCTTGGGGCCGCCGTGGCTGTGGTGTGGGAGCCATGCATAAGCAGAGAGCTGGACCCTGGTTCGATGCTGGCAGGTACAGATGGTGCGGCCTCCATGCTGCTCAGTGGCCTGGAGCCTGCATCACCTCCAGCGTGGTGTGGCGTTTGGCCCATGGGACGCTCAGTGTCGTAGCCAGGCCCAGAATGTGTTGTGCGTTGTGCCAGCGACCCGACCAAACCACTGCCGGCAGCTGACGGCAGCTTTATAGACACGAGCTTTTGGAGGCCACGCCAGGGGCTGCTGGACCGCTCGCGCTCCCTGGACACTGCCTCGATGTTGCTCGCCTGCAGCTCGGCCTTGAACTGCGCCATGGCTGCTTCACGGTAGTTGGCAGGAGCCACAGCGACAGGTGTGGCGCCTGGCATGGTGCCTGCTGAGTTGGGAGCTGGTGGTAAAACAACCATGGAGCCGGAGGGAATGGTCAACGAGGACCTGTGGATGACCCGACCTCCTGTCCCTGGCATGCTGCCACTGATGGGGCCCACGGACAAAGATGATGCTGCACCACTCTCGCCCAGAGTCTCCAGCTGGCCGCCCCCTGTGCCTGGGCCTCCAACAGCTGCTGGCACATGAGGCCCTGAGCTGTGGGGCCCTGAAGCTGAGATGGTGGAGACAGGGCCATGCGCTGACGTGGCACCTAGGAGGGAGGAGGTGGGCGCCTGAGACGTGGACGCCGCCGCATGAGATGGCTCATGCGCAAAGGACGGGGGGTCCTCATCAACCTCCTGGTTGCTGACGGCAAGGGGTGCAGCCAATGGGCGGGCCACCAGGGCAGCTGGCCACAGCATCGACATCAGCCGCACCTGCAACCATGCAGTACGGTGGCCGCACACTTCGACGTATGGTGAGCCTCAACGTAGAGTGTGGCACAAAAGACATGCGGCAAGTGCAGTATGCCGTAGGGCTACTTCTGCGTGCTGGCCAAACACCTGCATCTAGCGACATGTGCCTCCAGGCAAGCACCCACCTGACATGCAAGGGCAAACAGGCACGCGTCTGTGGGCGTGTGGAACGCCACCAGCAGTGTCTGACGCGACTTTTCCGCTTCAGTGGGGACTGGAGAACCCAGCACAGCCAAGTCATCGGCCTGCCGCCCGTATTGGCTGCGAGGGGTACCCAGCAAACCTCCCAGTATGGCAAGGGACTCAGCCGCCAATGCGCCTGGCCTGTGTAAGCTGAGCTTCCGGCCATCACTGGGTCGCCCAAAGGCTGGGAATGGATGACTGGGACGCTGGAAGCCTGCCGCTGCCGTGCTGGGTCGCTGGAAGGGCCCCATGCTGCGTTGGGCCTCGCCCAGCCCAGCTGGCTGGTCCTGCTGTGTGAGTGCCCTCTCCCAGCCAGGGGGCAGATAGCCGTTGAACTTTGGGAGCAGGCCACGCACACATGCTACATACGTCTGTAGTGCCTCCTCAACTGCAGCAGGTGGCAGCTCTTCCCGGAGCTGGGGGAGTGATGGGATGTCGACCAGCAGCAGCGTGGTCTGAGGGTGTGCCTTTGGGGCGCCAAAGATCAGTCCCTTCCTACCTTGATGCATCCACAGGTACAATGCCAATGGGAACACAACAACGACCGCCACACAGATGGGGACCACGATGGCTGCCACCAGACTTGACCGCGACATTCCGCCTCCAGAGGGCTGCGACAGCACTGGGCTGGGAGGGGTGGGCGCTGTCTCTTA
>QAXD01000086.1:251503-274063 GCA_004335575.1 Haematococcus sp. NG2
GGGCGGGGAGGGGGGAACGGCGGTGGGGGCGACGAAGGTGGGAGGGTGAAGTTGAGGATCGTCCACAGTCGCTGCTTGAGCTGGTCCATCGTGACATTGAGGACTGTCAATGTTGTGATCCTGATCCATTCAAACTTCATCAGCATTGTTCTGCAGGAACGATAGCACAGGAAGCAGCACACCAGAATGATGAAAGAAGGGTAGTGCGAAGCTTCCGGCGCAAACAAGCGTTGCAAGCTATTGAAGCGATTTCACACTAGCTGTCATGCAGACTGCAGACGCTGTGTGCACACAACCACATGCCAACCTTTGAATGTCGGCCACAGGCATGCCTCGTGTGGCGTTGAGAAACGCCTCGTCAAGCACCACCTTGTAGTATGCACCAAGAGGGCCTGCATAGTCGGGTGCTGCGTTTTCGCTCACCTGCAAAACCATTGATCGAGGACAGGGCTGGTTCCAAGAAAGGCGATGCACACAATGCATGATTGCTTTGCTGATACGATGTGGATATGCGTGTACAATCAGCATATGGTACCTCCTTGAAACAACCCACAGGAGCTTGCCTATCGTTATCAAACAGCACACCTCTGCCAGCAGCAACGTTATCAGGAACCGCATGGTGTCGCTCGCTTGGTATGAGCTGGGCTGCAAGAACGTCCTGTTCACTGCCGGCAGCATCAGCTGCCACAGCAGATCAGCTGCACTAGCGGCTGCCGCATCGCCTCTGCCACCCTGCAGCATCTCCACTATGGCATGCAGCCCTGGGTCAAGCCAGCCGCTGGACCCCACTGTCTTGTTGCCTTGTAGGATGGCCTGAAGCATCGCTGCAGTATTGACATTGAGCTGCTGGGTACCGAGCATGCGCGGGGCAAGCACAGGCAGCAGAACACTTTGGCGCCCAGACAGGAACCAGGCGTTTTCCACGTCTTGGTACACTGAAAGCTGCACAACACCGCGCGACTGTACTGAGTCAAAGTTGTTTAGCAGCAGCGTGTTGATGGTGAAGGCCAGTGAAGAGAAACTAGGCTGATTGACCAACTGCAACCTCTTGTCGGCGTTCCAGAATCCTGTCTGCACTGGCACCTGTACAGCAAAGGGACAGATCAACCGCGTGCAGTTGACCATGCCACCTGTCTCCCTCTCCTCAACTTGCGTGCTGCCTGGGATGGGTGCAAAGCCCACGTTGCCTGGCACAACTGTCATGTTAGTGATGCGCGTCTCATTCAGGTGCGCAAAAGCCACATCCCACATGAAGCTGGCAAAGCAGCGTCCTGCCATGAACTCGCGGTTCGCGCCCTGGCAAGTGTTGTATGAGGCAGGGGAGATGAAGGGCGCAAGGCGGCCGGCAAGGTCCAGCGCTGCTGTCCACCCCGCACCCCCCACCAGCGGCTCGAACGTGGCTGGGTCAAAATACAGCCCGCTGGCGCTGCCATTGGCCTGCACCAGGGACGCCGCGATGGCAGCAAGCAGGAAGCCGCCAGTGCAGGGTGGGGCCAGGTCTAAGCACAGTGCCCAGTCCCCCTCTCCGTCCCCATCCATGTCAGTGCCATTGACCGCGGCCAGCGCTTTGATGAACGACTCCCATGTGGACGCCCATGCAGGGGGCACACCGGCCATGTCTGCGTCGCTGGCTGCGCTGCCACCAGAAATGGCACTGCTGCCAGCGACAGCATGTGGTGCCGCTGCAGCTGCTCGTGGTGTGAGGTCCGTGCGGTACGCCAGCAAAAGGTACGTCCGAGGGTTCACGAGTCCACGTGAAGCAGGTGGAGTGATGGACGTGTTGAGGCCCATGACATGCAGCATGGAGGCGGAGATGGTGAAGGTGGTGTAGATGCGCTCGTTGTAGTCGTCAAAGGAGGTGATGGCAAACTGGCCAGCATCCAACTGGTTGTTGTATTGCACCACCAACTGCATCGTAGGGCACGGAATGTTGGGGGAGTGTTCATGCTGGGATTGCACTCAACAGTTATTGAACCAACTTGCTGCATGTGCACATAACAATTGCTGCCGGTGTACGTCGTGCTATCTGTGCGCCATACCAGCACCACAAAACAAACAACAGAACATGGGCCAACACATTGAGAGAGGTATGACCCATTCATCAGCAGCTTACAACCCATACACCGGGACCCATACGCTAGAACGCACCTGTTCCTGTGTGCTGAAGGATCCCATGAAGAAGGGCTGGACAATGAACTCCCAGAATGTTGTGTCGTACTTCAGTGTGTCGAAAGTGTCCAGTACATCTGGCATTGTGGCTGTCAGCCGCAAGAACACCGGCACTGGTCTCTGCGCAGCACAGGCCCATTACACGCATGCGGGTGGCATGAGGTGGGACGGCCTGTTTTGCACATGTGATGCTGCATGCAATGTTCGGGTATGTTTTGCGCATGTGCACAGCAGCACCGCGTTCATGTGACCAAGTGGTTTCAAACATGCAGCATGCACAATGCCCTGACCTGTGCTTCTGGCTGGCAGGGGCAATGACCAGTCAGATAGCTGATGACCGACGGTCTAATGCTGGAAAGGTTGCCAGCAAGTGCCCTGCAAGATGGGAATGCTCAGCTGCGTCAGCATCTTGTCAAATACAGCATTGTTGTCGCCAAACTCACCCAGCCTGCGCCAGGGCATTCAGCTGAAAAAGCTGTTGGTCACAATCAAGACCCGCAGACGACACCACTCCTGCCAAAGATATTCGTGACAAAAGCAGCAGGATGAGCCCAACCATTTCCTTGAGCCCCCCCATTTTGTTGAAGGTCAACCCATGGTGGATCGCTGTTTCTTAGGCCATTATCATATTTTTTGATAGAAAACGAGCGA
Organism: Haematococcus sp. NG2; assembly: GCA_004335575.1. Taxonomy (NCBI): domain Eukaryota; kingdom Viridiplantae; phylum Chlorophyta; class Chlorophyceae; order Chlamydomonadales; family Haematococcaceae; genus Haematococcus; species Haematococcus sp. NG2. Next base: position 254,324 of record QAXD01000086.1, read on the forward strand.
GGCAGCACTCCCTCATAGGAGTGGCACTCCAGTTGATTGTCTGTCCAGCTTGTGCGAGCATTTATGAAGATGTGCTATGAAACAGATGGCGGTCGGGTGAAACATTCTCAGCCCGACCAGGGCGATGCTATGAACAAAGCATGATGCAAGCTGGGCTTCAGCGGTGTCTTCTGGGGGCTCTATGGGTTGTGCTGGCGTCTTCAAGCTGGCACGAAGGCTTGGAAAAGGATGGCCTGGTTGCACACTTGGCATTGACCCACCATAGGGCCATTTTACAAAATGATGAACCTTCAACTTGCATTTTGGAAGCTGCGGACATGGTTGACGCTGGTTTGCAACGACTTGATGCGTCGCAAAACATCTCAATCCCGGGGTTGAACAGTCTTTTTGCAGCTGTGGACATGACTTGCGTGTGCCCAGTGGATCTGGTGAGGTTCTGGGGCATGGGTGCATGCATGCTGCTGGGCATGGGGCCTTCAACTGCACGCATACTGACGTGCATTGCTGGGCAGGTGGATGTGCCCTTCTTCCTGCCAGCGGTGTGGCAAGCACCCCTGCTCCTGGACATGGAGGCAACCTTCGAGGCACAGAGGTGTGCAGTTGCCGCTTGCCGCAGCCCTATATTGGCGTCAGATGCTTGTGAACGCTACTCAGTGGCTTCAGTGGCTGCAGATGCCAGCTCTTGTGCCTGACTCACTGTACAGAACGGCCACTCACAGCTGTTCACTCTTGTGAACGCACCTGCAGCCAAGGCAAGTTTGACATCCAGGTGGAGCGCATGCGCACCATGGCGAGCCAGGCGGATGTGGCATGGACATACCAGCGTAGCACAGGTGTGTAAGCAGTATACAGACAGAACCTCAGATGTCCCGTGCTGGCTCAGAGCGATGCAGGATTGACTTTGGTCAGGCACGAGCAGTGTCCAAATCAATCCTGTTGCACTGCATGTGCCCTGCAGTCGCTTGGAGCCTCAACTTTGAGATCGCATTCCTGGTGCGTGGTGTGGTGAACCGCCAGCATCAGCCATTCTTCTTTCATGCAACTTGCATGTGCTCATGCGGCTGCAGACATGGCATTAGCAGTATCAGGGTGGTGCCACATTATGTATCATGCTGCCACGTGGTGTGCTCCACACCTCTCCAATTGTTCGCGCACACAGGACTACAACGAACGCCTCCTGGACCTAGGACTGCCAGCACGTGCACTCAGCCTCATGAACATCACTTGGAGTGGCCCGTTGCCAGCCGCACGCGGTGCAGTGCACCCACGCACCTACCTCCTGCTCTTCTACCGCAAGGATGTCGCAAAGGCAGTGCCAGCATTGGCCGCAGCAGCTGGCAACACAACCAGCAGCATTCCGTTGCCAGAGGGTGGAGATGCAGCAGGTGGTATGCCCCCTGCATGGGCGTCCACATGGGATTCGTTCATCTCAGCTCTGGCCATGGTCAATGGCACTGACATGGATGGGGACGGGGAGGGGGACTGGGCGCTGTGCGTAGACCTGGCTCCACCCTGCACTGGTGGCTTCCTGCTTGCTGCCATCGCGGCGTCCCTGGTGCAGGCCAATGGCAGCGCCAGCGGGCTGTATTTTGACCCAGCCACGTTTGAGCCGCTGGTAGGGGGTGCGGGGTGGGCAGCAGCGCTGGACCTTGCCGGCCGCCTTGCACCCTTCATCTCCCCTGCCTCATACAACACCTGTCAGGGCGCGAACCGCGAGTTTATGGCAGGACGCTGCTTTGCAACCTTTGCCTGGGACCTCTCATACATGATGTACAACACTTCCTCGTCAGCCGTTGGCATTCCCCGTGCAAATGGCACTGGCGCTGTCCCAATTTCTGGCAAGCTGGGAGTGACCAGTATCCCAGGCAGTGAAGTGGTGCAGGATCAGGCCACAGGGGCGCTCGTGCGCTGCAACCCACTGCGGTGCCCCTGGGCGGTCCAGCTGGATGTTCCATCGCTAACCGCTCTTTCCACTGACCTTGCAGCCAGCCCACCCCCGGCACCAGTGTCCAGCGGCAGGCGCAGGCAGCTGGTGGAAGCTGCAGCCCTGGTCAAGACCTGGGTGAACCGGCCCACCTTCTCATCCTTTGCACTGGATGTGGTCCTGTTTGATACCGTCTTCCACACACCGCAGCAGGCAGGCGCAGGCGTCAACTTCGTGCGCGGGTTCCGGGACTGGTTCCAGCCGTTCATGATCTGGCGCCATAGTGCAGTCGCTGCAGCATACACTGTGCTGACCTTGCGGCCGCATCCATATGCCCCTCCTGCGTCTGCCGCTGGCTCCGACCTTTGGCCCCCTTGGGATGGTAGCCCCACTGGCCCGCGTCTGGTGCCGGCGCTCTCCAGCCTGACATTGGAACCACTGACCAGCAAGGCGTATGACGCAGCTGATGCCAGTGCCTACCTGTCAGCATTTGTACAAGCGTACAGCAGCCCCAATGTGGCTGCAGACATCAGCTGCATTGCGACATCTTATTACAGGACCGTGATTGAGGATGCTGTGATCCAGATGCTGCTGGCATCCAGGGGCAGTGGTGCTAACGTCACATCCAGGAGTGTGCAGATGCGCCTGGCTGGGCAACTGGCGCAGCAGATGCGTGACAGGTTTGACAACATCACAGCTGCAACAATCGATGTGCGTGGAACCACGCTAGACGACCTGAGGCAGCAGTACTGGCAAGGTATTGCCTTTCTGCCTCCGCCTCCCCCATTCCCACCCCCTCCTACTCCATCCACCCCACCCTCACCCCAGCTGCCCCAGTCTCCCGATGAGAATGGTGGGCTCTCCCAGAATGAACTGGCTGCAGCCATTGTGGTGCCCGTTGTGGCGTGTTTGCTGGGAGTTGGGATGGTAGCCTTCATCGTTACGCGGCGCTTAAAACAAGGCCTGGACCTGTTCGGGAAGGTGAGGTATCACAAATACAGCTACTACTGCTGCGGATGTGCTATGCAACCCTTTGCTGGCTTGCTCTTGGTTTGTGTCAGCTCCGGACACATAGTGGGTGCTTTAGCATAGTGCTTTACTCTTTAATGGTATTCCCAAAACGTGATGACTGGTTCCTGCCGCAGGTGCTGCCACCACAAGTGGGGCCCATGACAACGCTGCTTGTGTCTGATATTCAGAGCTCAACACAACTCTGGGAGCAGCTGCCAGCAGCGGTGATGGATGAGGCGTTGCGCTTGCACCACGGGCTCATCAGATCCTTGTTGGCCAAGCACAGGGGCTATGAGAGCGCCACAGAGGGCGACAGCTTCTTGCTTGCGTTCCATTCGCCTGCAGCAGCTGCGTGCTTTGCAGCACAGGTGAATTTGGCTTGGCTCCGTGAACTGTTGATGTGGATGTGCATGATCTTATATTGGTTGGACACAAAATGACAGGGCCGCTGGGGTTCTTGACCATTCTGACCTGGTGTATGCCAGCACACATGGCCTTAGGATATACATGCAGGGAAGCAAGTGGTTCATGGCTGTGGCGTGTGCTCTTCCTGCAGGTGCAAGTGGCGTTGCTGGACCTGCCATGGCCCCCAGAGCTGCTGCTCCACCCTGATGCTGCACCAGTGTGGGCCACAGAGCGCGAGCTGGACATGTGGGATGGTGGGCAAGCTGCTGAGGAAGCTGAGCACCCCGCCCCATTGCCGAACCAAGAGCAGACTGTGGAAAGGACATCCCTGCCCCCAGGAGACCCTGCTGGAGCAGCTTCGACGGCTGGCACCTACAAAGAGCTGCCGGTCGCACGCGATGCTGCCCGCAATTCACCATCCACACCTGGCACAGTGACACCACCCATGGCAGTCCCATCTTATCCATTGCAGCCAACGCCCCGGCTGCGCAGCGTGGATAAGCAGAGTCATCCTACCTTGGAGCCTGCAGCCAGGATCCACAGCGTCACAAGGGCCACCCTCACAGCCTCACACAGCGGCAGAGGGGCTGCCCTGCTGTTGGGGCCCAGCCACAGGCGGTTGCATGACAGCCATGCAGGCGTGTCTGCAGGCCAGGTTCGGGTCCCTGGCATCGTGACAGCCCTGAATGCACACGATGGAGCGCAGGCAACAGGGTCCTTGTCGCCCAGGTATGGTGGGCTGCTGCAGCATAGCCCAGGGGGCTCCGCACGGCATCGCAGCCAGGTGCACGGCCTCTCCACGCTGCGCAGTACAGCCACTGCAGCGGGCAGCCAGATACTCACAACGCCCTCCCACAGCCAGCTGCAGCTGCCAGTGCCGGTGAGGATGCGACCCCGTGATGGCAACACCGCCACTGACATGGCTGTGGCACTGGGGCCCTTAGAGCGCATGGCGGCAGCAGGGGCACTGGATGCAGAAGAGGGGGAGCTCATGCTTGGCTTTGGAGACATCGCTGTTGACTTCAAGCGGCCCAGCTTGCGGCGCATCAGAGCCACCGAAAGCGGCGGCAAAAGCTCTGACCAAGATGCCAAGTCTCCAGGGGCGCGGTCAGGTGGTACTGGCGGAGGCAGTGCGGCATTGACTAGTCCCCATGATGAACGCCAATCTGCTGGATCAGGTGCACCACCCCCATGGTCACGGGCTGCAAGCACACGCAGGAGTGGCGCGCAGCTCTCTGTTGTGTTGCCTGGTCCCTCTCAGGCTCCGAGCAATCGATCACGGAGCAGCCCACAGCACCCCAACCCCCTGCCAGTCATCGTGAGCCAGAGTCTTGCTGGGTTCGTGGACAAGGAGGAGGATGGGGGAGCACACACCATCTCGCTGCAGGCGTCGAGCGTTCAGCCAGCGTCCAACGCGCAGCAAGCGTTCAGTGCTCAGCAAGGGCCCTTGGATAGTTCACCTCTGCAAGACCATGACGGCCATGAGCATCCCGGCAAGCCTGTTCTTACCAAGCTCCAGCACAGTCCAGCAGCACCATGGCAGGACAAGGGGTTGGGTGGTGAGGAGCGTGCGAGCCAGCGCTCCAGTAACGGCAGCCGCAGCAAGGGACAGGAGCATATTCTCAAAGGTGGCAAACGGCGTCATGGGTTGGGCAGCCGCATGCTGGGGGCAGGCTGGGCCCTGTTGGATTGGTTGTATGCTGCGAAAGCATACCTGACCAGCGGCCTTGGCTGGGGCTCCGGCGTGCGGATCAAACGGTGGTGTGTGCTGGCAGGAGGCGAGGACAGCCTGTCATGGCTGGACGCAATCCGTGACGTGTGGGCCACCAGCTCCAAACCCCACAGCCTCCATGACAGCCTCCTGTTCTGCGGGCTGCGTGTGCGCATCGGCATGTCATGCGGGGTGACGTCAGCTGGCCAGGTCACGATCAATGCGACGGCCCGGCGCACGCAGTACAGCGGCGCCCCACTCAAGGCAGCCAAGGCGGTTGCTGACGCAGCCCACGGCGGACAGATCCTTGTGGCAGAAGATGCGATGAGCCGCCTGGACCTGTCCATCGTGTCCCGGACCGCCGCGTTGCTGCACGCGGGCGAGCACCTGCTGAGCCAGGGCAGTACACAGCCGCTGGCGCTGTACCAGCTGGTCCCTGACAGGCTGTGGCAGCGCGCCGCGTTCTTCCCCAGCGACATGTTGCGCACGTACAAGCAGTGCTCGCTGGAGACGCTCGCAGCCCCAGCGGGCCGTGTGTGCCTTGTGGTGATTGAGACGATCGGCGCAGCCACGCTGCTCAATGACCTGCCAGGCCCTGCGCGTGAAGGCCTCGCCATCTTTGAGGGCACCTGCTTGAACGAGGCGTGGATGAGGTGAGGAGGGCGTGCCAGCGGCGTGTTGTGTTTGTGTGTGCAGTGCGGCCCCAACCTGACTCACGCCAAAGCCTATATAGGTCCTGCGGTGCTGATGCACACATCTTGAAGCCCTCGCTCTGACCTGTCAAGTCATGGTTGCTGTACGCAGGCGTGGATTTGCAGTGGAATGGGCGCAAGGCATGATGACGGTGGCATTTGAGTCATGTGCATCTGCGCTCGACTATGCACTGGCCTGCCAGGAGGCCATGTTGCGTTGCCGGTGCGTATGGCTGCCTGTTATCGTGTTATGTTACAGCAAGCAATGATGTCAGTGAAGACGTGCTAACAAAACAATGTGCTGCAAGGATGGCATGATGTTTGACAAACCATACCTGTGTGTTGGGTAGGTGGCCCGACCAGCTGCTGCTACATGAGCTGTGTGAGGAGCTGCACATCTGGGGCCATATGAACACGGCACAAGACACTTCCAGGTACGCTTCTAAGATAACCGAGCTGCAGCAACGTGTTGGGCTAGGATTTTACTTTCACCTTTTTTGGTACACGGCTAGCCGGGATGAAGTCAAAAGGGTATGGTTCTCAATGTAGCCTGGCTCGACATCTGGCGCTGTCGACGACCTGTGAGCTACACTAGCAGTAATCATAGGGTGAGCGCGATGACACTAGCCGTGTGATGCGCTGTGTTGCTTCGCCACCTCTTCAGGCCAACTGCGCAGGGCCCAGGGCCGCGCCAACAGCAGTTGCTGTTCAGAGGGCTGCGCCTCAAGGCCGGCGTGCACGTGGGGCCCCTGGGCGCCTTGCTCAACCCTCACACCGGCCGGCTGGCATACAGGTGAGCCTATCTCATCCTGATGCCTGGCTTCTCCATCATATGCGAAGCAGCCTCACCGTGCCTGCGCTTAGGTTGCACAAGGCCTCCAAACCATCCGCACACGCACCTGCTCTGCTGCAGGGGCAAGGTCACGGCGCACGCAGCGCGCATCGCACTGAATGCGCGTGCTGGGCAGGTGCTGTGCTCGAGGGACGTGCTGGAAGATGTGCGCAGCCGGTCCAGCCCACTGGCTGACAGGTTTTCTTTCACGTCAGAAGGGCAGGTGGGTATGCAGGCTGATGCAAGCACCTTCAGCCGGGCAGAACATGTGCAGCTGTATTGGCAGCAGATTATTTGGACGTGCTCTTGCCTTGCCACCGCTTGCTGCCAACTTTGCTTTCTGGTGCTGCTGTGGATTGGGAGGCCCCAGTGCCCTGATCTTGTGTGATGCACATGCTTGGCTGGAGTTGTGGCGGTCCATTCACTGCTCCTGATGCTGATGCTGATGCCTGCAGGTGGCTGTCAAGGGTGCTGGCGAGCTACTGGAGCTGTATGAATGCCTGCGGGTGGTGGCTGGCACGCGGCTGTATGCCGATGCCAGCGATATGGGCAGGCGCATGCGTATGGACCGCACAGTGCTGCTTGAGAGGCTGGTTGCAAGCTCCACCACCACGCAACGCAGCATGTCAATGAAAGGTGTGCACTGGCCGGCTCAAATGGCATGTGGTGCGGTGCATCCAGGCACAGCCACCGTCAGCTGTCACCAGTCTGCCAGAATCGTGCTGAATGCATCCTGCATGCACTGTGCAGTGCAATTGTGATGTAGGCCCATATGTGTTGACATGCATGTGATGCTCGCGCTCGGCTGCAGGTGCCCACGCGCGTGAGGCATCACAGCAGCCATATAGCTTGAACGTATCGCAAGCTTGGAGCGCATTTGCTGACCCTGCCACGGGCCAAGGCACCAGGGCAGGCCCCGACGCACGTGCGTCTGGGGGTCAGAGCAACTCCAACCGGACGACGCACTCTCAGCGCCTGGATCTGGACCTCATCCAGATGTCCTCTGGGCAGCATACCACAAGTGCTGCATCTCCCTTGGAGCCTGTGGGTCCGCCACCATTCATGTCAGGCCGCAAGCCGTCACACACAACATGAGGGGGGCCACTGCCACTGCCACCAGTGGTGGTGCCTGCAGCGTGGGTTGCCACAGGCTCTGCAGCCGCCACCCTCCCACACTCACATCTACCTGCACCACCAACAGGTGTATCTGGGTAGCGGGATGCCAGTAGTGTACGAGCACACATGCAGGTGTTGGACCCACAAGGTGCAGCAGCACGCACTGCATGCAATAAGCTCAAGACAAGGGTGTGGACATGAAGCAGGGCGTTTGAAACCAAAGATGAAGGGGGGGGGGGGCGCAGGTGTGGCATTAGCTTTGGGAATTATTTAAAGCAAACCTTGTGTTCAGCCGGCTCACATGTGCGTGCACATCTGCTGGCGCACACCGTTCAAAAGCACAGAGCTGTGTAAGGTTCCGTTACAGCAGGAGTTGGTGTCAGTGACATGTGCGCATTTGCGACTGCCCCCCGCACATCTGACAGCCCTAAGCAGCCAACTATCGCTGATCACATGCCTGAAGATCCGGGAGATCCATCCCATGCACCACACTCCACACCCTCAGAAGTTTGCATGCGAGCTCACCCCCATGCAGCACATGTACCGGACTGATACGCCCTACTGATCTGCAGCCAGCTTGCCAATGAGGTACTCCTCCACCATCACAAACACTGTTTCAGGGTGTTGAGGCCCATGGAAGCCCTCAGTGGCATCCCGCCCAACGTTCTTCAGGATGGATTCGCCACCTGGGTGCTCATCAACATACTCCGTCACATCATAGACCTTCATGTCACCTGTCCGCTTATCCTTCACAATAATCCAGGCGTCGTCAATCTTGTTGTGCTTGGCCACCTCCTCGCGAGTGTAGATGTTGAACTCCTTGACCTTCTTGCTAAACTTCTTCTTTGCGGGTTGAAGCTGCGCCACATGGTCCCCGTACGCCTTCTGCTGCCGCCGGAACAGGAGCAGAATGACAGTGGCAGCTGTCAATGCGATGAGCACAAGCTGAAGTGTCTCCATTTCTTATAGTTTGGCCCACACGGATTTCGAAACAACGCCTTTTTCGGAGCCGAAGTACACTGTACCTCCTGTCCTCACTCCCTGAATTTAAATCCATTTTAGAAACGTGCAAACGGCTTGCACCGCGAGCGACTGAACAGACACCGCAAGTACCGCAAGCAGCCCCATCTTAGGTTTTTGAGATCTGGATCCCTGCATCCACTGGGGCACACACTTCAAAGCACGCACGCAGCAGGTTGAGCAGCGTTACGTAGAGAAAATGCCAGTCGAGGAAATGGTGCTTCCTGCTAAATTTCTCGTTGGTGAGCACAACCACGAGCATTCAATAAAGCAGGACACGTTGCTTGTGCAAACTCTAAAATCTACATTGACACATGCTGCTGGCTACAGGACCTCCTGCTCCAGTGTACGTAGCCATCTTAGCACGTGCATGCATGCTCGCTCTCATCATCGTGGTTGGGCATTGGGTGCAAGTAAGTGTCAAGCTTGTTAAACGTGTTGCGTGTACCCATGCAGCGCATGATGAGCATGCTGTGCTGCTTTACCTGTGTTTTCCATGAACACAAGCACGCACATCCTTACACGCAGGTTTACTTAGGAGGGGTGGGACTCCATGCACCTGTTGATGAGAAGGGCGGAAATGATACATCTCGCATCTTGTGCGCAACACTCAGGCTAGCATATCTTCTTGTGCTTGGGCCCCGGCTGTGCACATTACCTGCAACACGAATGCTGCAAAGACATCCGTGCACACTCATGCAGTGGTTGCATGGTCCCACATGGTGCTGACGCACGTCCACACTGCAGCAGCATGTCAAATGCAGCTCTGCCGGCAACTCCACCCCACCACACAAAGCAGTCATGAATGCTCTGTGCGTGCAGCACATAGGTCATGCGCCTTGCCTGCACTGGCCCTGATGGCACACTTGCTGCCTGCGTGTGTGCACAGCAACTGGCACCCAGTGCTGATGACGCTTGCTTTTGGAGTGTTCATGGCCGAGGCCCTGCTCACTTACCAAGTGCCCCTAGTGCCGGGCATCTCAAGGTAGGTGTGGGCTGGCAAAGACATACAAAACATGTCCTGAGCAGGACTAGCTTGGGACAGACAGTAAGCTTTGCACACCAGGGAGGCACCACTTCGGGATGCACCGTGTGTGCAACCTGCCATGATACAATGCACAGCCTGTCCTTGCAGAACATGGTGCAATGCAGTATGCCTAATATGTGTGTTGCTCTTTCATTTGACTGCATAGGGAGGCGCGCAAGAAGATCCACTGGTGCCTGCATATGGCTGCACTCACGTGCGCGCTGGTCGGTGTCGTGGCAGCCTTCAAGTCTCACACCTTGAAGAAGCCCACTCCCATCCCTGACCTGTACTCACCTCACTCCTTCCTGGGGATGACCACACTGGTGATGGTGGTGCTGCAGGTGCGCAGGTTCCGCATGGATGGTTGCATGCGCGTGTGACGTCGGTGTGGGCTTGCATGGATGCTGCTTGCATGCGATGCAGGCAGTTTGACACATCCACACATATGCGCCCAGCGATGCCTGCACTGTGCCCAGAAACAGTCATCTGCCAATGAGCAGCATACATGCGTGACCAGGGCCTGCTCTGTGCGTCCTGATGCAACACCGCAGTTTAGCGTGGGCCTGTACTCATACCTGTGGCCCAAGGCCAGCCTCCCCTTCCGCCTTGCCCTTGGGCCTGTGCACCGCTTCAGTGGCTACGCGGTGTGGGCCACAGCACTGGCCACCATCGCGGTAAGCCGCTGTGCCGCACTGGCTGTCTTTGTCATGAACGTCAGGCCGTATGCCATCGAGGCCGGCAGCATGGGGCTTGGGTGGCCTGGGAATCTGGCACGATCACGTGTAAAGAGGTTTGGGGCCTGCACCTGCGTGACAGGTTGACATCTGCCGTCTACTCATGTGCATGTTCGATGCCGATGGCATTCTCTGCCGTCCCATTTTCAAAATCACACCCCTACCCCAACCAATCATCCCGTTTTCTTCTCTCACGTGCACAGAGCGGGCTGCAGGAGAAGGTGACCTTTGTCCAGATGGGCAAGGCCCTGTCGGGTGATGCGCTGTTTGGTGCAATCATCCGACTGCCTGCCCTTGCGATGGTCATCCTGGTGCTGCTGGCCATCACAGTGCTGTACCACCAGGTGTGTGCTGTGTGTGTAGAGTGCGTGTCATGACATGGCCGCTGCTGGTTGGTGCAAGGTTTGGTACAAGTGCTGTGCTGTAAATGGTTTGGTCTTCAGGGGCTTGCTGCGCTGATGCTTGCTGGGACACCATGCCCTGCCTGACCAGGCTGGCACATTTTGCCAGCATTAACTTCTGAACACAAACACTGAGCCCTATGTGCATCCGGGTGCACCCTGCCTCCCAGGTGCCACCTGCACAGCCCTTAAACATGGACAAGACACAGCGAGACTCACTGCTGCAGTCAGTTGCAGCGCAGGATTGAATGTTTGAATCAAAACAGTCTGCCGGACACATGATGGATACTGCTTATTGCTTGTACCATTGTGGCCACCCCAAATGTGGCACAACAGGGTTCACAAGGTCACCATAAGGGATGTCATGAGCTGTTAGGAGGGAAGCAATGGCATTCATGACTGTACCGTGAAGCTGAAGCCTCTGAGATGAGTTGATCGAGCTTGTGCGTTTGTCTGGTTTTGTTGCTGCATCTGTGAACCATCTGCTGTTCCCTGCCGGCTTGTATGTTTTATGTTTTTGTTTGCGCTGGGCTGTTGACGTTTCTTGTATGCCTTAAGTTGCACAGCAAGAACCAGATAGTTGCACATCACACAACAGGTTTGTGTGGTGCATCACCTCAGCATGGGAAAGCATTGTTGATGAGCCCATTAAGCATGTCTTGCTATCTGTTGCACGCGACGGTTGAAGAACATCATAAACCATTCTTCAAACCGCACTTAGCCCTTCCACAAAGAATCACTTCATTTGCTGGCACTGTACGCCTTGCAGTGACGGTGCACGCAGAAGTGTCTTAGCCAGCCTTAAGCCATTGCTTATGCTTCATGTGCCAACTACTGTCAGTGTACTGGTGGGCTTGAACAAATGTGTGTGGTCCCTCAGCCCATAATCGTGGGATCACGGTACCGCTTGTGGATCGCAGCAATGTCTGCCAGAGCAGCATCATTCAGCTCCTGCAGGACAAGCAGTACACAAACTGTGTCAGGCAATAAGGTACAGGTGCTCAGGCCCCGTGCCACCAGGAACCATTGCTGGGCTGTCAGCACCAGTTGCAGCTACCGCAGAATGGTTTTGCGCAATGTGCTCAATGTGCTGTCGTGGTCCAGATGGCCATCAGCGGCTGCAGAAGTGGATGCAAGTCGACAGACAGATTTGTTGAAGCAGAACAGCTGATTCGCGGAGCCCCACCTTATCAAATGCATCGATGTTCTCCTTGAGCTGTGCCAGGGTGGTGGCACCAATGATTGTGGAGGCCACAAACCACCTGCACATGCATAGCGTGCATGTAGCGGCTCCCTTCAGTTGGGCAGGCCCAGCAGACCTCCACAATGCAAAATGTGGACACAGAAGCTCATGCAACACTGCTTGCGATGAAAAAAGCGTATGGGTACCATGCGAGAAGCCTACCCAATGCCACATGCATCGTGCTTGTGAATTAACAGCGCACCGGGACTTGCACCAAGCCAGTGCCAGCTCAGCAGGCGACAGGCCATGCTTCTTGGCCACGGCCATGTACTGGGACACTGCTTCCTTCACCAGCGACTTGGAATAACGCTCCATGTAACCCGGGAACAGATTGAGACGTGCCTTGGGGTCTACCTGCAGGCCGTTGGTGTGACAGTGCGTTGAGATGGATGGTGTTGGGTGGACAAGTACTGCAATGGCAATGGGCGGCTCGGAGAAAGCTTGTTGAGGCATCTTGCAAGGTTTACAAACACATGGCAGCACCTTGCCTCCTCCCCTTGCCCAGCCAGTCAAAACCGTTGCACTGAATAAGACTGGGCAGCTGGCGGTACGGTACTGCCTCACCTGATCCGCATTGTACTTCCCAGTCAGTGAGCCACCCGCTAGAGGTGAGTACGCAAGCAGCCCCACACTATGCCGGCGGCACATCTCGGCAAGGTCTGTCTCAAACTTGTCGCGCACCTGCGGCATGCCACGGCTTGAAACACTTGAAACATGGGCCCAAACTTCAACTGAACGGGTTGCACAGGGCAGAGAGAACAGCAACTCTCCAGAACAGTCAACGCAAACAGCACACCCCCACCCCTGGGTAAGAAAACATGAGGGCTAAACCCTAGACTACGCCTTGGACCAAACTCATTGCAGGTAGCCTCAGCACTCACAAGCAATGAGTAGGAGTTCTGGATGGACACTATCTTGGGAAGGCCTGCGGCCTTGGCTGCGTGCACAAACTCCGCCACGCCGTACGACGTCTCGTTGGACACACCAATGTAGCGCACCTGCAGCTCAGGGCAAGGCCAGGGTGATGGCGCAGGATATATATGCGGGATGTAAGGGTCAAAGGATATTATAATGAGGACGCTCTATGACCATGGGACAGACATGTTACAGCAGCAAGAACACCACAGACGCCAGGTAACCTCAAGACCTGCCAAAGCACATGGAGGACACAAAGGTGTTTGGTGATTTGTGCAGCTGTGACAACATGGCCCGGAGCCATGGCGCACACCTTGCCTGCCTTGATGACCTCCTCAAAACCCCGCAGCTGCTCTTCAAAAGGCACGTTGTCGCTGCGTTCTAGCTTGGGGTCGTACATGCCGGCCCCAAACAGTGGCACATACTGCAGGCAGGCAGGAAGGCAATTCCCGCACCCACCACAACTGAGCAGGAAGGACAACACACGGGCAGCTGGCAACGAGTCCAGTGTGATGCACCCACAGGCACCAGGATCAGCAAGTACACGTTACCAATTGACCATGACCCCTGGCTGATGGCACTGCCGCTCATCACATCGGACTTCCTTAGTGTGCAATCAGCCGCACAAGTGGCTGTGCAACAATGCTGCATCCCGCCCATCCCCACCCAGCCCACCCACCCTGTCTGGCCAGTGGATCTGCAACAGGTCGATGTAGTCGGTACCCAGGCGCTTGAGGGATGCATCCACACTTTCCACAATCTGCGACGGTGCGGCGAGAATACACAGCTCCGTTGTAATGCCAGCGCAGCTTCATACCCCTTTGGACCACCACTGCTGCACCCAATGCTTTGAGATCAGGCCAGGAGCGCAGTGCTGCAGTAGCTGCCAGCGAAAGGTCACATCTGCCGCTCTTCAGATTCGGCCATGCACATGCAGCTCACGTGAGATACTGCTGGACTGCATGTGGGTGGGTGCAGGCGCGGGGGGTAGGGGTGGGAAGGACAAGAGGCGCTGGGGCTGGGGCTCTCCCTTGGGACTCATCTCAATGCCGCTTGGTCAAAGGGCCGGTCACTCAAGTGGGTCAGGCTGGTGGGTGGGCAGTGGCCACGCGGCATGAGCGGCTACCCGCTTCACCACCCACCTGTTCCCGGTTGACACGCGTTGTCCGTGGCGGGTTGCGCACCCATGTGGTGCGCTCCGAGTAGCCAGATACCTGCGAGGTACAAAACACAGTGCCCTGATCGTCAGATGATGATCTACCCTTGGGTTGAAGATGGTTCAAGATGCCCACTGTGCATCATGCAGCATGTTATGCTGACCATACAGGTGACAGAGCTGCGGCTTGAAGCCAGACGCATGTGTGCCACACCTTGCTGGCCAGAATCACTGAGTCACGCTTCCGATCTTTGAGCCAGGTGCCAATGTACCTGCGTGCATGGACGGAGAGAGAATTGCAAGGCACAAAAGATGTGGGCCCAGTCAACTGATGTGAGGACAACACCGGCACACACAGCAGACCAACATCAGCAATCATGTGCCATAGCAACCCGCAGTGCATGGCACTGGCACATCATAAAGGCAGAAGTAATTGCCCACTCAACGCACTTGTCCGTCAGGCCCTGCGTCTCAGCCTGAGTAGGTACCGGGTACATCTCAGCTGTGTCCATGAAGTTGATGCCACGGTCCCATGCATATGACAGCTGCTCATGCGCCTCAGCCTCTGTGTTTTGCTTGCCCCAAGTCATGGTGCCCAGGCAGCAGCTGCAGGTCACGCATGTCATCACGGGTACTTCAAGTTGGTCCCAAGATTCAAGCTAAGGTGCTGCCATGCATCGCCCAACTTGCAAGCCAACACCAAGACCCAACGCTCGGGAAGGATTACGTGCCCCACATTGGCAATCTGCTGGTGCGTGAGTGTGTGGCTTGTGTGCACTGCCCACGTCAGTCGCCGCACAAGATGGGTGGCAGATCAAACGCTGGTGCCACCCAACAAATGTCCCATGACTTGCTGCAGATGCTGTGTCCACCCAGGCAGCAAGCATGGTGCTCATCACCATGCGGCACGGAGCCACACATGGTGCAGTAGTCAACTCATGATGGTCACCCACATTGAGACCTGCAGATCGGAGTCGCCCAATTTCACACGATCAGCCGCCTTGGTTTTGGCTGCGTGCACAGCGACCGTGGACCTCCTAGAAGCCCGTGCGTGCACCCGTGCATTGCCCGATGGCGCTACAGGCCCTGACTTCAGCATCATGGTGCTTGACTGATAGGCAGACAAGTGGACAACAAGGCCGGTAGTCGAACAAATCGTGGTCCGTTAGTTAGTTGTATCATGTGTGGGGTCCCATCAAGAAACCACCGCTGAGACCAACCTATTGAATCGTATAACATGAGCAGTTTGAGGGCGGAGGACTCAGTGCCCCCGTTTTTCACCGCAAATGGCACGGAGACCAGGCACCAAGCATCCGCAGACACCAACCAGCAGTCTCTTGGAGCCAAAGGGCCTGCATGGGCGGACTTCAAGGACATCATGGTGGGCCGGTGCCTTGAGCGTCCGCGGCAAGATGCTCAAGAAGGAACGGAGGAAGGCGTGATACGTTTCCCGCAGTGAGTTGGGCTCGAGGTAGTGCAGTTTCAAGCTGCTGTGCTGTGCTGTGCTATGATCTGGCTGGATGCCGATGCAGAAGAAACCGTGACAGCAGGGCGAGCTAGCACGTTTTGATTGGGTTGTTCATTTCCTGAAAGTTGTGTGCGCCTCCAACCATATGAGGGTGCCTAGGCGAGGTGCCTAGGGGTGAACGGTCAGGATGCATGCACTGCAGGTGGTTCAGTCAGGAGGCCAATGCATGGGTGTACGGTGTGTTCTGGACCAGTGAGGATGGGAAGCCCAGGGAGGAGCAGAGCCTGTCGTTCTATACAATGGACGAGCTGAAGCCAATGCTGCAAGACAGATTCCTTGTGAGCCCAAGTGATGTGCCCCGAGAGGTGAGGTGGAGTGTTGCTTGCATCAGCGGTGGGATGCACTGCTGCGGCTGCGGCACGTGCATTGATCAGAGCTGGCAGTTTGGTGTTGCACGGTCCCATCTCAGGTCTCAATGCACTGCCGAGGATTCCATCAGATGAGTGTCACACGGTCATGGTGTACTGTGATGCTTGTCCTTTGCACCCGCTGTGACAGATACTGCAGCTCCAGGCCACCAACTGGCACAGGCCTCAGCCCAAACCCCAGCCAAAGACATCACCACCAATGCACCACGGGCGGCTGGCAGGCAGCGGCCCTGGTTGTGACACCAGCGCTGGTGCTGCAGCTGTCAGCCCCTCACCTGCTGGCGCTGGCGCTGCCAACGCTGCTGCGGCAGAGCCTGGCACCCACCATGCACTTCCTCCTGCTGCGCAGCAGCAGCAGCAGCAGCAGCGGGTGGCGGGAGCGGGAGCGGCTGCAGCTACAGGCACTAAGCGCATGCGGGACCCTGCTGTGGTGGTTGCGGCTGCAGTAGCAGAGGAGGGGCAGAAGGCAGCAAGAGGCAAGGCTGCAAGGAAGCCTAGGCAACACAAGGCTGGTAGTGAGGTGCAGGATGAGGCAGGCAGGCAGGAGGAGCGTGCTGCTGATGACCGCGGACGCCCTGCCCGTGGCAACGCAGGTGCAACCAAGCCGCAGCCTGCTGCGCCTGCAGCAGCTGGGCCGACCACGCGTGCCACGCGTCACAGTGTGGTGCGTGCGCAAGAGGCTGTGCCGTCTCCCACGAGCCCTTCTGCACGGTGAGCCTGGTGCTGCAGCGCCATGGGCATTTCTAGTTAACATAAGTCCATAGCATGACAACGGGTCAGCGGTATATAACGACATTTCCAGTTGTGCAAAGTAAGCACATGTGCCAGCTGTATGCCCGTGTTATTGCCACGTACTATGAGCTGCACTTATGCAGCAGAACGCTTTGGACATACAGTTGCGCAGCAGGGCGTGCTGTTTGTTGCAACCAAGCCGCAGCTTGAGTGTGCACTCACCTCATCAATGTCCAAAGCAAATCGTCAGCATTGGAACTGCCGGCGTGCACTTTGCCACCCTCCCTGCGGTACACCGGTTACTGTGTTGCTCCTCTGATGATACTCTACGCTTGTCTGACGCATGATGTGTGAGGGTGCCTGCCAGGTCCCAGCCTGCCCACAAGCTGCGGTCACATCACCAGCTGTCTCCCAGCTCAGCGGCAGATGGGGCGGCGCCAGCAGGAGGTAGCCAACCCCAGGAGCTGCAGGAGCAGGGAGAGGACTATGCCGACCGTGAGAAGTGGGTCCAGGGCTGGACTGGCAAGGCGTACCTACGCAACCTGGTCCTCAAGCCAGGTGTGTCCTTTGTGCAGTAATGCCATGTTCTATTGTGCTGAGGTACCGGTACTTGCCCGTTGGGTTCCTATACTTCCTAACATCCACGCAGGATGTCCTGTCGGCATGTTTGCTAAGGGAATGCATGAGGCACAAGTCACGCCCGGGCCTGCCAGTTGGGATATCCATTTTTGCCAAGGGCACACATTGTTGCAGTGTGCTCTTGAGTGTTTCTGTTTGCTGTTGTGCATTGCTGGTGCTGTTCGTGGCTGCTGCTGGTGCTGCCACACCACCGCCAACGTGGTTCTGCCCCCGCAGGTGACAAGCGAATCAAGGACATCGGTCTGGATGAGTGTGCGGGTGACTACCAGGTGGACTGTGTGATGGACGAGTGGGAGATGGATGGTGAGCTCTGGTACCTCATCAAGTGAGTACAGTCTGGCCATCATACACGTACAAAACACTAGCAAGCATGCATTTGCATTCCACCAGCTTACATGCACTTGCGCTGACAGTGATGACAACTTGGGTATCTTGGCACCGCTTGTGGCAAGCTGTCTCAGTCCCAAATACTGAGCTCACACGCGATGTTCTCAAACCAATGTTAGTGCGTAGACGGGCCTGAACAAGCTGTTCATTCTGCATCGTGCAGGTGGAAGGGCTATGAGCTGCGTATCGGCAGCAAACCCACCCGGGGTGGGGCCCATTGGACGTTTGACGCTAAGGGAGACTGGGTGGGTGCACACTAAGATGCTAGACATGTTTCCATGTCCTGTTGTGGTCTCCATTGTGGTCCATATCCACCTTGCAACCGGCCTGCGCCAACTGCAACATGTCTTAGGTCCAAAGGCAACAAGGCATTGCTCCTGGCTCCACCTCTTAATGATAATAATAGCACGACGTTTCACAGATGTTTCTGCATGCCGGAGCCTGACAGTCATTAGCCAAACATCTAGATGCCTAGAAAGTAGCCCTGAACACTGTGAGCCGCCCCACTACAGCACCTAGCACCTGTTAGAAGCACACACCGCAAAGGCAACAGCTAACCGACGCACCACCCGCTCCACCTCTTGGGCCATGATATTTTGGGCCACGACAAGGTGGCTGTGTGTGTTTAACCTTTTAAACTGTCAAGTATGTGGTTTTTGTACATGCCCTTGGCCACGCACACAGGAACCTGCATCATGCCTGGGCAACCCACTTCCTCTGAAGCAGTGGCGCAAGAAAAAACCTGACTGGTACACCGCGCAGGAGGACAGCTGAGCATCAGCATGGCAGTAGACCGACACGCATGTTGTTCAAGCAGTTGCCTCGTCCTTTGCATTCCTTAGTATGCCTTATGGCAGTTTGTATAACACCTTGGTTGGACTGATAGATCCACATGTAAGCCCGGTGTTTGGGACTGTTTCCTCTGTCAGGCCGCCCGGCAAGCAGCGGAAAGCTGCATTTGTGTATTTTGCTGCTGTTATGTTGCATTGTTTGGGCCGTGTCCCCTTAGACTCCGTGCTGCATGCTGATATGTTGCGGCATGATGGACCGTGGCCTACGATAAGGCACTGACGTAGGTGGGGGGGTGCGCATGTGCAATGCCCCAGATGAAGTTGCATGCAGCGTGTGTGCGTGTCGACCACACATCTCAAGCACAGCTGTGGTGGGGCAGCAATGGCAGGCTTGTATGGTTTGAGACTGAGCATCACCTGTTGCTGATGGCGTTGCTTTCTGGACTGACATTGCTAGATGCTGTGCCATTGTGTACAGATGGTTGTGACATGAACTGGCCCCTGTGTACACCACCTAGAGTGGATGCGATGGATCACCAAACAGATGACATGCACACGGGTACAGAGCAGGTACGGCAGATGTATGTAGGAATGGCCCATCGGGGTGTGGCTTGTTCGTAGCTGGGGCAGGGCCTGCAGCAACGTTGCTGTTGTTGTTACATTGAGCCTCAGGCGCCAGCAAAGGCCCTCTGGGCTATGTGGATTGTTGCAGGGCCTGCAGCAATCCCATGAACCAGTCAGCCAGCGATGGAGGACTGGAGGTAGATGGCCATCATGGCAACATGCAGCAATAGATTCGCGCAGGCTGCAAGCACCAGCACCGCCCGTGCCACCGCCCGCCGCCCATCCAAACCGTCACTTGTGACCACGGCACCTTGCCCCAGCACGGCTTTGCACCTGGGAGTCTGGGCTAGCTGACCTAAGCTTTGCACTCAGGCAGGCAGGTCAGCTGATGGTGGGCTGGAAGGCAAGGCAGTGAAGAGCTGTGCAACAGCAGGTGGCCTGGTGGTACCATGGCAGCCCCAGGGATGATGCTGCATGGATTGAAGCGGTGAAGTGAAGTGAAGGAACGCCATAAGGCGTGACTTTAAAGGGAACAGTGACCTCA
>QAXD01000086.1:274494-320566 GCA_004335575.1 Haematococcus sp. NG2
TTATACACATCTCACGCAGCGCAGCACACGCAGCGCGGGTGGCAGGGCGGGCAGCAGGCGGTGAGTTCGGGAAGCAGGAATGAAAAACACCACCGTGATGATGCATGGTGTGGGTAGGAAATGCGCAGCAAAGCCATCACTCGACTAAACCCTACTTCTTAAACCACCGACTTGCAAGGCACAGCTGCTGTGGCAAAAGCTGTCGAGTTTTAAGGATGAGTGTTGTAGGCGGGCAGGACTCGGTGGCGATGATTAATGGAAACGGTGGGGCAAACCAGTGTACAGGACCGCAACCTTCAGTGGGCACCTACGTGCCACCGCCTGTGCCAAAGGGCCCAGAATGGGAGAAATACAAGCATATCATAGTTGGGCGGGTTTTGAAGAGGAGGCGAGCTGATGGCGAGCTTGAGGAGGGAGTCGTGCGCTTCCCGCTGTAAGAGCGCGTCGAGTTGGTGTTTCGAGTTTGAAAGGTCCCTGCTGTGCTCTGTTGTGATCTATCTGTCAACAAGAGGGAAGCCCAACATGGGCTTGACAGGTTGCAAGGACACCTATGGCTATGCACATCTTGCATGCATTGTGTTTGAGCAAGCATGCGCATGGTATTGAGTGCATGCTACTGTGCACCATGACGTATTGCATGCATGCAGGTGGGAGAGGCTCGATGCGCCAGAAGAGACCATGTACTCAGTGCGCTGGCAGAGCGCGGAAGGTCTGTGCCACTACACACCAGCGCAGCTGCAGGAATACTTGCAAGACATGTTCCTGGACAGTCACGAAGATATCCCACTTGAGGTGCGCTGCGGGTTCACAGCCACTGCACTGCGGCTTGCAGCGTCTTCTCAGTGCTTGGGCCACCCACATGCGCAGATTGGCCTGCACGCACCACCATGCTCATGATGAAGGGCGGCAAGCTTGATGCGTAGGCCAGATATTCAATAGCCAACCGTGACAGCCAATGCTCTGTTTTAAGTCGCAGACATAGTGCAGCAAGCCTGTTATGCTAGTGCAGCCCTGCAAGCTGCGTGCCCTGTGTCCCCCCTTGATGTTGCTGCCGCGACCATTTCTTCTTCTTCTGCTGCTGCTGCTGCTGCTGCTGCTGGCTACCCTCAGATCCTGGAGCTGCAGCGCAACAACTGGTACCGCGTACTGAAGCCTCAGCCCAAGTCAGAGCCCAAGCTGAGCCGGGGGCGGCTGCCTGCAGCCTTGGTCAGCCCCCCCACTGCCCCTAGCACAGGTGCCGCTGCTGGCAGCAACAAGGTGCCAGGGTCAGCTCCAACCGCAGGCACCAAGCGCCCCACAGCGCACCCCCAGCGGGGCCAGAAGCAGCAGGCAGCAAGCAGTGACAGGGGCCGCACCCGGCCCGCACCAGCCAAGCGGCTGAGGCTCGAGGACTCCGGGACCCAGGCTGTGGCTGCGAGGAAATCAGGGGGTCAGGAGCAGGGGGCAGCAGGCAAGCCCACCACCAGCACACGGCCGCCTGTGCCAGCGGAGCGCACCAAGCGGCTTGGCACCCCGCTGGGGGGCGCGGGCGGGCCAGCAGCAGCTGCTGCTGCACCAGCTCCCAACAGCGCCCCTGCACGGTGGGTGGCTGGCTAGGTTCCTTTGTGGGCTCGTTTGCCTGCCTCTGTGAATCCATATCCAGGTTTCCTGCATTCCAAGCCCTGAACCGTGAAATGTTGGGGCTCGGGACCCTTTTTTCATATATAGATATGTTTACTTGTGCACGTGACTCTTTTGCACACATGCTTGCTTACAGGATGCGGCCACCGAGCGCAAGGGCTACCACTTCTCAGCCCCCAGCTCGTGGCAGCCCTAACGCAGCACAAATGATGAGCGCCCCCAGTGCACGTGATGCAGTACCTGGCACACGGAAAGGGCCAGGGGCAGCTGCCAGCCAGCCGCTGTCACAGCCACAGCCACAGGACCAGGAGTCACAGTCCCAGGACAAGCCTCAGGTGGAGGATTACAATGACCGCACAAAGTGGGTGCGCTCATGGACGGGCAAAGCATACCCACGCAGCCTGGTGCTGAAGAAAGGTGGGTGTGACACAGACTGCTGCACTGCTGCTGCTGCTGCTGCCGCAGGCAGGAATGAAAACACTTCTGTTGTTGGCATGTAGAAGCTTTGGCACCCTGGATCATGCGATTCTAAGTATGCACCATGCAGCCGCCGCAGCGTCGGTTCATGTCAACCGTCCATGCTCGAGCATGGCGATGCAAGCAAGCACAGCTGTGCCGTGATTGCTGCTCTGTCCAGGCGACAAGCTGGCCAAGGACATTGCGATTGATGAGTGTGATGGTGAGGACCCAACCACAACACCTCCCAATGTCTGCAGTCCCGCAGCCCACAGCAGAGGCTTTTACAGTCTCCAGCGTTTACATGCAGCTCAACGGACATGGTCAAGCCCTGAGTGCCGCTAATGCATACATGAAGGCTCATGTGCCAAACAAAGTGCCTGATGTCATGCCTGACCTGCATGCGGTTAATCATCACTTTCGCTGGCCCCCTTGCTAACCACGCTCTCAATTGACACGCCCGCTTCCCACACAGGGGACTACGAGGTGGAATGTGTGATGGATGAGTTCGAGATCGACGGCGAAGTGTGGTACCTCATCAAGTGAGTCTGCTGGGTCTGCTGCGACAGTGCTGCACGGTCTGAGTTGCACGCACTGTTATGAAGGATATGAACCTGTTGCTGATGTGCCGCTTTTGCGTCACCCTTGCAACCATGAGCTCCTCCTTGTGTGGTACATGTGCATGCAATTCTTACTGCACATCGCACCCAGCTGCGTACGATAACAGCGCGGTGCCTGCACGTGCGTTGTGCAGGTGGAGGGGCTACGAGCTGCGCATTGGCACGCGCCCACGCAAGGGCACCCAGTGGCAGTTTGACGCAAAGGGAGACTGGGTGGGTGTGCCACTCGACACTGTACCTCCTTTTGAGGACCCTGCACCCGGCATGTGCCCTTTTCATACCCACAAGGTTCCTTCGTCGTGTGCCTCAGCTCACGCCAGCCTGACCTGGCTTGCAACTTCGACCGCTGAGGGGTGCATCCTGGCTTGACGTGCTGCACAGGAGCCTGCGCACTGCCTGGGCAACCCACTTCCTCTGAAGCAGTGGCGCAAGAAGAAACCTGACTGGTACACCGCGCAGGAGAAGGCGTGAGTAAAAGAAATGCTGATGATTGAGCTTGTGCTGATGCGTATGGATGACAGTACATGTCCCACGGAAATGGTACTGTGCAAGCCCACATGTTGCGGCTGAACGTTGACTGTTTGCACCTGACCTTCAGTTGTGGTGGGTTGTTGACAGTTGTACAATCATGAACAAGCTTGCAATGACAGAAGCGCGGTGCTTGTCATGAGACTGGTCATGTGGACATGCTGCTGGTATGCGTGGGCCGTGGGGCATCATCATGACCTGACACACCGCACCACTTGCATTGAGAGGTGTAGCATTTGTACAGTGCCATATCATGAGGCAGCCTTGTCATTCAGTTGATGACATGAGCCGATAAGGTCCGCAATTCTTATCATCTGTTACCTTGCGTCACTTGGGATCCTGAACAACTGCAATGTGGGGTGCATACTGATGCTGTGACCGGGTCCCAGTCTCATGCGTCACAGCATCCATCAGCTTCACTCATCATTGGGGTCCTCGCCGATGAGGCTCACAGCCCAGCAGTGCTTCAGGACCACTGCATGCGCCAGTATATCTGACTAGCATGGCGTGAGTCCTCACAAACTGCACCGGCTTCAAGTGAACCTCATGTGCGCAACGCGTGCATACTTTCATGCATATGCACACACGTAGATTGCACACCAACCTGCCACATGTTCTTTCTGCATAGCCGCCAACCTGGCTGGGGCGCACATACACGCTCGAGCCCTGATCTACAATGCACGATGCACAAGATGCAGCATCTGTACATAAGATGCCATAGGAGAAGCCCCAGGCCGGCAGCAACAGGGCCCATTGCGATACTATCACCGTGTAAATTTCCATGGCTGCACAACTGCCAGCACGATGATGAGGGCCACGAGTAGCACGATGAACAGCGCACAGCACATCAGCTTGCGCGTCTTCTTCTGCAGCTGCTTCGCGTCCTGTAACGCAGTTGTGCCACTCTGCACATATTCCACACTGCGTGCCACCTGCTTCTCGATGTTGTCCAGCATCTCACCCTGCGTGTGTGGGCATGCAAAGGTCATGGCATATGTGCAACCTCCAACATGGTGCGGTACCTGGTATGTGCATGATGAAACACAGTGCTTCACTCCATCAAAAACCCCCAGTCATGCATGTCTGCACCCCTTGCCCTGTGCAAGACGTCCTGGCGCCCAGTAGGCAGCCGCGGCCGCAAGCCCAGCCACAGCTGAACTGCACCGTTCACAACCTGTGGCAGCACCTGGTCTCCGGAACCACCCCTGATCCCTGCCCGTCGCGCACCTGCGCCTCCACCAGCACCGCCATGTCCAGGAAGATCTGGTGCAGCTCCAGCAGGCTCTGCTCCAGGTCCTTGACCGCGCGGTGGCGCTCCTGGATCTCAGCCAGCGTGTCCAGCACGCGGCCGCGGCCCTGGGGGCGGTGCGGGAACGGGGCGGCATCACGTGCGCATGTAGGATCCATGGTGCAGGCGCGTGCACTGGCAGGCACGCATGAGCAGCGCACGTGCGCAGGGCTGGCGATGCGGAGCGGCTTGGCATGAAGGAGTTCGCTGGAGCTTTTCCAGCACGTCCCTCCAAGCTCCAAGCCCCTCATGCTGTCCAGCCTATATGCAGCGCTGTGCCACCAACATACTTCCACCATCCTCCCTGTGTTTTACAAACCTGCTCCAGCATCGCTTTCTGGAAGATGTTTTCTGCTTCACCCGTCTCAATCATGCGGTCGATCTCCTCCTCTGCCATGTGCTGACCTGTGTGCACATGCAATACAGTGGCAAACCAGCATCAAGCATATGTCCTACCTGGAACAGCGGGCCACCGAAACTATCGCCTTATGGAGCACCAGCAGCTGCAGAAGGGCTTGTGCTAACATGGCTTGCACCCGAGTGACAGAAACCCCCAGCTGAACAGCAACATGCTGTCATACAACCAACGGCATGACCTTGTCCTACACCAGCTGAAACCATGCTGCCGATGCGCCGTCTGCAAGACAGCACACACGGATATCACACCTGTGACTGTGTACACGCGGCGTTCCACCACCTCGCGGTATTCATCTTGGATGGTGTTGCGCAGCTGGCTGAACTCGCCCATCAGGTCCTGAGCCACATGGTGTGACCATACTTCCACATCATCAGTAAACAAAATGACAGTGCTTCACCAAGACCAAAGCCCGTGCATGTAATTTTACCCCTCAAGCATGCGCTGTGCTAGCCAGCAGCACATCAACCTTTCTAAGCAGCGCCGCTACACAGATCACAGGGCCCCTGTTTTGTGCACACCTTGAGCTTCTTCTTCAGCCCGGCTGTGATTGTGGTACGTGTGCGCTCACTCGCGCTGCCTTTTTGTTGCCCCTTAATGTTCAGCGCTGCCTCGTTTGCCTTGTCCAGTGCCTCTACTTTGGTCTTGACCTTGTGCGCAAGCACGTTGACCTGGTTGATCCTGTTCTGCGGGCAGCAGCAGGATGCAAACATCTCAAGACCACACAGCATGGTCGGGGGCACGTGGTAGTCACATGGACCCATGCACATGCATGCTTGCGACAGCCAGCTTGATGCATGTGCCAAACACCAAGCATGCACACCCAAAAAGAAAGACCTGTATCAACCCATCTATCCAAAGCCCTCCCCTTCAGGTGCTGTGTACCCACCTGCATGTCCTCCCTGTGCCTCTGCATTTCTTTGCTCTTGACTATTGTTTTGCCCTTCTCGTGCATTTGCATCACATCTCGTTGTAGGTCCCGAATGTCTGCCATGTCTTTCTTGATTTCCTCCACTGACTTGAAGAACGCCTGCATGGCCTGCTCCTGCTCGGTGGGAGGTGCCTCAAAGGGCACACCCTCTTCGATATCCCTGCCAGCGTATGCTGGGTTCCTGCTACCACGCCCAGCCCGGCCTTGCCCAGATGGAGCTGCTCCAGCGCTCTCCCGAACATCACCTAAAAGGTCGTTCATTTTGCTTACGATTGATGTGTTTGTATCTGCTGACTCGAGCTGGGTAGCAGCTGTGTGCAGATCAGAAGCAACAAGCTATCTGCAGTAATAAGCCCAATCCAAGTGGAAGTATAATTGAAACAACAGCGATCGCCGTGCAGAGTCAAAGACTCGGACCCACACCCAAGCAATCCCCTCAGGCACCGCCCTGCAACAGGCACTATGTTAATAGTTCCCACATTGCACGTGTCCGCAAAAGAAAGGACCAGGCGATATATGAGTGAGGTTTGCATGGAATGAAAGCCCGCCCGTTGCTCAACTGATGCTGCTCACGTGCCAGAGTTCTATACACTTGGGCTTACAAGTTGAAGGCTACAATTCTGTAGGGCCTGCACGCTTGTCAAGGTGCAACCTTGCATGCTGACTGGCTGAGTACACATCTCCACTCCGTGCACATATGGCACTTGAAAAAAGTGACATGCATATGGATCACCCAAGCAACTAAAATAACCATGAACAAAATGAAGGACGAACGATGGCGCCTCCACCGCAACACCGCTGCAAGTAACCAACTGACCTTGAATGCAAACTGACACAGCACGCGCCGCGCAGAGTGTGAACCATCCAGATCCAAATTCAAAACCTGGCCAAACAAAAAACAACACATCACACATGCTTCATGGCGGATTTCATACAGGTGACAAACCAAGACCCCCACCCCACGACCGAGCACACTTAGTGCCCCTATGCTTAAACGCGAGACCACCTGATCATCACCTGCTCCTGCGCATGCAGTCTCACACCCTGCAGGACGTAGCCACAAGCCACTGCAGCGCTTCAGCAAGCCAAAGCAGGCAAGCTCAGCACCGATGCATGCGGTGAGGGTGCTAGCATTTGTCGAGCACATAAACAGAACACAATCCAAAGCCTTCCTGTGCAAAACTTGCCATTTGTTTGCATGAGCCATGCGTTTCAAGCCACGCTTGTGTGACCGCTACAACACCCAAGCCCAAAGGCTGAGCTATCTCGCAAAAGCACACGCCCTGTGCGGCCGACAAAGGCCACATTTCATAGACATCACAGCCGTAGGCCAGCAGGTGGTGCAGCGGATGGATGATGGTTAACAGGAACAGACAACTATCATACAAGCCATGAAATCAACATCGTACTGATACATTATAGCTGCCTGCAGCATCCAAGGGCAAGCCTGTGAGCGCTGGCTCCATAAGTGCTGCAGGTTGTGCAGAACATAGGATATGTCAGCAGCGGTTTGAGGTGAGGTTGCAGATGTCTTCATCATTGAGCCGGCCCACATGCTCGCCGCTCTGGACATAGGACACAAACTCGTCATCAGGGCACATCATCTGTGACCACAAAGCAAGGAGCACCAAGCAATGTCGGTGTGATCGACTGGCTGGCAAGGGCTGCTCAGCACATGGAACCGTACCGTATCTGCAGACTTGTCAGCAGCAATGCTATGTCAACGATTGGACTAACATCAGATGTACCGACGATGGTGCGCAGGCGTCAATGTATCCCATTCACCGGCACAGCACAACATCCACATTGCGGAGTCACCTGCACTCCTACATATCAAGGTGATGTGCCAGTACTCATTCCTTGCACGCACCTGTAGCGTGTACAGCTTAGAGCTGGTGTTGTTGTCCAGGCCGTGCAGTGTGCCAGGCGGGAACACAATGCAGTCACCGGCCTGCACAGGGATGTGGTGGCCATCGCACCATGCGTCGCCCTCACCTGCAGCACAACCAGCAGGGCAGGTTACGTGATCAACCACGCAAAGATCAACTGGAACTTCACCATGAAGGACACCACGATCGACATGCTGGCAACATGCACGCTTTCAGGAATCCTCTTCACACTGAAATGCGAAGTATGGCATTTTAAGTGCAGGAACGTACCAGCCAGCACGAAGAAGAGCTCGTGGCCGTTCTGGTGCACATGAAGCGGTGTGTGGTGACCTGGTTCAAAGACTTCCAACCCAAAGGAGAGGGACAGACCAAGCTCTGTGGGATCAAATACAAACGCCAGCTGGTTGGTCTGCTTGGGAAAGCGGAACGCTTTGAACTCCTCAATGGCCCGCTTCATCAGCACACACCCTGTGCTGTCAGCTGCACTGGACAGGGCTGCACGGGACAGCAGGCCCACAGCTGATGCTGCTCCTCCTGACATGCCTGCCACTGCACCACTGGCTGTGCCAGCCGCATGGCTGTGCGTATGCCCCTGATGTGTGGCGGTTTGCATGCTGCCGGCAATGTGGTGGTGCAGTAGTGCAGGCGATTCTGCGTGATGGTGGGAGGCATGGTGCCAGCGACTGAGACCTCGTAGGATACTCGGCATGGCAGCTGCGCCATTGCCAGCTGTTGCAGCTGCCGAAGAGGCAGTGTGTGGCAGGCCGAACAGCAGTCGCTGCACCGTGTGTGCAGCCCCACCGGCTGCAGCAGCAAGAATGTCAGTGGTCAATGTCCAGACAGAACTATGGTGGTGGCTGGGGGGAGGAGAAGAGGAGGAGGAGGCTGGGGTGGCTGGGGGTGGGGATGGGGATGGGGAGCGCGCTTGAGCTGGGACAATGACGTTGGAGAGCACCGTCGGTGTGCTGCGGATGGAGTCCATGGTGTGGTGTGTGCGCGCGTGAGCTGCCTTCAGCAGCCGGAGCGCATCCTCATCAGGCAGCACACCCATGGCACCGCGGGCTGTGGCTGCAGGCATTGACAGCTGCAGCAGCGCCTCCAACTCACGTGGCTGTAGCGCTGGCCGGCCCCATTGCCCACCCTCATCTCCATGCAGCAAGGACAACGGCAGGTGAAACTTGAGCACGGCGAGTGGATCTGATGCTGATGATGACATAGAAGGCTGGTCATGGTCGTGGTCCTCCTGGTCATGCCTATCAGGTGCTGCAACTAGCTTGGTGGAGTTGGCGAACAGAATGGCGCTCACACCAGGCTGCACTGGCCATGTCGTCCCATCTGCAGCCTCCAGGTGCCCCTCGCCACTCAGCACGTACACCTGCTTGCCAAAAGGGTCGCAGTGGATAGCAGGTTGAACCTAGCACGGCATGCATCATGGGGGTGCAGGAGGTAGGGTTCCATGTCAGAGGCCTTGCTGCTAGCTCCCCCCCACTGAACCCACCAGCTCTACCACGTCACGGCGTGCGTGCATGGGAGCCCCGTTGTCTTGGTCGTGGGAACAAGAACAGACAAAGTGCAGCGAAGTGCTGAACGGCAAGTCCGACGTCAGTGGCGAGAGCACAGGCACGATGCCGCAATGAGACTTGTCACCAAACTTCGGCACTCCACCACGCAGTGTGCCCACAACGCATCGGGGTCCTCCGTCAGGTGCCTGGACGTGTGCAGCTTTAAGTCTGCAGCGGGAGGAAATGTTTCGTTGCAAATGTCAAATTTGTCCAGCCAGCACGAAGGCCCGCAAAAGTTTAAGCAAATCTAGGTAGGCTCTAAACAATCTCGCTCCTACCTGGACCTAGAGCACTTGGGTTTGGTACACCGTGCCCAGGATTTTGAACGCCCCGTATGGAGCTGCATCTCCGAAAGGTTCGACAGAGGGAGAAGAAGGGTCGCGGGCTTGCGACAGATATCTCAAGGCACACGTTTAAATGTTGCTGATGTATGTTCGAAGTCAAACACAACTACCACCAACGAAGTACCTCATGCGTTCACACATATCATCCAGGAAAGAAACGCGTTGTGATCTGGTGCGTGAATTGTTTGCAGATAACCTGCTGTTGGTCCATGGATTGTTTTGCTGTGGGTCATAGAGGCAGCAAGGGTCATGGAAGGCCTCGATATGCAGTCCAGCGCCGCTGGAATAGGCCCTGCATCTGAATATCAACTTGAATTGGAGCGCACTCGCAGTGCTGTGCGCTCGCTGCGCGAAAAGATGGTGCAGCGGATGATTGCTCGCACCACTAACCGCATGGATGGACGGACGGCAGATCTGCGTGTTAGAATGGACCAATATCCACCACTTGATGAGACGAAGCGTTCATGGGAAGCTATGGTGGCTAAGATGCTGGTGCAGTGCCTGGTGGAAGAATCCACACTGCTGCCCATCGATGTGGACACTGTGCACAAGCGGGTGGGTGTTTGCATGCATGCACGCGTGCATGCATGCATGCATGCCCGTCATGACCATTTGGGCATTGTGTCATGCTCAGCATGTGCAGCAGCATCATGTTGTGAACACATGTGCCAAGGGGCTTGGTGGAAGGGCTTGCATCGGCTTTTCATGGTTGTGCGTCATGTACGACAGCGGCATGCAGCGCAACACACTGAAGCCTCCATTTCTGACATGCACAGATCCTGCGTGGACCTTCTGGTGAAAAGTATGAGCGCGCGCTTGCACACCTGGGGCTGCCAGGGCCTCATGCCCTTGTCGCCAAGCTGTGCGCAGGCCACAGGTGTGCGTTGTGTTTCTGTTGGGCAGCAGGAGGGTGGGCAGTGAGTGCACTGTTGCTGCTCATGATGTTAGGCAGATATGTGCATATCCATGAGCTGCTCTACTGCGTCACTGTTTCTGACAAGGCAGTAGGGCATCACCTTCATGTCTTACACATGTGCTGCAGGCTTCTTGAAGCCCTACAACTGCAGCTGCCCAACGGACCCCTGCTTGTCATCACAAACCTGGACCAAGCAGCACTGTGCAAGTGGGTGTACATCCACATGCATGCTGTCGCCGTGTGGGCTCCAAGTACTGCACATCATGCAACGACTGCATCCAGTGATGGTGATGACGATCCATGAAGCCATGATGATGATGACAGGTCCTTGGTGGCGCATGCATGGTGATGCATACCGTACTTCTGCTGGCTGCCTGTTGCGCCACGTTCAGCCACCACCTGTTCTGGCCGAGACACTGCCCATGACCATGCTTGCTTGCTGTTCCTTGTCACCGCATGCAGCTTTGTGGGCATTGAGAACCCACAGGCACGCGCACAGCTTGCGGCAGCACTGCCGCCCATCGCACCAGGCATGCCACCCGTATTGCCGGGTCCACCTGGCTTCATGCCACCCCCTATGGGTCCGCGGCCAGGAGTCATGGGTCCCAGTGAGTGCACGCCCATTCCTTGCACTCCTGCCAGTGAACTGCACATTACATCACTGCAGCGCACTCCACGGCATCAGCCTTCACCTTCACTGTTTTGTCTGGCATTGGCGGCTTGTGCCAGCAGCGAGGCAGCCGCATGACCAGCTGCGCTTCGCAAGGCCCCCACTGTGTGCTGAGGTCATGCTGCGCGCGATGTGCGTGCAGTGCCGCCCCTGATGCCCCCCATCACAGCAGGCGGGGCGATGCCCCCTATCATGCCTGGAGGCACAGGGCCGGGCATGGGTGGGCCAACAGGCCCCATGGGGGACAGCAACGGCATGGGGCCACCGCCCATGGGCCCAGGGCCAGACATGGGCATGCCACCCATCACGGGCGTGCTGCAGGGGCAGCAGGGGCAGCAGTCTGACATGGGGCCAGGCAAGCGGCCCAGGGCTGAGGGTG
This sequence comes from Haematococcus sp. NG2, assembly GCA_004335575.1. Taxonomy (NCBI): domain Eukaryota; kingdom Viridiplantae; phylum Chlorophyta; class Chlorophyceae; order Chlamydomonadales; family Haematococcaceae; genus Haematococcus; species Haematococcus sp. NG2. The sequence continues at coordinate 286,113 of QAXD01000086.1, forward strand.
GGGATGACCTGGAGGCGTTGCTGTCACGCAGGACCATGCGGGACAGGGTCGGCGCGGGCATGTGGGTGTGCGTGCGTGCGTGCGTGCGTGCGATTCCTGCTGTGCTAGCGTGCGTACTTGCGCATGCTTGCGTCCACTGCATCTGCCCCAAACTGCACCGGCTTGGCTACAGCAGCTCCTGATGCAGGCGTCCTACCCTCAGCCATGCCTGCCTGCACCTGCTGCTGTGGTGTGGCCCCTATTCACACCCCCATATGGTGACAGGGCATTTCCATGTGGTCTATCGTACCCTGGCCTCAAACAAACACAGGGTGGGTGGTGGCAATGAGCTGGTGGCCGTGCTGTCTAAGCCGTCTGCGCGCCAGGCAGCTGCTCTTGAGCAGTTCCGCACAGCGGGAGGTGCTACTGCCATCCAGGAACACTGTCCTGCTCTCACGCGTGAGGACTGCCGGCGGTACGTACTGCTGCCATGTACTGCTGCATGTACTGCTGTGTGCAGCCCCAGCAGCAGGATTTGTGCACACGGTGTTTCGGGCTTGCCACCACTGAATGCCGGCCTTGGCACGTTATGGTGACCGCCGCCGGCAGTTTGGTGAATGTGCTGACTGTGCCCAACTGCATGCTGCGGGTCTGCCTCACAACACTCACATGTGCACACCGATACTACCCGGTCCAGCTCAAAGTTCCTCGCTCATTTGACTCTTCCACCGGACCACCGGACCACTGCGTTGTGTCACTCCATCCATGCGCACAGGCAAAGTGGCACAGGCCGCGCATGCCACCGCGTGCACTTCAAGCGCCTGATCTTCCCCTGGACCGACCCGTCACTGGGCAACTGCTCCTACCTCAACACCTGCCGCAACATCCGCAACTGCAAGTGCGTTGCCACGGAGCAGCTTGGTCACTGAGGCCCGCAGCCGGCAGCTGGCCAGTGAAGCCCTGTCCTTGGGTTGCCTGGTGCAGTGCATACTGCATTGCGATGTGCACCTTTCAATGCAGGCGTGAGCCTCTTTCTGGCGACGTACCCTTACAACTGAACGTGCACCAACCGCCCTCACAGGTACATGCACTATGAAGTGGATGAGGAGGAGGATGCGCCCCAGGGCCAAGGGATACAGGGCAGTGCGCAGGGCAGCAAGGCGCCGCCGCCTGTGCCTAAGTAAGCAGCACGCGTGCAGTGTCTGGTGCCACCATGCATCTGGTGTGATTTTGGACTTGAGACTGCTCCATCCTTTGAGCTCTGTGACATGGCTGCAGGAGTGCCGAGATGGGGGCCACTGTGTGTGCAGCCATGCACCTGGCAGCAGCTGCGCACTGCACCTCTGCCAACCGCGCATGTTCACAATGATCTGTGCCCATCTTTGTTGTTGTTTGTGCACCGTAGGTACTTGCAGGCGCTGCCTGAGCCCCAATGGATTCGTTGCGACGTACGCACGTTGGACATGTCAGTGCTGGGCAAGTTTGGTGTCATCATGGCGGACCCGCCGTGGCAGGTGTGTACTCTGTGCTTGTGCATGCGCGTGCATCACTGCGTGCGCAGCAGCAACAGGGTGCAGGGCCAAGATTCAGGGCTCGGCTGTACTGCCTGTGTGTGGTGTGGTGTCTGTATGCACTGGGTGCCTCATTCCTGTTACCCAATCGCACCAACCTCGTATCCTTGTATGCTCCTTGTGCGATTACTCCCTGCTTCTCTTCCCTGTGAACCTCTTGCTCCCTCCCTTCAGATCCACCAGGACTTGCCATATGGCACCATGGAAGATGAGGAGATGCGGCGGCTCAATATTGGGTGCCTGCAGGACGACGGTGTGCTGTTCCTGTGGGTCACGGGTGAGTTTCACTCCTCCGCTCCCTCACCTTCAACCTGTCACACATCACACGGTTCAGGCTCAGTGACTTGTGCTGGTGCTGTCCATGTCTGTGTCAGTGTGAGTGCGGGGTTGGGTGCGCTGAGGCATGTACCGAGCGCGGTTGTTTGGCAGCATAAGAGCGCACTGCCTTTGCTGTGCACTTATCAATGTTGGATGCATTGTATCAAGTGCGGCGCTTTGAAGTGTGCACGGACATGTGCCGCTGCAGGGCGTGCAATGGAGCTGGCCCGTGAGTGTATGAAGATCTGGGGCTACGACCGTGTGGATGAGCTCATCTGGGTCAAGACCAACCAGGTGCGTGGCCTGCCCAAGTTGGCGTGCTGGTCATGCGCTCCATGTGTTTTTTGTGCATACTGGCGCTGAGTGTCCAGCTGAACACCCAAGGCATCGGTCTGCTTCGAGCCTGTGACCAGCATGGTTAGAATCCGTGCGCGTGGCGCAACTTGCACCCCCCGCAGCTCAACCGCCTCATCCGCACCGGCCGCACCGGCCACTGGCTCAACCACTCCAAGGAGCACTGCCTGGTGGGCGTGAAAGGCAAGCCGCAGCTCAACAAGTAAGCCAAGTAACGGGGCAGGCGGCGCTACGGGATTGAATCTGTGCTTTGGGGTTGCGCGTTTTAGGCCTAACTTTCAACCACCCTGAGGTCCGTCGGCCGCTGAGTATGAAGTCCGTGCGGCTTTGGCCTGTGCTACAGGTATGTGGACTGCGACGTGGTGGTGGCTGAGGTGCGTGAGACGTCACGCAAGCCTGACGAAATGTACTCGCTGCTGGAGCGGCTGAGCCCGGGCACGCGCAAGCTGGAGATCTTTGCACGCTCACACAACTTGAACCCGGGCTGGGTGGGGCTGGGCAACCAACTCAACGGCGTGCAGGTGTGTGCACGCAAATCATGCGTGACTCTGCGCCCTTGCATGTGGTGTTGCTGCATCTTCACATGCGAGCAGCTGCATGTCAGATGACAGCGACCGGACCGGACACTCCCCTGAGGCTTGTGCATTCAGGCAGCTGCGTGGCTCTGGAAGGGCACTGAGCAAGATAGATGCTCATCCTGTGCTCACTGCTATGCCTCACTGGTACTGCATTGAAACCCACTGTACTGCAGGTCATTGACCCTGAGATGCGTGCGCGGTATGAGGCACGGTACGGCAAGGCAGGGCCAGATGGGAAGCTGCCGGAGCCGTTTTGACAAATGCGTTGAGCTGGCACAGCAGCTCTTTTCTATTGTTTGATAGCGGCATTGGCTGTAAGTTCAGGCCCTTCAATTATGCGCTCGAAACAGGTGGTGGAGCATATGACAAGGCCTTCCATCATGTTGCACGCCTGTCAACATCCTAACTATACCTGCCTGTCCCAAACAGCACAGCTGGCTCAAACAAGTGTTGGGGATGGATCTGAACCTGGATGTTTTTGGCCTGGCAGTGCTGGTCATGAGCATATGGTACAAATCAACAGTTAGGCGTTGGTCAGGTCGGACATGGGCTCATGGGAACCCGTCCCTCAATACAGCAACAAGGTCTTACAAGCGCAGGGTCTGTCTCCGACCCAGCCCTCACCTCCATGCCTTCCACCAGCACATCAGATCAAGCATCACAAGAACATGAGCAACACGTCTCCCAATCACAACAGGGCCACACACATGATGAAGGTCTACAGCTCATCTGCTCACCTTGCCCTAATGTCTACCTGCTTCGTCCACCCAATGACGTGCCAGGGCCCAAGCAGGAATCCACCAGATACCTCCCCTCCCACATCCTGCCACCCTTCACGGCAATGCGCTTATCGGCCTGCCAGCCCCCTTGTGCCACGCACCTCTTCATCATCCCACCTGGACCTGGTGCACCATGCATGCTGCAGCCAATGCGCTCCCCCCTCCCAATGCTTTCGTAGTACAGCCACCCCCAGCCGCCAGTCTTTTCCTCGGGCCGGGTGTCCGCACCTGTGCACCACCATACCTTGCTGCAAAGGCTGCTCCCTTCTGCCATAAGAACATCTTGCCAGCCAACGTCACCAGCCAGCCAGACCTGCCGGGCATGCAAGTCAAAAATACAGGGGGACAAGCAAGGTGCATGCACCTTCTGCAAACTGTTGGGTGAGATAGACCTGCCCGGCCCAACATGCACTGGGTGCAATTTGGCCTCATGCAGACACTCATATACTCCCAATTTGCAGTACGCCATGCACCAGCGCCCTTCTCATATGGTGATGCTGATCTGTGCGCTTCTACTCCTCTCATATCCCTGTACTCTGGAGAACAAATGGGTCATTAACACGCTGGTCAGCCAACTCCAACGCCAATCCAGCACCAGGCACACAGGCAACAGGAGAGCAATGGGACAACGATCCCTCAGCCAACTCTTCCGCCTCTCCTTTGCCTGGTGCACCATGCAGATGCACCCCCTTCCTCCCACCCCAAAACACCAACTCAGCAGCCGCTGTTGAGGCCAGTGCATCATAGCGCACACACGGGCCTGTGGCTAGCAACCACAAACGATACAACACACAACGGATGAAGTAGAGGCTGTAAAGGCCCTGTCATACGTCCCGCCGCACCAGAGGATAACAACCCAAAACTCCACCTGCCAATAACCATAAGGACAACAGGCCTTGCCTATGCCAACCCTTTGCAAGCCCGTGAGCCGTGCACAGAGGGTGGGCTTTGTTTGTCAGTCTGTCACAGTCGGCCATTGCACCCTCGTCCAACGCTCTCCAGCATGTGGCAAGAGCCCCAGTGCTGCAATGCGGTACAGCATGCCGCCTTCTTCCCACATCCTCTTCACGGCTCCAATCTCACATCAGCCCGGGTGATGTTCCGCAGAGATTACCTCAGGCCGGTACGACCATCTGTGAGCAGCCACCAGTGTTAGGAACACCACCCTGGCCCTCCCCACTCCTTGCTGCCTGGCCCCCGCCAACCAGCTCTCTTACACCCCGCCCCCGCATCACCACTCAGTCGCCCCGTCCATTGACACCTGCTGCAGCTGGAAGCGCACAGACCCATCCGGTAGCCTCTGCGGCTCACAGTAATAGAACGTCGCTTCCATGGCCATGTCACCCCACACACATGAGAGTGTGAGCGTACCGCCGCCATCACGCCGCGGTACGGACAGTGTGCGCATGGGCCCGTCCTCCCACACAGCTTCCCCTGTGACCTTGTTGTAAATCACCGGCTTGAATTGGTACTGTCCGGGCCACAGGGCAATGTACGCCACCCACAGGTCACCCACAGTCCAGCTCAGAGTCAGGCCATCTTGGGGCACCCATGACCCAAACTCCTTAGAGCCTCCCACAAACTTGACCACCTCCTCTGCACCCACTTGATACGGCATGGACAGCTGCACCAGCACCTGCCCATCAAACAGCGGGGGCACATTCGCGTGCATACTGAGCGACGCCAAGGGCCCGGATGGTGCGATGGCAGGCACCACTGCTGCTGCGGGTGGCTGAACCACAGGATTTGGTTGCAAAGGAGGCCTCGGTTGCGTAGGAGGCATCGGCTGCGCAGGAGGCATCGGCTGCGAGACTGCTGCGGTGGGCTCCGCTTCCCTTGTGCCCTTAGGCTGCTCCTGTTTGCTCCAGGGTTGCTGCACCTTGGCGATCTGGGGCGGCTGAACCACCTGCACCTGGGGAGGCTGCAGCATCTCTGGTGGGTAGGGTGACCGGGGTGTAGCGGCCGCAACAGGGGCTTGAGGCAAAAATGGTGCCGCCGCCTGCTGCCCTGCAGCTCTTGCTTCATCCCGCTGCTGCACAGCATTAGGCGCTGCTTGCCGTTCTGCCGCCTGCAGCGGCTCCTTCTCCCCTGCACCCTGCGGCGCCATCTGTTGCTGCGCAGCAACATTGGGGGCAGCTTGCCGCACTGATACCTCCGGCATAGCCGGTGATTGCGGCTGCTGCTGCGGTTGTGCTGGCCGCTCTGGTGCCTGCTGGGGTGGGGTCACCGGTGGGGCCATCACTGATGACGGCTGCACTGTGGGTGGCTGTGCTGGCATGTTGGGCACTGCCGCCGCCTGTGGCATGGCAGGTGGGGCCCATGTCATGGGGTATGTCATCCCAGGCATGGCACCTGCCACAGGCACCCAGCCAGGGGGTGGCATGTAGCCGGCAGGAATGGCCATGGGCTGGCCCCATGCAGGCCAGAGCGGGTATGCGCCTTGCGGTGGCACAGGCATGCCGCCTGCCATGGTGCTCGGCGCACCGGCTGCCAGGTCTGACCACACGTACCGAGGGGTGGTGCTCTGCTGCCATGCTGCCGCCATGGCACTGCTCCTGTCTGGCACACCCGTTGTGGCACTGCTAGCAGGTGGAGCACCCGTAGCAGGTGGAGCACTCACGGGGGCAGGGGCAGCGGCAGGCATCCCAGGGGCAGGCTGGCTGTCTAGGAGAGGCAGCTGATAACCCACTGGGTCACGCTCAACAGATGGGGTGCGCCTGGGCACCTGCTCCACTGTTGCTGACACCTGCACCCACACACCTCGCACCACTGACCCGATGTCCGCAGCAGCAGGGGTCACGTCCACCTGTGCTGCCCCCCAGCTCGCCTCCTCAGCCTGAGGCATGGGGCTTGGAGACCGTGGCGGTGGGGATGGGGACAGGGGCGGCCCAGCCGCGGGGCTGCTGCTGCGGTCACGGTCGCGGTCGCGGTCACGGTCGCGGTCACGGTCGCGGTCACGGTCACGGTCGCGGTCACGGTCGCGGTCACGGTCACGGTCACGGTCGCGGTCACTGTCGCGGTCACGGTCGCGGTCACTGTCGCGCCCTGCGGCAGAAGCAGTGGGTGCAGCTCCGGCTGGTGCAGCGCCTGCTGCTGTTGCACCGAAGGGTTCCGGCGTGGTGGGCGGCGGCGAGGGGCTGACACTTCGCCAGGGGGAGGGGGGGGGAGGCACCTCACCTGACAGGCCATACAGCGCCTGCCGGATGGAGGACTCGTCCTCATCAAACTTGAACACCACGCTGGTGGCTGCAGGCTTGATGGGACCCAGCAGCACCACCTCCAGTGGCTCATTCTCACCCTCCTCCTCCTTGTCGCCTTTCATTGCCTTGCCTGCAACATCGGCCTGCTGCTGCAACTGCAGTCCCTCAGGTGGCGGCGGTGGAGGTTGGGCGCGGGCGGGCGAGAGTGACGCGCTGCGTCGGGCCTCCTCAAACATGCGGCGCGCGCTCTCGGCAATGATCAGATCCTCCTCATCCTCCATCTCATCCTGGATCTCATCGCCGTCTGCGCCCCAGGAGGCCGGTTGTGTCACAGCGCTGCGCAGACGACTGCTTGTTCCTGCTGCTGCAGTGCGGGTGGCTGCTCCTGATGCAGGGCCGAGGCTGGTGCGAAGGGAGCTCTGGCGCCTGCGCTCCTGTTCCAAATCACGAGGCACCTGCTGCCGCTGCTGCTGCTCAGCGGGAGCAGCAGCCGCCAGTGGCTGCTGCGCCTGCGCCTGCTGCTGCTGGCTGCCTGCTCCAAACTTGAACGGCAGGCCCAGCCAGCCGCCCTGCTGCTGATCCTGTTGCTGCACAGGTGCAGGTGGAGCAGCGGGAGATGGCGACTTCTTTACCTGAGGCACTGCCGGGCTGCTGCTGCTGCCACCCAGATTGAAGCGCAGCCCCAGCCACCCTCCTCTCTGCTGCTCCGGCTGCTGCGGCTGAACGGGCGCCTGTGGTGGTGCGGGAGCAGGCGTGGGCTGTGAGGTGCCTGGTTGTGAGGCTGGGGCCATGAGCTTGAAGGGGTTCAGCCAATCAGGCACAGAGATGGGGTTTGCAGCAGGCGGGTCCTCCTCCCACTCCTCCTCGCGCCCAGGGCTCAGGGGCCGTGCAGCTGGCGCCACAACCGCAGCTGTGGACGGTGCGGGCTTGGGTGGTGCAGCTGCCTGCAATGGCGCTGGCTGAGCAGCTGCGGATGGGCCTGGCTGGGCAGCTGCAGCTGCAGATGGGCCTGGCTGAGCACCAGGCGCAACACCCCAGCGCGACCCTGTGGTTTCCCGTTCCGTGCTGGCAGCAGCCGGTGCTGCAGGTGCAGGCGGCTCGGGCGGAGGCAGTGGGATGTCTGGGCTGTAGCTGCGTGCCCTTGATACAGAGGGGCTGCGACTGCGCTCAAACTCGCGATCATCCTCTTCATCCTCATCCTCATCCTCATCGTCCACGTTCTCAAAGTCGTCCTCATCATCACTGGCTGCATCTGCTCGTGTCGCCAGCTGGGGCGCTGGCGGCTGAGCAGTCACACTGTTGCTGGCAGCCCGGCCGGAGGTGACCTTCCGCAAGCCCTCCGCCCGCTTGGGCAGCACCTGCGGCTGTGGCTCCACAGCTGGGCTGGGGCTGCGGTCCAGGTTGCGCCGCCCGCGCCCCCTACCCTTCGCCTGGTCGGCAGGCGCTGCGCCTTGTGCGGCTGCTGGTGCCTCAGCTGCAGTGGGGCTGGTGGGAGCAGTGCTGGTCGCGGCAGCAGTGGCAGTAGGGTACACGCCATTGCTGCCTGTGCGGCCGTCACCAGTGCTGCTGCTGGTGCTGGGGTTGCGGCTGTTGCCTGACAGCTGCCGGCCATTCTTGGCCTTCTTTGGACTGTGCACGACTGCAGGGCCCACCACCTGCGTGCAGGAGAAGCCAGCCAGTATAAGGCAGGGCAGCCAAGCCAAACGTATGTGTGGTATGCAGGCCATGTATGTGTGGCAGCATGATGAACCGTTGAATGGCCCGAATCCCCAGCTCCTGTCCAGGCTTGAGCACATCAGAGCTGTCCCAACATTTATACACACACCTGGTGCACAGGGGTCAGGGTGTCGCTTGGTGCGTCAAGGGTAGTAGCACCCCTGACGGGGGCAGCCTCATCAGCCGCCCCTGCCCTGCCGTTTGGGCTCACACTGGTGTATGCCGTCTGATACGCATCCAGCTCCTTCACCTGCTCCAGCATGGATTGGGCCATGAGCTGCGCCACCTGAGTGTACACAGTGAACAATAACCAGCAGGAGGATCTACAGGTGCCTCCAACATCGGACACTTGTTGCTGGGAACAAGGGGATGGGAGCCGCAAAGTAATGTGCAATGTCGCAGCAGGTGTTAAAGGACCAACTTGGGAGGACTCATCATGCATTCCTTGCGCTCATTAGCCTTGTCAACATGCACAACCCACTCTCTGCCCCGTCATCTCGCACCTCTTTGACCTCCCGCGCGATGTCAGACACCACTCCAGTGCCACTGTCTGGGTTGCGGTTGGAGCTGCCCTTGCCCCGGCCATCCCCGCCGTTCCCCCCATCATCAAAATTGGGATCATGGGGCTGCGAGGTGGCAGAAAAGGGCGACCACCCTCCGTCATCCTGATCATTCTTCCCACCCTTGGCCTCCTGAGCCTTGGCTGCAGGCACTGCCCCTGTGCTGTCGTTCCGGCCAGGTGCAGGCGCAGAGGATGCCACGGTGCCTGCAACAGAGCTAGTGCTCGCAGATGACGAGGCTGCAGGCGCAGGTGGTGCAGGTGCTGCTGTCTGCCTGTCTGTGAGCCAGGTGCAGCGCTGGCCTTGCTTGGCCCAGGGGTTCCAGCCCCCGTTCAGGGACTGGGGTGGCACCTTGTCCAAGATAAAGGAATCAGCCAAGGCCATCTGCAGCACTTCCATGGAGAAGATGGCGCCTGGTTTGAGCTTCCGAATCTCGGGGGGCACTGGGAGCCCCAGGGGGGAGACTGGCTGGTCAAAGCGACCATTGGACACCATAGCGCTGGAGCTGCGGTGAGACATACTGAAAGTGAGCCCCGACTCGTCATCTGATGCAGCCTCCTCAGGGGGCTCCGGCAGCGGCTCGAGCTGAGGGTATACGGAGTAGATGGGGCCTTCATCCTCAGACTCTGATGCATCAGAGCCAGAACTGATGTCAGCATTCATCTCACCATCACCTGCGCGCACCGGTGGGCTGGCAGCGGGGCTTGAGGCGCCCCACTGCGCGCCTGCAGTGCTCCCAGCACCGTCCACAAACCCCATCTGAACCGCCCACTGCTCCTCATCATCGGTGGTGTACCCAGCCGAGTTTGCTGCAGCAGCTGTGGCGCCTTGAGCGGGAGAGGAGGAGGACGAACGGCTCTGCTTGGCCTTTGACCATGCATCCCGCTCAGCTTCCTCTCGCTCATGCTGGATCGCAGCTAGGGCCGCCTCAATCACGTGAGTAGGATCAGCATCTTCACCAAATGGGCTGTAGCCTGCCGTGTCTAACACGTTACTGGGCAGCTCGTTCTGCTGCGACAGCACATCCTCATCATCACTGGAGGTACCACTGTACTGCGGCACCAGGTCTGACAGAGGGTGGCTGACAATACTAGAAGCCGCGGCAGATTGTGTGGATGCTGCGTTGGTACTTCCAGCAGGTTTGGCAGCACCTGAGGAGGCCGGCTCATTGTCCAGACCAGTGCCTGCAGCAGGGAGTGATGGAGGGGGCGCGGGTACTGCAAGCATGGGCACCTCCTCCTCCTCAGACTCCTCCACCGTGGACATGACAGCGTGCCATGGGTCCAGCCCTGCATCAGCTGCCGCGTTGAACACCTGCCTGGCCTTGGAGGCCATATCACTCAGGTCGCCTGCCGAGCCTTGCATGACGCCCGGTGCCGCAGAAATGCCTGCAGCACCACGCTGATCTGATGCGGAGGGGCCTGAGGCAGCAGCAGGAGAAGAAGCGGCAGCGGCTGCATCCTGGCGGTCCATCAGCTCGTACAGCCAGTCCCAGTTCCCAGAGGCGGGTGCGTCGGCCATGTTGTCAGTGGTGGGCTCTGGCGGTGGCTGGCTGGCAGCGCCCAGCACCAGATCATCCCACTGCTGCCGAAGCTCCTCTGACTTCAGGTCATACTCAGCACGTGTGATGGCACCTGCTCGCAGCTCCCTGCTGAGCCGCTTCAGGTCCGCTAGCATCTTGGTTGCAGCTGCACGGGGGTCAGTGAAGCCTCCGTCCTCCTCCTCGCCCTCACCCTCCAGAGTGGAGAGGCTGCCACTTGAGGTGGAGCTGCTGCTGCTCCTGCCGGCAGCCAATGGCTGAGCAGCGTTGCCTGGCCCATTCAGCACCTTCAGATCCCATTGCCGCCGTAGCTCGAACGAGCGCTGGTCGAACTGTGCGCGTGAGATCACACCAGCGGAAAGCTCATCTCCCAGGTTCTTGAGCTCCGCGAGCATCTGGGCCGCCACCGTACGCCGCCATTCCACTTGCTCCTGGGCCTCTGGCACCACCTGCTCATCCTCGTCCTCCTCGCTGTCATCCTGCATCTCCTTGCGTGCTGCCTGCTGCTCAGCCACCAGGCGCTCAGCAGCTGCGCGCTCCGCCGCGACACGTGCGATAGCTGCAGCGCGCCGCTCGGCCGCTGCACGCTCTTCCTCCGCTGCTTGCCTGGCGCGGGCCTCAGCCCGCCGTGCAGCCTCTGCAGCAGCAGCAGCCCGCCGCTCCATGAATGCCTGCCGCTCAGCGGCAGCCACAGCGGCAGCAGCCAGCCAAGCCGCCTCTGTCTGCTCTGCATCACCATCTGAGTCGTAGGGCATGTCCCCGGAGGTCATGCCTGCACCAGCCTTGGACGGAGGTGAGACCTGGCCAAATGGCCGAAAGTTGGGCACACGCAGCAACGTCTCACCATCTGCACTGGCCATACTGGCATTGTAGGGCTCAGAGTCGATGTAGGCTGTGGGCAGTTCCAACTCCACGGTGGTCTGTGGGGCATCCCACCCCAAAGACAACCAGGGGCTGTCCATGTTGCGGTCAGGGCTAATGTCTCTGCCACGCTCATCAGGACCCGGACCTGCCTCAAGCTCTGCCGCCTGCTCCATGCGCTGCAAGGTCGCCTCCAGGTCTGCGTCCTGCTGTGCCCTCAGTGCACGTGCGCGCTCCTGCTCTGCGCGCAGCTCTGCCAGCTCCTGGAGCTCACGCTGCCGCAGCGCATGCTCCGCCTCAGCTGCTGCCTCCGCCGCAGCGCGAGCAGCATCCGCTTCGGCCTGCGCCTGCAGAGCCGCCGCACGTGCTTCAGCCTCCAGGGCGGCTGCAGCCTGTGCCTGTGCCTGCAACTGCTGCAGGTACTCCTCCTGGCGCTGCGCTTCCCTACCCTCCTCCTCACTTACAGCAGAGTAGCCCATGTCCCAGCTGTAGGGACCAGGCTCCTCTTCATCTGACAGGGGCTGGGTCTCAGGTGCATCAAACTGCATGTCCAGACTGCCGGGCTCATCGCCCGAGGTAACAAACTGTTCATCAAGGAAAGGGGTGGCACCCAGCGCCTCCTCCGCCTCCACAGTGGGCCTCAGCAGGTCATCCCACACAGCATACACAGGCAGGGCTGTGCCCAAGTTAGGAACTCCTGTTGTAGGCAGGGTGAACGCAGGTGCCGTGGCTTTCGGCGGTGCACCAGCCGTGGGTGGAGGAGGTACCAGCACGTCCCAGCAGCTGGAGATGCTGGCGCCTGCGTCGTAGTCAGCCACAGGGGAAGCTGTGCCAGACTGAGGTGCAGGTGTGCGCCTGAACAGGCTCCACACGGTGGTGGTGAACTCTGCTGGCCCCTGCTCCGCCTCCAGCTCAGCCTCCTCCTGGGCTTCCAGCTCATTCAACAGCCGTGTACCCGAGCGCTGCACTGACCGTGTGGCATCCAGCAGCTGCTGCCACACATCCTTCTCCGGGCCTGCCACTGCTGCCTCAGACTTGACCTCACTGGGCAGCTTGTACTCCCTCTTGGGTGGCGGTGGCGTCGATGTAAGAACACTGCTACGAGTGCTGCTGCGCGGTGCCTTGGGCACGCTGGACAGCGCCCCCCAGACGGTGTTGATGCTGTCACCTGCGTCGTAGGGCTGCGCAGCTGCCTTCTTGGCCTCTTGCTTGTTTGCCACAGTACTGGTGGTCTCTGCGGACTCTACCTTGATCTCCACTGCTGGGGAGGACCACTGCCAGGATGCAGTGAGCTTCCCTGCACCTTCGGTAATCTGCAAAGTGTGGAGTACGCACCAGTATGAGGTGACTAAGGACCTATGCAGTAGGCTGGCAAGGCCGATGCTTCATGGCAACAAGCTGACGCATAATGCCACACAATGCAGCAGCCTTCGGGTCACAGCTGTCACAGACAAGGAGCATGGTGATGTCCGTTTTAAACGACACCAGAAAGGCCTAGTACAGCATGCACCCTCAACACAATGCTGGTCAGGCTCGCACCTCAATGATCTTGTTGGCACCATCCTCCCAGCGCTGCGCCATGCCATTGTCCATGTCCACAAAGGCCTGCAGGTGCCAGCAGTGAGAGCCGGGTCGACTAAATATGGAGTGCTGCATTGAACGCACATACCTCAAACCATCAATGGACTTACATTGTGGGATGGTGATGATGGAATGGGTAGGCAGCAGGACAGCACACAGCTGGCAGCCCCATCTCACTGAACGGCCTCAAAATACCAGATCATCTACCTTGACTTCATAGCGCCCAGGGTTGAGCCGCAGCTCCGCGCACCACACATCCCGCAGCGTCCAAATCATGGGCAGCGCCTGGGTGGTTGACCAGGAGCCCAGCTGCGGCTTGTCCCCAGTGACCTTGATCACCTCTCCATAGGACACCTGGTAGGGCACCATCAGCTTCACAAGGCATGCTGCAGCGGTGTCGGGCTCCTGTGCCACCACAGCTGGCGGCTGAGCGCCCTGGTCTTCAGCTCCTGTTTCTCCTGGAGCAGCGTCTGTGGCATGAGCCTGTGCTGGCTGTGTGCTGGGGCTGGCGTCTGCTGCAGCAGGTGCATCTGGGGCATCCTTCCTGCGCTTGTACAGCTCAAATGTGCCAGGCACTTGCTGCGCTGTGGCCTGCTTGGAGGCGGCAGGCACAGGTGGAGGGGCTGGCGTCCCAAAGTCAGGGGGGGCCATGGCATTCACGTACTCCTGCGATGGCAGCTCCCCAAAGGATGCCAGCACGGAGCGCACCTGAAGGAGCAACATATGGGCACAACAACTGTGCTCAGTATCATAATACACCGTGCAGTGTACCTGGAGGGTATGGGCCCAACCTGTTGCATTCTGCAGCGCGTTCAGGAGCGCGCCAATGACTTCCAGCTGTAAGAAAGGCATAACCCCACCCACCCACCCACCCACCCACACCTGTGATAGCACTGCACGGCTGCGCTCCAACTCCGCAAAGTAGCGGCCGCGTTGGGGCTCGGGCTTGCGCTCAAACACCTGTCCACACGAATATCATGGGTGGAATGAAATGGCCATGCGAGCGAAGCAGTCTCGCCTTGCCTACATGCAGGCTGTTAGCAGCCCTCCCAGCCTTGCCATCCTGGCACGCACCTCACGCTTGGCCTCCAGAGATGCCACCACCGCCTGCACTTTGACCATCATGTCTCGCAGCATCTTGAGCTTGCGCCGCACATCCTTGGGGTTGGTTGAAGAGGACAGCAGCTCTGCGCTGATGCCCGCCAGCCCGCTGGTGAGCGATGCAGGAGAGAGTGATCGTGTGGGTGCTGCTGGTGCACTGGCTGAGGGAGCATCAGCAGGGCTGGTGGGTGTGGGATCCACAGCACGCTGCACCACCTGCTCGCTGGGCCAGGAGCTGCTGGCAGAGTTCACAGCCGGGGACTCATCACGGCCCACCGGTGACGTGGCACTGCTCAGCTGCGCAGGGCTGCCAATGGTGGGTGCCTGCGGTGATGTGCTGGCCGCAGCTGTTGCATCAGCAGTGGTATCTGCTGCCGCCTGGCTGGCAGCACCTGTGGCTGGCATGTCTGCACGAACTGCTGGCGATGGTGGTGGCACACCCAGCACACCCAAAACACCGCCCGTTGAGTTAGGTACAGCAGCAGACGCTGCCGCATCGGTGACGGTGGCCACATCAGGGGCTGCCTCAGGCTGGGCCTGCACCTGCCCTTGTGCCTGCGGCTGCATGGGCCCTGCCCCAGCCGCTGCTGCCTCTCCAGGTGGTGACGACCTCAGGTTCCTGGTCCACGGTAGCCCTGGCTTGCCCCCTGCCGCTGGCTTGACCTTCGCCCCCAGCAGCGGCATGCGCTGCATGAACCCTGCACGTGACGTCTGCTGTGGCTGTGTCACCTGTTCCTGGGATGAGCCAGGTGCAGGTGTGCCTGACATGTGGGTTGGCGCAGGGGAGGGCGTGGCGGGTGGAGGCACCCGCCCCTGACGTGCTGCCTGCACCTGCTCCACTGGGGCCCCTGGTGTGAGCTCACGCCGCAGCTTCTGAAGGATGCCACGGGGGGCACCTGGGGTGGCACCCACGCGCCGCGAGGGTGGGGGTGGGGGTGGCACCACCACCTGACCTGGCTGGGGAGAGTCCCGACTGACACCTCCCTGCTGCTGCCTCTCCAGTTGTGATGGGTCCTGCACCACAATCGGGGCAGGGCTGGGAGATGCAGACATGCCCTTCTGTGCACCTGCACCAGTGGCTGAGGAGGCGGAGGGGCCTGAGGCGGATGCGGAGCGGCGCGCACGGATGCGGCGCTGTGTGGTCTCCATGCCCTCCTCGCGGTTCGCACTTGGGGAGCGCACAGGGCTGCGCTTACTGCGGCTGGGGGTGGTTGGTGTGGGGCCAAGCAGCGCCGCAAACTGCAGCAGGGCAACACAGGATGAGGCGGAGGTTGTTGTGGCACATCGGGAGTGTATAATCACGCTGCATACAGCAGGAAACAGAAGCGCAGCAACGCATGCATTGCAATTCAGTGGACAGCTGACGTTCATAACACACACGACAGTAACTCAGATGGGCATGGCAGGCAGGGAGCCAACACAGCGCATAAGCCTGACTTGCGTGCTTTGGTGCGGCCTGGCTGCTCACCTCAGCCTCAATTGCTGCTGCCTTCTCAACAAACACATCCGGCGCCATTTTACCGGCCTCAAAGTCCTTGCGCAGCCGTCGCAGTGCATGCGTGCGCTTCGCCACAATGCTCATGCGCTCTGAGCGTGATGGGGAGCCACCTGGTGATTCGTCCCTGCGCCCGCGTGCTGCATCACCCTCATCCAAGAGTGACGGTGCTGCAGCAGCTGCATCTGCAGTGTCTGGATGGTCCGCTACATCGGGTACAGCAGGAATGCGTGGTGGCGGGGAGGGCGCGGCAGGGGCTGCAGGTTGGTCAACCAGCACTGTTATCCTGGGCGCCTGCTGTGCTGACTGCTGCCCTGGCGACGGGCTGCGGCGACCAGGGCTAGGTGAGCGCTGATACTTGTAAATGCCCTGATCCTCCTGGGCCCTGCCTTCTTGGACCAGCTGGGTCAGCATGGCTGCCAGCTGATTGCGTGTCCCGTGCCAGCTGCATGTGACAGTTCAGCACAAGAGTGCGCATGCAGCTCAGCTAATCGATGACAAGCTCAGCTTGCAACCAGGATAAGTAAACATGGGCATAGATGGAGAGCTGGACTGGCCAGTCATGATCGCAGCGTGCGAAGCAAGGCCATGCATCATGTGTGCATGCAGGTCAACACGCAACACACCTGGGCGAGCGCTGCAGCAGATTAAACATGCGGTCCACATCTAGGCCAGAGTAGTTTTGCAGCATTCGCAGCACTTGCGTCTCCTGGACGCCCTTGACCGCTTCCTGTCTGTCGACCCGAGGGCCTGGCGCGGAACTGGTGCCTGGGAAGGCTCCTGGTGTTGCAGCTGATCGTGAGCCACGCATGCCGTCGTCGCCACTGGACGAAGTATTATTTTGGTTTGACGTCTGCGCGAAAACCCAAGGCGCATTGGTGACTCGCCTGCTTGTTGAGGGCCATTGCCGCACCGATGGAACCACCACGCTGCCAGGCGATGGCGCCAAGCAGTGGGAGCTGTAGCCTGGCAACATAGGTCCTGATTGATATCAGACGCAAATAAAAGATTTATCTACATAATTGGCGTCGTCCCCTTCGGATTCAGCAACTTATCGCGATGGTCGTGAGTGCAGATGGCTGAGCTCCATCACTGATGCGAACCAAGCAGTAGTGACAATCTTTATGATTGGCCGTTCACAGGCGCTGAACAGTAGGCTTCCAGGTCAGCGTGTGATCACATGTACTGAACCAATTTTTTCGGCGCATTTCTTGTAGGGGATAGTGTTAACAATCATGTTAAGGCTGATAGCAAAACACTCTCACCGTGCCGCTTGTCGTAGCGCATCGGACTGGTTGTACGCAGGGCTGGTTGTATCCGATGCTGCTGCCGCAACTACCGTTAGCAGCCAATCAGGTCAGATGGTGCAACAGCTACGCTGGGGCTCATCGCAGGGGGCCAAACACTTGCGTGCATCAGCATCAAGCCAGCCGCAGGCATCACACAGCCCCTTGCCACTGCCAGAGCCTGTTGGGCTCGCTCCAATCGATACACAAGACATCCAGCAGCAAGCATCGATCAGCATCGACGGGCGACGTCTCACGGGGGAGCCAGCCAGCGTCAAGTATACAGCACCTTACTACTTACCAGAGTTAGCGCGGTCAGGCATGCCTCGTGTTCTTTATTCAGACCCATGGCCCAGCATGGAGGATTTAAGCGCCATGCGCAGCCATGCGCATGCCTGCCTACAACACCTGCGCACATCAGCAGCCATGGGTTCTGGCATACGCCTATCAGCAGTGCAGGTGCATGATCAGATCAACGCAGCTGAGGTGGCGGCGGGGCGCAAGCCAATCCTCAGCTCCCTGCACTACACCACGCGCCTGCTGGAGCAGCTGCGCGCACAGCGGCTGATCATCGGCCGGAAAAACCCAGCCACAGACCTGCAGCAGGGCCATCCACAGTATCCGTACCTTTATGAGGCCTTGCCTGAGCAGGCCCTGTTCAAGAAGCCACCCACAATCATTGCACAGCTTGAGGCAAAAGCAAAAGCTAGAGAGGTGCAGCAGGCAATGAAGCGCCTGCGGCGCCGAAAGTCGCCTTTTGCCATCCACCGGCCAGCTGCCACCCACAGTGCATATCAGTATGCACTGGCACATGAAGCAATGCAGCAGGCGCTTGCGCAGCAGGCGCAGTGAAGGCATGAGCAAGGCGATGATGTGCACGATCAGGTGGTGTTCAGCTCCTAGGCACTTGTGCATGATAGTTGGTGCGATCAGTGCATATGCAATCGATCAGCCGTTGTTACGGGTAGCATTGGTACTCCTCAAGGTACATGGGGCATCAGTGCAGGATTAGCAACATGCCTTGTGAGGTTTTGAGACCACTGAGCAGCCGGCGACTGGCTGAACATGTAATCACTATCATCATCTTCATCAGTGCAGGTTGGTCACAACAGGCTCATGATTCCCACCCTGGCATGTTTGGATATAGCCTTGCAACATTGCAATGCTGTTCGACAAACAGCTGTGGCTTTGCACTGTTGGTCAGCTGACATACTGCACATGTGACAGAATTTTTCCCACGAGAACAGCCAGCAGTGTGGTGATATGCATTTGAAACGATGCTGCAGTAACTATGTGACGGGACCAGACATGGGCTGGCACGACTTCGCACAGCTCACAGCAACCCCGCACCTGCCACACTACTAGCAGCATAGATGTCACACCATGACAGCGGCTTATTGCGGCTTACAGCTGCTGCAGTGCGCAAGGCACAGCGGCTGTGTTGTGAGCGGTTCTTGCATCGTTCAGCTGAATGTGTACGCTTGCCACTGCCCCACAATACAAGCCTTGACTTGAGCTGCTCATTGGCTGGCATTTGTTCATTCCATCAGCAAAAACCTGTGTGTTGGTCACATGCACCAGCACATCAGAAACAATGAGCTGACCTTCCGACCTTTCCTTCAATGACCGAAATTATGCAAGCGCCTTGAATCGCACCGCCAGCATAACCCACACCGAGAAGCAGGATTCCGGGTACGCCCACACCTTTACACGCAACCCAAACACAGGCGCTTGTGTGGTGGCTGGGCCTGATCCAAGCAGCTCCACAACCTGAAAGAAAGGCAGGCCCATAGGAATGGAGTTTGTTGAGCACAGCCTGACGGTTATGCACACCATGCCTGTGCTGCGATGTGTGTCACCTGGCGGGTGCACACCTGGGCATTTGACAGACCCATGCCTGTGGTCCCCATGCCCAACCCACAAACACGAACCACCCAATCCTTGATATGACTGATAATGCTGTAACCCTGGCAGCAGTACAGACCACATATGCACCTGGGCATCAGCCAGCAGTGTTGCTGCGATCGTAGACGCATCCACTGCCCGGTGGTGCTGCGGCACAGCCTGTGTGCACAAGCGGATTGCGGCATTGGTGCACATCCCGTGCAGCAGTAGCAGGTATGGATCGTACCGCCATACAACCAGCAGCCATAGCTCAGCCTGTGGCATGCACATCAAGAATGGACCACAGCCACACAGGCAAGTGGAAGATGGAGGCAACATGCCTTAAAGATGGAGCCTAGAGGTGTGGCACGCTTAATGGCCGCTTGGAATTCATCGTTGCCTGGGGCAACCTCTCCCGTCACCGCCTCCTGCAGCCAACCACCACACCATGATGAGAGCTCGGTTGCAAATCCTGAGCAGTACAGGCAGCACAGTTATGCCAGTCTCATGCTTGCCAAATGGATGCAGGCCTGGGGGCCACAAACGAATGCAGGTTTCTGTGGAGCTCATCTGATAGCTGACACACTTTGACATGCTACTTCATGCAGCCCATCGTCCAGTGGTCTGACTCTGGGGACATTTGCTCACATGCTCATAAGCTACCAGTGCAGGCATCAGTAGGTGCTCCAGCGCAGTGTCCCATGTCGTGTCCCCAGGCCCAGCGTGCACCATCATGTGCTTGCGGTGCGCGGCCACTACCTGTTGTGTGGAACACATTCAACATGAAAACATCAGCTTCTTGAGACCTCATCATGCCAAGAGGAGTGACCGTGAGCAATGCAGCTGCTGTCAGCTGCGGGCCGCGGCATGCAGTGTAGTAACAAAGACGCGAAATCTGCTACATCTGCCATACCTAGACGACAGCACTACAGTCTGAGAAGAGGCACATCAAACATGCCAGCAGACAAACCAGGACCTGTTTCAGGGCGCCTTCCAGGTGCACCTCTAGAGCCTGTGTGTCGACCATGGTTGGGCGCAGGGGCAGTGGCGGCCTGCAACCGCAGTGGAAGGCGCGTCCTGTGGGGCCTCCGGACCTATCCCCAAATACTACGCAGCTCAGGTCCAAGCTCCTGCCCACCCCATCCTGACCCAATCTAGCAGCCCTGGTGACCCAAACGTTCTAGACACCAGACCCATGAGCTGGCCTTACTCACCAGCCAGGACCTGGCTTGTCTGCTGGGGTGACCAGCAGCCCATGCCACGCGCTGGGCTCCTCAAACAGGTAGCTGGTGGTGAGCGCCCCGTCATCCACCTGCGTACCCCAAGGTGAGAAAGCGGCACCGTACGTTGACTTCTGACGCTCACATCGGGTTCAGGCCAGGTGCTGTGTAGTGGGCAAGATCTACTTGGGCAGGTGCATGCCAGGAGATGAGATAGGTAAGGAAACTGGACCCATGCCGTCGTCAACGGTGGTGCAACTGCACACCTGTTTGTTCGCGTACACGTGCATGTGGTTGAACACACAGCCCACGGACAGGAAAGGGCACTCAGAAGGCGGGTCGAGGTGTGTGTACCGCATTCCTGTGGCAGGATCCCAATGAGTGGCGCTCGCAAACGCGCCCCGTGTCATCACCCACATGTGGCCCGCACCTGCACGTTCGCACACCGTGGCACCCAGTCAAGTACAATGACACACAGTGTGTGTGCCGTATGTAATCACAGCTTGATGCGCATTGGCAACCTACGTGCTGCAGTTATAAGGAAATCAAGTGCACTGCCCGTTTCCAACATCAAGTAATGTCCCTTTCATGATGTGAGGGCTGGATGCACACACACAGCTCCCAGACTCTGCATGACACAGTGCATGCTTTTGCAGGTGACGAACGCTGAGCTGAACCCACCGTTCTTCAGGCGGCCCACCACAACAAAAGCATCCAGCCCAAACCCTAGCAGCAAGGACGCCAGCAAGCATGCCAGCTCCTCTGTACTGGCTGAGCGTGAGGCTAAGATGGTGTGGAGACTGCTCCAGCATTCAGAGGACCCATCACCAGCGGCAAGCGCACCAGCCAGCGCTGCAGCACCTGCACAGCAGCACGCGCAAAGTTCAAACTACAGCAGGCTCACATACAATGGAGTGTGTTGTTTATGATAATCGTGGATGCACACATAACACAAAATGTTTGCACATCAGCACAGAGAGCACACACAGGTGCTCATCAGCTGTGCACCGATGCTGCTGCCTGTGGAACGCCTTGCTCATCATGAGAGGTTTGTTGTGCCGCACAAAGCTGTTCACCCACCTGTGGCCAGACCGTCCCGCCGCTGCAGCAGGGCCACAAACCGCGCTGCCATCCGTGGCGTAGACAGCGCACGGCCGAGCTGCAGTGGCTGCACGAAGCATGGTGTGGGGTACTGCGCGCCATCCTCACCACGCGCCAGCACCTTCACTGGGCGCGTCTTGAAGTCCATGTTGGTGCGCATGTAGTCCGCCCACCTGGGGGCAAGAGACACATGGAATATGGAAAATAACGTAAGTAAGCAACCTAACCGCAGACATTGTGACGCCTGCGCTCGCTTGCCGTGGTATGACTTGAAAACTACTGGATTTGGACCAGCAAGCGTGTTAGGCTGGGCACGTGGCTACGGACCAGGATTTGGCGCGCTGGATGAAGTCCGCAGTGCACTGCGCGTCACGAGCCGCCTCAGTGCGCTGCTGCATGCCGAGCAACGGCTCATCCAAGGTGCTGGGCGCGCCTGTGCGCACATGCCCAACCTTCACTCCTTAATGGCAATCAAATGTACATGACCTGCCTGCTCATGATGTGTACCAGCCAGTGCTCGTGCCAGCACATCCACCAAAGGCGGTCCTGCCAGCCCCTACACTCAAACGGCTTGGTTTCCACTCATGGCAGCCGCACCTGGCACCAGGGACAGCTGCAGCTGCAGTACGCCGGCAGGCGCTGACCCAGCAGGGAGACCGAGTGCAGCGCCTGGCCCGCTGTTCAGCGTCACGCTCACAACCACTGGCTTGCGGCGGAGCAACACTGTGCGCCATTCGCCCAGGCCCAGTGCGTGCACTGCCCTGTGCATGGATGTGCATGCCCTGAGAGCAGTCTAAGCATCGCTGTTATGATGATGACCACCATAGAGAAAGAGGCCACTTGATCATTGTTGCAGCACCTGGAACAACTAGCAGCACTCATGAGCTTGCAGCAGCGTGATTAATGATAGGCCAGAACACAATGCAACTGCTCCACACACCTGTGTGCACTGGACTGTATGGCCAGCTGATGGAAGGCAGGATCCTGAGGCGCATTGACACCTGAGCCCTCTGCACTGGCTGGCGTGCTCGCCACCACCACAAAATGGGCAGGTTGGCGGAGCATCAGCAGCTTGACCGGGTCTGGAGCGGGACCTGAATGGCTGCTGTCGGGGGAGGCCATGGGGGGAAGCTCGACGAAGGCCTCGCCTGCTTTGCAGAAGATAGGACAGCTGAAGTGAAGTGGTGCCAAAGCTCTGACTCGATTCCCTCAAGGCATGGTGCAGGCTAGACCAGGCACAGCCCTGCTCACCACCTGCAGTGCCCCAGCCAACCCTTGATACATCACCTGAGAAGGCAGGCTCCTCCCCTGCTGCCACAGGTGCAGTGTCCAAACGTTGCCCAAACAGCTCCATGCTCAGCTGGAGCGTCTCCCCAGGCAGTGGGGGCCGTGCCAAGTAGTCTGTGAAGGCCTTGCCACCAAGGACCTTCACACGTAGGTATGCACGGCCATCACTGCAGTTCAGGCATGAGGCTGGTATCAGAGCGGTGCATTAATGGACTGTGGTGGATGCGCAGTTAATCCCCTCCCATGTGCAATTCCAAGTGCAGATTGTTGTAGTGCGTGTCTCCAGCAAGTCACTGTGCATTGCATCACGTTACAAGTACCCACATGCAGCCAGGTGTTGCAATGGTTGTGCATGAGCCAAATCGTGCACGAGCCAAACATTGCATGAGCCAAACAGTGTGGCACCGTCCATCAGAACACCTCGTCACCTTGAGCTTGGGGGTGTGGCTTTGGCTGGTAAGTAGGTAGGTTCAGCGCCTGCTGCCTGCCCTCTGAACACCAGTGGCTCTGGGGCAGTGAGCTTTGATGCGAGGCTCTCAATCACTCCCCTCTCCTGCAGCACCTGTAGCGCCTGCTCAGGCTTGACAGGGCCTGAGCCAGCCACATGCAGCTCCTTCACCAGCTGCTCCACCAGGCTGCTGACCTGCAGGTGACAGTAGAGATGTCACATGGAGCGCCATGCAGGTCCAAGGGCGACGCAGACACGTACCCCTAAGCTTGTGACTTGATGTTTGATAGCCTTGCGCAGTTCCAACAGCTGCTCCTCGGTGAACTGCCCACCTGTCGCTGGCATGCTGGGAGGAAGGTCAAACATTTCAAGTCAAAACTACACAGATACCACCATATGTGCGGTATTCTACGATGTTAAAATTACTCTGTGCTTGGCTGCGATTGCAAAAGGTGGAACTGTCAGCTGGACAGATTCATGCCACAGTAACCACGTGGATCGCGAGGCCAGTGGAAGCAACGGTGTTGGAGAAGGTAAACAACTGGATGAGACCTAAGAAGACCTCGATCGTGTTATAGCTCTCACACACCTGTAAACTTGCTCCCAAGTTCTGCAGCAATATTCTGTGCCTCGTCCATTCACATTGTTTTTGTTGCATAACATTTCTGAAGCGGATCCTGCAACCATGGGTGGCACCGGCTCCAAGGACGCATCCAGCATCGTACAGCTGGCAAAGCAAAATGTCCCGTTTCTTCCGCCTCTTGGTCCTCCCAACCCGGTATGCACTTGGCTGATGGGCTTTAGATGACGCATCATCAGGCGACCGCAGTGCGCACAACTCACTAAGCTAGCGCTGCATTCGCCCGGTGGCCTGCTTGAGGGGGGCGTTAGGCCCACCCGATCGACGTGGCAGATCATATCCACCCATCTTGCGGGCATGCATCATATGGTGTGCATGTTGGGCCACACGCGCAGCAAAGTGCAGCTTGCTTTGCGCACCCACCCACAGGCCAACCCCCTGGTCTACTTTGACAT
This sequence comes from Haematococcus sp. NG2, assembly GCA_004335575.1. Classification (NCBI taxonomy): domain Eukaryota; kingdom Viridiplantae; phylum Chlorophyta; class Chlorophyceae; order Chlamydomonadales; family Haematococcaceae; genus Haematococcus; species Haematococcus sp. NG2. The sequence goes on from QAXD01000086.1 coordinate 310,007, forward strand.
GGCTGTGGCTGACCAGCCGCTGGGCAGGATTGTGATGGAGGTGCGTCACAAACCTGCAGTGTAAGCCTGCTGAGCATCAACCGTGATTACCTCTTGTTCTGCTTGCAAGGAAGCCCACCTGCCAGGTATGTCAACATGTGACCTCAGGCATTCATGTCCAGCTTCCGAGTGCTAACTGGCAAGATGTGATGCTTGCATACAGATCAAGGCCGATGTGTGCCCCAAGACCGCCGACAACTTTGTGCAGCTGTCCCAGGCACCAGCTGGTAACGGTTTCAAGTCGTCCCGCTTCCACCGCATCATCCCCAACTTCATGTGCCAGGTGTGTATGTGCCATTGCGTGGACCTGCATGTGCATGCAGTGCAACCAGTGGGCATCAATGGGCCAGCTGCATCAAGTTGCGCCTTCACCTGCACGCGACCATGCTGATCTCCTTCTAAACCACCACAGCATGGTCGTTGCGCACCAGGGTGGTGATTTCACGCGCGGCAACGGCACGGGCGGCCGCTCCATCTATGGTGACCGCTTCCCTGATGAGAACTTCAAGCTGAGGGTAAGGGTGCTGAGGTTGGTGTGACCGCAGTTCATGTGCCCCTGCTGCCCTGAACTGAAGAACAACCTGGTAATCTAGTAGGAGCAATGACTACAGGGTGGTGCAGCGCTGAACCAGAATGCGGAGTGGTTGTGCTGCCAGCATGCATGGTTGTACAAGCTGAAGGGCTGGAGCTGCCAGTCCTGTGCTGAGGGTCATCGGTCCACATTCCGTACACGATCATCTCACCCATCACTCACCGTTATCTGTTTTGGCCCTCACCATTCATGCAGCACACCGGTGCCGGCGTGCTGTCCATGGCCAATGCCGGTCCCAACACGAACGGCTCCCAGTTCTTCCTGTGCACTGTGTCCACCCCGTGGCTCGAGTAAGTGGGCCATTACCAGCCCTAGCAGCAGTACGCGCTGCCGCCTGTGTGCAACTAGACTCAAATTTGCTGCGCTGACAGGCTGGTCATGTGCGGAGTCAGGCAGACTGCTGTCATGTGCAGCTGGTGATTTGGGGATGCCACTGCCCCTCTGGGTTGAGGCTGAACAATGTTGGTGATATTGATGTTTGTATCTGTTTTTACATCTGTGCGCACGTGCAGCGGCAAGCACGTGGTGTTTGGCCAGGTGGTTGACGGCTTCTCTGTGGTGAAGGCCATGGAGGCGGTGCGTTGGTGTGGGAAAAATGTAACTTGGCATTTCGCCCAGCACACTCATCGCCCGGCATGCTCAGCGCTCCAGGTGCCTTGACAAGCCACAACCTCATGCAGCGGCGCTGCCTTGGTGCTGAAGTTTTGCAGCTGCTACCACTCATGAGGCAGTGGCTGTCGCAAGCAGAGCACCTGCAACTTATGCTGCTCTGTGCTGTGCGCTGTGCCCTGTGTGCGCAGTGCGGTTCCCAGAGCGGTGCCACTGCATTCCCTGTCACCATCGCTGACTGCGGCGTGCTGCCTGGTGAGTCATATACACTGGTATGGGTTGCGTGCGCCAGTGAAAACTGTGCGGAGTGAGCAGGGTCTACTGCAGACATGAAATGGCTCCCTGTATACATCTAGGGAGCGTGGTAATCCACGCCAATATCAGAGCTACAGATAGGAGAAGAATTGGCTTTCATCCGTGCACGTCGGCTGCACCTCTATTGTCCAGCAGAAACTGGTGGTAGACCTCCCAATGGCCCTGCCTCGTTCATCAGCAGCAGCACGTCACAAGCGCGCTGCGGGCATAAATATGGCCATTTGAACAGCGCAACAAATCTGGCAGTCGACTTGCGAAAGTGCGGTTGCCTCATTCGATTTTGTCTGTGTCCAATGCCCTCAGGCGGCTCTAAGACCGCGGCTGCAGCAGTTGCGGCCGGTGCGGCCGCCGCTGCCTCGCGTGGGGGTGCTGCGTCTGCCGCCCGCTCTCTGACCACCCTGGCCCACCCGGCTGCCGCCCCCATGTCCTTGGGTGCTGCAATCAACCGGTGGGTGGTCGAGTGAACGCAGGGTTCAGGCATATGCTGGGGGCAGTATGGCTTTTGTTGGGGGAGCAGGTCGGCAGTGTATGTAGGGAATCACTGGGCTGGAGATATTGTGCTCATCCAGGCATGTGCCATGGTGCACATGAACATAGCTTCTTCTTTAAGTAAAATTTGACTGTATTGGGGCTCACTTTCACATTGGGCGCGGGTGACGTTACAGAGGGTTGCCAGCTGCGCAACAATCTATGCCGCAGGACACCATACATGCGCAGTTCCTCACTGTGCTTCATCGTTGACATGGCCCTCGTCAACCTACACCTTGTTGTGCCCCGCAGCTCGCTGAGCCACGTGCCAGCTGTTCGCGCCCCCCTGAACATCGTGCGCACTGTGCCGCGCCTGCACGCCGGCCGTGGCGCCGCCATGGCCACCGCGGCCTCCCGCCTGTTTGTCTAAATGGCACCGGTGCTGTGATTTGTTCTGCAGTGTCATGCAACAGGCAGTTGCTGGGATGGCGGTTGGTGCAGTGGTGTTGTTTTGCAGTACTAAGGTTGAAGGCGACAAGCTGTATATCCCTTACATCCAAGGTGTCAATCAAACTTCCCTGTAAGTTTCTGCTGCCTAACATTAGAGCCACGCAGCCCGCCTCCACATCTACCATGTGCACAGTGACCATGCTGACGACATCAGCAATGGCCGCCTGCCTGATGCGTTATGCTAGATGCGCCCAAGCCTGTGTGCCCAGCTGCCTTGCACGTTGCCCACCTTGCCCACCTTCTGCATGCCTTGTATTATGTCAGCCAGCTGGGCCTTGCACTGTTGATAGAGGGACCAGCGTGTTGACGTAGGTGTAGCGAGAAAAGATCACGAAGAGCCAGCGGTACCTGTGCATGTGTGGCCCAGAAGTACGGCAACAGGCATGAACAACTTGAGTTCCAGCATTCAATAATGCAACAAACAGTTACCACATGGAGGTGGCACATATAACCCATACTGTAACCACAGATCGGACACGAGTACACTAAATGGTAAACGTCCAGAGCATGCGGCCAAGCACTCACTCAAGACACACTGTAACTCACCACACGAGCTGGCTCCTGTGCTGTGTCATGGCCATGAGTGTGCGCCAGGGTGTCCAGTTTGCAATGAGGACAGTGTTGGGAGCGGGTTGCTGCAGCTGTGCCAGTAGCCATGACAGAGCAAGGTCCAGCACTCCAATGTACTTGCGAAACATGCCAGTGGTCTCCTGTAGTGAGCAGAGGCACATTGCATTCACCACAAGCATTGACTCCCAAAGTGTTCACTGGATGTTGAACTGTAATTGCATGGATGTGAATGGGGTTGGGTGCAACAAAGGGAAGAGTGATCGGATCACCTGTTCAGCATGAGACGAGGAAGCATGAAAAGCTTGTCATGAGAGGTGTCACGGTGTGGTACACGAGAGGCAGGAACTGGATGCAAGACTCACCAGCTGCCATGCTTCAATTGCTTGGGTGCCTCCAGGCGGGCGGTTTGCGAATGCTCTGCAGGTGCATGTAAACGAAACCCTCTGCATGTTTATTTTAAGTCCACAAGAGGTGTTGGTATCCGGGGCTTGTGACAACGCAGCACGCTTCTGAGGCCAGGCAGCTTGTTCACGGCAGCATTGAGCATGGTTGTACCTCATCAATGTTTTCCGGACCTGGCGTGCATGCTTGCAAGGCATACCTCACACCGTGATAGGTGCAGATGTGGTTGATGTGGCCTGAGATTCCACGCCCATCAAATGTCACAACCTGACCAAGCAGCAAGCAGATACAGCACTCATGTGCTTGGCAATGTGGCGCACAGCTGCAGGTTCAGGCCACCTGACTGAACGGATCTTACTAGCGGCATATCAGGACACAGCCAGGCCACGTAACATGCTATGAAAGTAACGAGCATGAGCCGACCAAAGGAACGCGCATTATTGGTGCGCATACCTTGGTGGGTTGGAAGTGCATACACATGTCCTTCATCTGATCAATCACTGCATGTTCTGGCCACGACTGGTCCATGCCATCTTGTAGGGCCACATGCTCCACCACCTTCACATTGTTCTCAGGGATCTGTGTTGTTCAAACAGAACAAGCATACAGCCCTAAACACGACCATCATGTACAGTGTACGTGGGCGCAGCATTCTGGCTGTCTTGTGTTGATGAAGCACGATGCACCTACTGATGTTTGCTGTGCCAGAATGCTGGATGCTTGCAAATGCAAGCCGCATTCATACCTCAAGCACGCCACATGCTGACACAAGCTCCGTCTTTCTCCTGCTGCCCTGCCCGTATGCGTCGCCTGTGTGTGCATGGCACCACAGAGCATGAGCCAGTTGCTGAGAATGCGCAGCGTCAGGAGTGCATACAGCAGGGAACACACCGCAGGACAGGCACAGCACGGCGACAGGGATGCCCTGCGCCACGAGCCATAACAGAAGAGGTGAGAAGAACATGGTCTCATCGTCAGGATGGGCCACCACTAGCAGAACCCGATCCCTGGACTGGAAGCATGGTGCATGCCTGCGTGGCATGGTAGAGCTGAGAAAGCTAATGCTGGCACCTAACCCATGCTCAGCTGCACCAGGCCTGGATTAGCAGGGCAGGGTATACGCAGCACCGGACATAAAACTGTGTAATGTATGATGATGTCCTGCCTGATGTCAGAATCAGACACGGTTGGTGATCCAAGTTGCACGTAAGCCTGTCAACGCTTTGCCAAGGCAGTATCGGCATGATGTCTCCAGCCCTGTGGCCTTCTCCTCGCCATTAGGCACACTCCTCATAATAATCGTTATTATGTTGCAGCGCGTTGCACGCGGTTCATCACTGTGCCAGCCAGGTCGCTCCCATATCCTTGGGTGCCGTGGCGCGCGATGGAAGCGGTCGGCTTTAAATGTGACGTCTCAGCTGGATGCTGAAGTGGGTTCAACTTGTTTCGGGACCTACTATAGCCTGCGAGGTTGACGATGTCTGAACCCCGTCGTCTCGCCTCGCAAGGGTGCTGTATGATGTGCTCCATTGGTTCTGACCTGTGCAGGATGGGCCCTCCACCTCTGGCAGCTGGAGCAGCAGCAGAGCGGCTTACGGGGCCCTGGCTCAGGTGCGATGGGCAACCGGCACATTGGCAGCGTGGTCACGTCGCTGGAGCGTGCTAATGGCGGCCCAGTAGACGTGCAGCCAGGTTGAAAAGTCTTTACATGGCTGTTGATTACATGGATATCAGCATGAGGTGACAGCAGATGCTGCTATGATGCCATGCCTGCAGACCTCGGTCCAGGTATCCAGGAGGCAGCACCAATTGGAGCTGGAGCTGTTTGGTGCAGAGAATGCACTGAGCAGCACCGACTTGAAGCGGCTAACGGGCCGAGTGAAGGCAGCACGTTCATGGAAGGAACTGCTCGAGGTGAGCCTCACTGCTGGAAATGGACTGCTGCTGGCTTTCAATACCGGTGTGCAGGTTGCCCTGATGCCTTTGTTAATGCATGCCCCGGTGCTATGCATGCAGGTCATTGACGCAGCAGGGCACGCTGAGCAGCTGGATGCTGTTTACTTAAGTGCAGTGCTCAGCACACTCCCGAAGCTGCTGCGCCGCCCACATGCGCGGCTGAGCGATGCGGAGCAGGCACAGCTTGACGCAGCAGTTCAAGCGTTTGTGAAGCAACAGCTGCAGCCACGCATCTCGGAGCTGGACTCCCAGGGCCTTGTCACAGCTGTGGTGGGGCTCGCTAAGCTGGAGTATGTGGATGAGCAGCTGCTGGAGCGGCTCACAGCTGCGTCAGTTGCGCACATGCGTGCAGGGCGTATGACGGCCCAGGGGCTGTCCAACTTTGCGTGGGCCGTTGCCACCATGGGGTACCGGCCCTCGGGCGCATGGCTCTCAGAGTTTTATGCGCGCATGGAGGAACAGCTCTCTGCGTTTAACGGCCAGGATGTTGCAAATGTGTTCTGGTCAGTGTGCCGCCTGGGGCTGATGCCCCCATGGGTGTCGGGCGGCATGCCAGCAGTCATGCCGCATGTCGTGCGCTGCATTGCCGGAGCGGACACTGGGCAGGACCCCGCCACCATTGTCACTTGCCTAGCCATTTGGTACCGCAATTTTGCTTACCGGCCAGACGATGCAGTGATCTTGGGCCTCCTGAACGCCATGCACCCCCAGCTGGGGCGGTATATGCCCCAAGATCTGGTCTCCATTGTCCACTCCCTGGTCAACCTCAACGTCTCTCCCAGCCGCGCATGGATGACGTCCTTCTACGTGGTGCTCAGGGACCGGCTGGTGAAGGAGCCCCACCTGCCACTGTCAGATTTCCAGCGCTTGTTATGGGCGCTGTCACGCATCGACTTCACGCCGTCACAGGTGTGTGCTGGCTGCATGCTGCTGTGCTGAACCTGCGCACACATTGCGGGTGGGGCCAGGAGCTGTGCTGCATGGCCTCGGCGCTGCAGCAGCTTGCCGCCAGTGCTTTGTCTGGCGCTGCTATGGTTCATGCTCACAATCCACTCCGCGTATGCAGGCGTGGCTGCGCAACTTTGTGGAGCTCAGTGCAAGTAAGCTGCGGCACCTGCGCTTCCGTGCACTATCTGAACTCATTTGGGCGCTGGCATGCTGGGGCTTCACCCCGTCACAGGTGCGTGTGTGATGGCTGTGCTGGTTCATACAAGCCATAGCACTGGGGGGTGGGTGGGTGGCTGAGGTGCATGCACTGGGTCAAGGTCAATGTCTGCAATTTCTGCACGTTGCAGTAAAGCATTGCCTTGATGTTTGAGTGTTGCCCGCTTTAAAAGCACCGCCTTTGGGACCCTGTACTCCCCACATGCACAGGCATGGCTGGATGAGTACTACCGGGTGACCCTGGGCAAGCTGCGTGACTACCGGCCACAACACCTCGCCAACTCCATCCTGGCACTGAAGAAGCTTGGATGCAAGGTCCCCGCTGCGTGGCTGGAAGCAGCACTGGCGTCCTTCTGCAGCCAGCTGTCTGACGTGCGCGCACATGACCTTGTCACCTTCTTGGTGCGCGTGTTTGAAGTCAGAGTGAACCCACTTTTGACGCGCAGCAACTGGCGAAGCATCAGATACTGAAATGCATGTATGTTGTGCTCACACAAACATTAGAACATGTTGTGACCGGTGCTGCATCATCACATGAAATGAAGTGACCGCTTGATGCGTCCTGCACATGAGGAAGCAGCCCTGCTCTGTGCTTTGCTTACCTGTTGTCTTGTTGCCACACCGTGGACAGGATGGCATTGTGGATGTGTGCGAGGACGCTGGGTGGATGTCCGCACCTGCCACTGGCTTACGCCTGAGGGAGCTGTCCGACGTGCTCGCCTCCAAGTTTGACGTGTGTGACCCTGTCATGCATGCCAAGCTGCTGGTGGCGCTGGCAACGGCCAAGTGCTACCCAGGCGGTGAGTGGTCCCGATGGTGTGCACATGCCCTGTTGGCATGCTGCCCAGCATGCCGCAGACTTACGAAGTTACGATGTCTGCTGGCATGCTAGGGTTGTGAGATGGGCTGAGGAACTGGTGCAGTCTTACCCAGAAGGGCGCATAGCGTGTGTCTCATGTATCAGTGTCATGTTGATCTTCGTGATGCGGCAGAGAGCTGCGCTTTCATGGTAGGTCCTGAGCTGCCTAGCTCTGCCTCTCTACCTTGCAGGCGCATGGCTATCGAAGCAGCAGAGTGCGCTCAGCCGCAGCATGGCCCAGGAGCCAGATGCTCTGGACACCGCCACCGCCTCGGACCTGCAAGCTGCATTAAGTGTGCTGCAGGGTCTGGGCCATGAGTAATGTGGCTCTGCCCCGCTGTGGAGAGGGTTACCTGTGCCAGGCCATGGCAAGCACGGGTATCACCGACCACCGAGGCCACAGTGCCGGCGACCTGTCACCAGCTGGAACACTCCATGAAGGCCCATGCTTAAAGAGGGGGACAACCACGGCTGGGGCAAGTGATGGTAGCCTGGACACGGACACCCAATGTAGTGCAGGGATCGATGGCATTTGCGTGAGATGGCTGTATCAACTACGTGAGGATGCAGGTAGCGTGCAGGTTCATTACACACTGTTGCGGCTGAACGGTATGACCTTTTGATTTTTGTAGTGCGGGAGCGTTCAGTAGTTGCAGCACGCACTTGTGATTTATGGACGTATGCGTGTCATGTCAGCACTAGTGTTGTTCCATGGTTTGGTGGTGAGCGTCAGTGTTGTTCTTGAATTGGCAGGGCGTGCAAGCAGCATGTGGGAGGAGGGGCGATCTGTTGCCGAGTGTGAGCTGTACAGCGAATTGCATTGAGCGTCTACAGCTGAGAGACGTGGGCAAATGAATGTTGTGACTGTGCTGGGGGCACTCTGCAGTTGCATGTGGAACTGGGTGTATTTTTAGTTGCTTGCAGGCCTGCGGCGTTACCATGGGCCCGGAACTGCCATCACGCTAGGCGCTCCGTGCAGCGCTTTTCATTTCAGAGTCAGAAAGCATAGAAGGTTCGAGCAAGTAGGCACTGGCTACCTTGTTTGATATTGCGTGGGGCAATTTTTGTTGGGCCTTGCACAGATGTAAGCCTTTTCCCGATGATCTGACTATCCTTGGTAATGACATCAGTGTCATGTACTAGTGCGCGCGTGGTGATTTAGTCTCTTCAACCCACCAACCATGCACAGCACTTTCAGCTGGTGTGGTGCTGCATGGGAATAGAGAGGCAGTTTTTGTGTGTGTGTGCGTGCGGTCTGGCATGCAGCCATGCAGAAATCTGACAGGTTCAGCGGATGCGTGTCAAGGAAGGACGTATGGTGTGTGTGGTTGCAGTGGCATTTTTGGCACAGCGAGACCACTACGCTAGCGGCAACACGCGGTGTAGTGTGATACAAATCTTTATGCGGGCTCGTGAACGGTATCAAAAGCGATTAACAAAACTAGATTTAGGTGAAGAAGAAGAGGCGCAGAATCAGGTTGCTGAATTACCGGCCTTAAGGACACGCATCCCCACAGCATGGCCTATTACAAGGCTCGCCCACATTGACGTGAATGTAGGTGCAGCGCTGGACCTTAAATACCGGAGCACAAGCTGCGCCAGGGTGCCATGCAGAGAACTTAAAAGGAGCCACCTACACCAGCCGCGTCTTCAAAAGGCGCATACTTTTCGACTGCGATGGGGCTTAAGAAGCTCTTGGCCTTCCTGAGCGTCTGGTGGTTCTCAGGCCAGACGTGGGCTGAAACAAGTGCGCGCTGCATTACCTTCAAAGTATTAGCAACGGTCCCGGATGATTGTGCTTGGTGCAGCATCATGGCCAAGTCGTTGGTTCCCTGTGAAGACAGCGCAGCGTTGTGAATGATGGCGCAGGGCTTCTTGAAATAAATATTTGATATTGCTTGCTTGTGCTGCCGTGCATCGGGTGGTTTAAAGTTCGCATGCTGCGTATGTTGAGATGTCCAGCGAACAACCGATGTATGCAATGGCATGTGCAGATCTCACATCTTCAGCAACGCGGGGCTTGAAAGGTGCGTGGGTGGACCTTCATGGCATGGGACCCAGTCAGCAATGTCGACAGGTGGTGCCTGCACCCAGCACAGCCGCAGCTGAAGGTGCCAGGAGCTGTGTGGCGCTTGGGCCCGGCTCACATGGGCGCTGGAACGTGCACATGTAGACGCATGCAAGCAAGCGCTGAGACTGCATCTGTTTTGTGCAAGCATACCGTGCGCGCCTTGCATCTGGCTGCCTGCAGCACAAGTGAACTGCCCGGATGGGAACTGGGTTAACAGCCTCAAGCCAAACCAGGCGTGCTGCAGAAGCACGCGCGAGTGCCCAGCCCAATCGTGCACGTGAGTTCCAACAGAACATGCCATGCATGTGCACAGTGGCGTGACCAAGGTGTAGAGATGCATTGGCAATTTGGTATCAAGGATCAAACAGGAGACTGGGCAGCAGAAAGCAGTGGAGAGGCAACCTTGCTGCCACTGTGGGCATGGCATGAAATGTCGTGTCTTGACCACCATGGGACAACTGCTCATATACTTACAAGTCCCCTGCCTGATGATCTTCATGGCTCGTGCGCAGTGGTAGCGGGCTGACTAATAATGAAGCAGGCGCAAACTGCAATGCCAACAAGTGTGGAGGGGGAATCAGCTGCACGCTTTACCCGCCGTGCAGCAATATGCCTGGGAAACAATTTTGTCTGGGTGCGCATGTCCATGCATGTGTGGCTGGTGCTTTGCAGCAGTTGTTATGTTTCAAAACCAGCCAAGGCTGCTGTGGTGATGCATATGTTGCGTGATAGCCAACCCCGCGCTGCTGGGGCTCCTGGGTAGCATCTGCACCGTTCTGCCTGCTCTTGTCCCCTCACTTCTTGCAGGCTACACAACATGTGCGGGCGACTGGGTGCAAGATCTCACAAGGAAAAGCAATGACTGCCTGATTAGTTTGAAGGACAAGCTGTGTTTGGATGACGGCAAGGGCAACTTTCATGTTTGTGGGGATACAAAGGATGTGTGGCCGGATGGGACACCAGTTCTTGTGCTGCCATCGCCGTCCCCTTCCCCCCTCCCACCAG
>QAXD01000086.1:340142-359704 GCA_004335575.1 Haematococcus sp. NG2
CCGCCGCCCCCCTCCCCTGCACCACCGTATCCGCTGCCACCGTCACCACACCCACCTTCTCCACAGCCACCCTCACCGGCCCCGCCTTACCCTGCGCCTCCTTCCCCGCAACCCCCCTCACCATCGCCGCCCAACCCTCTTCCACCCTCGCCCTATCCAACATCCCCGGAGCCTCCATCACCTGCTCCGCCTTATCCGCTGCCACCCTCCCCGCAGCCTCCTTCACCACAGCCTCCCTCACCCTCTCCGCCCTACCCTGCACCTCCCTCTCCAAGCCCCCCATCACCAGCACCGCCCTATCCTCTCCCTCCATCCCCTTCGCCACCCTCACCAACACCGCCATCTCCACAGCCCCCATCTCCCACCCCTCCCTACCCTGCGCCTCCCTCGCCTGAGCCTCCATCACCTGCACCACCTTACCCACTGCCGCCTGCCCCTCAGCCACCTTCACCAACACCTCCACCGCCCTCTCCTTCCCCACCTCTGCCACCTGGTGCGGTCAACCTGTTTGTGGTAGTGCAGACCCCAACTGGTGGCTCTGGCTTCAACTCAGGACTGCTGGACGAGGTTCTTGAGGTGAGGCATGGGCCTTGTCGATGTGCATGCACTGCTGTGGTGTATAGGCAAATAGGCAAATCGTGAGTGACAAGGCTGTTGGAACAAATGCTGGCTCCAGCTTGGTGTGAACCCTATTTGTGGTCCTGCTCTCCGTGCATACCACTGCCGCTGTACAGTTACATCCAACTACATGTTTGTTGCCGGTCATGTGGCTTAACATTCACAGGGGCTGGCAAACGCTGCCAACACCTCAAGCAGCAGCCCCAAGCAGGTTGGCAGCCTGGTCGACACAGTCGGTACAACCAATGGTGCAGATGGCACACTGACATACCTGGGCCAGGATCCAGTAGACACCACTGCCACCTACATTTCGAGCCAGATGGGCGCACTGGTGCAGAATGCCCAAATCCCATGTGGCTCCAACATCACATTGTCAGGGCAGACAGGTGGCCCCTGGGTCTTCTTGTGCTCTGCAGCAGGCTCCTCAGGGAATGCAACGTTCTTCAGTGTGCCCAGCCTCTGCTGCTCACCCGCCCCACCCTCGCCCACGCCTCCTTCACCCCCTGCACCATCTCCGCCTTCACCCGTTGCTGCTCCTGCTGTGCTGAACATCACACTCTTGCCCAGGGCCGGGTCTCCTGCTCTTGATGTGACGCTCTTGGACAATGTTCTGGAGCAGCTGACTGCAGGTCTTGCGACTGCCATCAACACAACGGGTGGCGCTGGCAACCGGGCCAACACCAGCACAGCTGCTGGTCCGAATGGCGAAGCTAACAGCCTGGTGCAGTATGTTGACCAGCCCAATGTGGACCGCTCTGCAACGCTGCTGGACCCTCTGATTGGCCAGCTGGTTGTGCGAGCCAACATCCCTTGCGCGACCGTGATCATTGTCAGTGGCCAGAGCTCTGGACCTGTGACATATGCATGCGGGGGCACTGTGACAGGTGCACGCGACGTGCCGGAGCTGTGCTGCGCATCGCCCTCGCCACCGTCCCCTGCGCCACCAGCTCCGTCACCGCCCTCGCCTCCTGTTGGTCCCCCGCCTGCCCTCAACATCACGGTTGTACCTCGGGCTGGGGCTCCCGCATTGGATCTCACTCTGCTGGATTCTGTGCTGGAGCAGCTGACATCGAGCATCAGTACTGCCATCAACACCACAGGTGGTGCAGGTGCCCGTGTTGATACCAACACAACCACTGGAACTGATGGCCAGAGCACAAGCTTGGTGCCATATGTCGACCAGCCCAATGTGGACCGCTCTGCAACGCTGCTGGACCCTCTGATTGGGCAGCTGGTTGTGCAAGCAAACATCCCTTGCGGCTCTCAGATCATCCTCAGTGGACAGAGCACAGGGGCAGTGACATACGCGTGTACAGGCACCGTTGCTGGTGCCCGGGATGTGGCGCAGCTGTGTTGTGCATCACCCTCACCACCGTCCCCTGTGCCACCCGCTCCGTCACCGCCCTCGCCTCCTGTTGGCCCACCGCCTGCCCTCAACATTACTGTCCTACCTGCTGCTGGAGCCCCGGCATTGGACCTGACTTTGTTGGACAACGTCCTGGAGCAGCTGACTGCCAGCATTGCCACTGCCATCAACACAACAGGTGGCGCTGGCAGCCGCGCCAACACTAGCACAGCTGCCGGTCCAAATGGCGAAGCTAACAGCCTGGTGTCGTATGTTGACCAGCCCAATGTGGACCGCTCTGCAACGCTGCTGGACCCTCTGATTGGGCAGCTGGTTGTGCAAGCAAACATCCCTTGCGGCTCTCAAATCATCCTCAGCGGACTGAGCACGGGGGCAGTGACATACGCGTGTACAGGCACCGTTGCTGGTGCCCGGGATGTGGCGCAGCTGTGCTGCGCTTCCCCCTCGCCGCCTTCCCCTGCCCCAGCTCCGCCATCTCCCCCTCCAGCCGCGCTCAACATCACTGTTGTGCCACGTGCGGGTGGGCCTGCTCTGAGCCTGGGGCTGCTGGATGCTGTGCTGGAGCAGCTGCTGGCTGGCTTGGACACTGCAAGCAGCTCAGTGGGCCCTGCTGGCAACCGCGCTGCCACTGACGCTGGCCCCGGGCCCCAAGGCCAGGCCAGCAGCCTGGTGCCGTACTCGAGCCAGGCGGCTGTGGACCGCTCAGCTGACCTGCTGGATGCCCTGATGTCTCAGCTGGTGACAAGCGCCGGCATCCGATGCGGCTCCATCATCATCCTTTCCGGCCTGAGCGGCGACCCCCGCACGTATGCGTGCACCGGCAGCTTGGCTGGGGCCCGAGGTGTGCCAGAGCTGTGCTGCGCACCCAACCTCCTCACCTACACCGTGCTCCTGCCAGCTGGTGCCGCTTCCCTGGTGGCCACTGCAGTGGATGGAGCTCTGGAGACTCAGGCAGCTGCAGCCACCACAGCCATCAACAGCACACAGCCAGTGGGCTCGCTGGTGAACACCACAATCACATCCACTGGCAGCACCAGCATCCTGCCATATGCAGGGCAGGGGGCCGTGGATCTGACTGCCGACCAGCTGGGCGGCCAAGTGGGTGCATTTGTGTTGGCAGCTGGTGTGCCCTGCAACTCCATCATCACCATTAGCGGCCAGAGCACCAGTGCAGCCACCTTTGCGTGCCCTGGTGCAGCCGTATCTGGGGCACAACCAGTTGTTGAGCTCTGCTGTGCTCCAAGCCCACCCTTGCCAGCTCCGCCCAGCCCCACTCCTCCAAGCCCCACACCTCCCAGCCCTGCGCCACCTTCTGGCCCTGCTCCTGCACTCAACATCACAATCCTGCCTCTCGGTGGCGGGGCCTTGAACTTGCCTCTGATTGACTCAGTGCTTGAGACTCTCATCACTGGCCTGTCAACAGCGGTCAACACCACGGGTGGTGCTGGCAACCGTGTGAACACCAACACAACGGCTGGTCCCAACGGAGAGGGCTCTTCTCTGGTCCCTTACATCGACCAGCCCAACGTGGACAGCACAGCAGTGCTGATCGACCCTCTGATCCCCGTGCTGGTCGTCAGTGGTCTCATCCCCTGCGGCTCTGTGGTCATTGTGAGCGGTCAGAGCAGTGGCGAAGTGACGTATGCTTGCACAGGCACGGTTGCTGGTGCCCGGGATGTGGCGCAGCTGTGCTGCGCTTCCCCTTCACCACCATCGCCAGCACCTGCCCCACCTTCTCCTCCTGTCGGGCCACCACCTGCACTCAATGTGAGTGTAGACAAGCCGTTGAGCCATGCGTTGTGGTCGGTCAGCACAGCTTGCATGACCTCCTTGCTTCTGTTGTTCACCGGGCCGAAGACGTGCAACCCTCACATCTACTTGGTGTTTCTTGGCACTAACAACCACAGATCACCATCCTGCCACGTGGTGGCGGTGTGTTGGACCTGCCTCTGATTGACTCGGTGCTGGAGACTCTCATCACTGGCCTGTCAACAGCAGTCAACACCACGGGAGGTGCCGGCAACCGTGTGAACACCAACACCACGGCTGGTCCCAACGGAGAGGGCTCTTCTCTGGTTCCTTACATCGACCAGCCCAACGTCGACAGCACGGCACGGTTGATTGACCCCCTGATCCCTGTGCTGGTTGTCAATGGCCTCATCCCCTGCGGCTCTGTGGTCATTGTGAGCGGTCAGAGCGGTGGCGAAGTGACGTATGCTTGCACAGGCACGGTTGCTGGTGCCCGGGATGTGGCACAGCTGTGCTGCGCTTCCCCTTCACCGCCATCGCCAGCACCTGCCCCACCTTCTCCTCCTGTCGGGCCACCACCTGCACTCAACGTGAGTGTAGACTTGCCGTTGGGCCTTGCGTTGTGGCCTGTCAGCACAGCTTGCATGACCTCCTTGCCTTGCTTCTGTTGTTCACCTTGCCAAATATGTGCAACCCTCACATCTGCTTGGTGTTTCATGGCATTAACAACCGCAGATTACCATCCTGCCACGTGGTGGCGGTGTGTTGGACCTGCCTCTGATTGACTCGGTGCTTGAGACTCTCATCACTGGCCTGTCAACAGCGGTCAACACCACGGGTGGTGCTGGCAACCGTGTGAACACCAACACAACGGCTGGTCCTAACGGAGAGGGCTCTTCTCTGGTTCCCTACATCGACCAGCCCAACGTCGACAGCACGGCACGGTTGATTGACCCCCTGATCCCTGTGCTGGTTGTTAATGGCCTCATCCCCTGCGGCTCTGTGATCATTGTGAGCGGTCAGAGCAGTGGCGAAGTGGCGTATGCTTGCACAGGCACGGTTGCTGGTGCCCGGGATGTGGCGCAGCTGTGCTGCGCTTCCCCTTCACCGCCATCGCCAGCACCTGCACCTCCCTCACCTGCTACAGGCCCACCACCTGCTCTCAACATCACCATACTGCCACGTGGTGGCTCCACACTGGATCTGCCGTTGATTGACTCGGTGCTGGAAACCATCATCACCAGCCTGCCCACTGCTGTCAACACAACAGGTGGCGCAGGGAACCGGGTGAACACTAACACCACAGCCGGTCCAGATGGCCAGGGCTCTTCTCTGGTTCCTTACGTCGACCAGCCCAGCGTAGACAGCACGGTAGTGCTGATCGACCCTCTGATCCCTGAGCTGGTTATCAATGGCCTCATCCCTTGCGGCTCTGTGGTCATTGTGAGCGGGCAGAGCAGTGCCGCAGTGACCTATGCTTGCACAGGCACAGTTGCTGGTGCACGGGATGTGGCACAGCTGTGCTGCGCTTCCCCGCAGCCGCCACTGCCACCACCACCATCCCCTCAGCCCCCCTCACCATCGCCGCTGCCTCCATCACCAGTAACAGCTGCGCCCCAGCTTGTGGTTCTGTTCTTCAACAGCTCCCGCCGTGAGTTTGATTCCTCCACCGACTGCGACACAGCCGTGGCATTCGCCCAGGGCCTGGGCGCGGGCACGCGTGGATTGTCCACATCTTGCCAGGTGCTCACCAGCCGCACCAGCACAGTAGCCCGTCGGCTGCAGCAGGTGTGGGACCTGGTCTCCAGCACAGTGGGCGGCAGCAGCGCCAGCCGGAAGCTTGCACAGGCAAGCGCTGAAGACCCCACACTCCAATGGTCCACGCTGTCAGTGGCAGCTGACTTTGGGTCTGTTGACGCAGCGCAGGCATTCTTTGACAAGCTGGTGGGGCAGGCCAGTGCCCGCGCGTCCATCAACGCAGTGCCACTCGTGCGCACGCTGCTGCGCAGCATGGTAGGCAAGCAGAAGCTGGGCATTCTGGATTGCGGGCTGATCGGCGGTGCACTCACAGAGGACGCAGACCTTAGCAGCCAGAACACTGACCTCTGGTACACGTTCAGGACTGAGGACACGCCAGAGAACCACCTGTTTGAGCTGCAGCCCTCATTCGGTGCCTTGCTGCCCGACTCAGCTGTGCCGCGCTTCCCGAACGGCCTGTCCAAGCCCTTCCGCTTGCCACTGCCAGTTCTGCCATCAGCAGCGCCTGTGCTACCGCCAGCCAAGATGGGCACCCTGCCTTCAGGCTGCCCAGCGCCCACGCTCCCGCCTTCCCCTCCACCTCCCTCACCCCCAGGCGCCCCTGGCGCGCCACCGCCCTCTCCCCCGCCTCCCTCCCCGCTGCAACCAGCCCCACCATCACCCTCACCACCCATTGCACCAGCCCTGCCTCCAGCGCCCCTGGCGCCCGGTGCTCCACCACCCTCACCTCCTCCCCCTTCACCATCGCCGCCCTCCCCGCCTCAGCCTCCTTCACCCTCCCCGCCCCCAAGGCCCCCTGGTGTGCCCGTTGTGCAGTCAGTGGACACCCCGGAGGTGAAGCCAGCGACAGATGGCCGCGCTGTGGTGTACCAGATCGACCCATGCGAAGACCAGGCCCAGATCCGACAGAACACGGTCAACATCCTGTTGTATGGCCCCGCCCGCATCCGCTGGCGCCAGGGCGAGACGTACAACGACTATGGAGCATATGCCTTCTACAAGCAGCTGTTCAACTCGGTCCCTGTGACCACGATTGGGTTGCCCATTGACACCTCCAGCCCCACGCCTGATGGCCAGCCATGGATCATTGAGTACCGTGTTCAGGACCCAGTGAACGCATCCCAGCTGATCGCCACGCAGCGCAAGGTGTGTTTCACCTTAGGTGTGCAGCGTGCATGACGGAGCAGGGGATGCAACGGCGCCTGTGATGTGAAGGGTGTGAATGTTTGGTGTTGTGGTCCGCATTCCGTGAAATGGCTTCCGCTCTGCTGGCACTTCTATCCTCACTGGGAACCGGAGGTGCCCTGCCGCAACGCGTCATCGTGACCATGCATTGCGTTCTGCAGGTGTGGGTGGTCAATCCGTGCCGCGCCCCCGAGGTGCTGTGCCCTGCGTCGTGCCCGCCCAATGTGGCAGCCTCAGACTGTGCGCGCATCTACGATGGCCTCATGCAGAGCCCACCGCAGCGTGTGTGCAGTGTGGGTGGCAAGTGCACGGGTGTGCGGGTGCCCACTCAGAAGGAGTACCAGGAGATGTGGATCGACACAGTGGCCCCCAACATCACGGTGCGTCCAACGCACTGATGTCCCTGATTTCAAGCTCTGCATGCACAGCTCGCTGGCCATGCTTCGGCACGGCCTGTTGCGGTGATTTGTGTCCTGACTGCGCTGAAGTTGCATGGGCTGCAGAAGTCTCTTCCAACCAGGCTGCTGCGATGCTGGTGACCTGATCACTATTTACCTTTCGTGTCATATGATGCCAATGGTCTGTAGGTCAACAACGATGGCACGTACAGCACTGATCCTAATGTGGCTACTTTCAGGTAACAAGAATATTCTTTGTGCTCTTGATTATGGACCAGAGGACCACACATTGCTGGGAGTGGGCGTGTATCTGGATTTGTGCATGCTTTCTGTTTGCTGTTGTTGTGAATGACCGGCTTGTGCTTCGGCCCACGCAGGCGTGACATGTCCACTCCCCTGTCGTCCAGCACGGACAACAACTACACACTTGGTGTGATCGCGTCAGTGCAGCTCAACCGCAACTACTACGACGCCAGCGCAACAACGGTGAGCGCATGCTGCGATTGGAGCATCCTCGTCTGTTGCAGTTCGCCGTGTTTGGTTGCCAGAGGAACAGCACTTTGCCTCGTATTGTATTGTGTGGTTTGCTAGGCTTGTGGATGCAGCAGTGTGCTGCTGCTGCTGCCGCGTCATGGTCCTATACGGTGGAGGCTCATGTGCACTTCCGCGTTGTGTGTATGCATGGCTGCAGGTGGACTACGTGGACAAGACCGTGGACAAGCGGCTGATTGTGTGCGGCATGGGCCTCATCCGTGTTGACCGCCCCACAGCACCTGGCGAGTTCTTCCAGGTCACGTACCAGGTGCGTGAGACAAGGAGTACCTGTCAAAGGAGTGTTTAAAGGAAGGTTCGGAGACCAAGGCTGCTCTCATCCTTTGCGCCGACGCTTGAAAGGGCTTGCCATGTTCAGACTGCCCTGTAGCTGGAACCATAGCCATAACTGCTGGTTGGCAAGCAGATGTCTCGCCTTCCTTGATGGCCTGGTCCCACATAGTCCCCCATGTGCTTTCATCACTGTGTGAACCCTTTTGACGTGTGCAAAGGTGTCTGATGTGTCGGGGAACAACGCCATGACCAAGTACCGCTTTGTTCAAGTGCTGTGCCCCAGCGGCGAGATCATCTGCACCGACTCCTCCGGCCCCACGGATGTGCTGTTCTGCTCATACAAGGGCTTGTGCGGCCTCAACAGGTAAGCACCCGAACACATGCTTTTGCACCAACTCTTCCCTCTGGCTTCTTTACGCCACCTTGACTCGATGTAAGCATGTTCCAGGGTCTCTGCTGATGCGTGTGTCTGCGGATGGTCTGCTCACCTCCTCTCATTATCCCTTTGCATCTGCACCTCACTCAGGAACACACTGGACTCAGCCAACCAGGTTATCTCCACCCCAGAGCAGGCAAACTCGAACTCAGTTGTTGCGGGCTACGTCACCAATCAGGCAGGCGGTGCCATCAACGACGGCACCACCTCCTACACACAGGTGTGCAGCACGACTGTTTGGAATATGTGTGGGTTTCTGGCGTCTGTTGCATCCATTGGTTTGAGGTGAACATGCAGAGCACTAGCCTGTTGTTCGGTTGCGTGGCGCCGCTGTGCCTGCATGTGTTTTCTGTACTGTTGCGCAGCAACAGCAGTGCACCGTTCACGTCGCTAGCATGGGACCTGCATGCGGCAGCCCGGCTTGCGTGGCTTGCAACCAGCTCGAATGCCTGCCCTGCCCGCTTGCAAGGTTGGGCATGCACATCATGGCCAGCGGTGTGTTGATGCCTGTGCAGGCCAACTCGTACCGCACGCCCCTCATCCAGCTCAAGGGCAGCGCGACGGTTGAGGTGCTGCAGGACGCAACCAACAAGTACCTGTACCAGGCCTGTACCGCCTCCACCAGTACGGCCTGTGACGCGGGCGCTACTGCCACATTCGTGGACCCTGAGGACGCCAACTCGCGTGTGATTGCATGCCTGGAGCGCACCAACGTGGAGGAGCCTCGCTCGTTCCAAGTGGTGGGCCTGCAGTACTGCACGCACCTGGACACCACCAAGCCAGGCACCTACGAGATCTCTTTCTCCGTCAAGTACGGTGTGGGGCTGGTGGCCAGTGTCATCCGCAAGCTGGTCGTGGTCCCGCGCTGCCCGCTGCCCGACGAGAAATTGTGCCGGGACAACACGTGCGCGCCTACCACTGACACGTGCAAGATCGACACGCAGCAGCAGGCCAGCTCCGCCACCACCCCAGTCAACCTGCCGCCTAGCATCAGCCTGGTCACGTACCCAGAGCAGGGCATCGTGGCCAAGGTGCCGCGCTTCTATGGCTACCACCGGTGCAACACCACGTCTGCTGGGTGAGCCCGCACACATCTGTCGTGCTGTGCTCGTCGCACCACTTGGTTGCTGCATGCCTATCATGGGCATTTGTGTTGCATGATACGCCCACCATGACCACCACCTCATGCTTCTGCTGCTCTCCCTCTTTCTTGCTGCCAACGAGTTTTGCACTCATGTGGATGTGTTGGAACAAATGTCAGGGACCCTGAGATCCCCAAAACACGTGCCCCCTGTGAGCCTGGTGCCATGGCGTATGATTTTGAGGACGGCAACATCACGGCCCGCGTGCTGGTGTGCCCGCCGGCTGCGTGCATCAGCAACCAGGTGCGCCATGATGCTATGATGCTGCCAACAGGGAGGAATGGGGGGGGTTCAGGCAGACATAGTGCGTGGAGTGAGCTTGGCACAGGAGTTCAGCTGAGTGGTAAGCCTGGGCTGCGTCAGATGCATCAAAGCATGCCTGCAGCTGTGCACGCACAACTGCAGTTGTTGTGGGTGTGATGTGTAAAATGCGAGTGATGTCTGTTGCACTTGCAGACGTGCGAGGGCCACCGCTTTGTGGAGAAGTACGACCTGCAGCAGCTGTGTGGCATTGACACAACCGCGCCGATTGGCACCGTCTACTCCTTACAGGTGAGGGCCTGGTTGGTGTTGAATAACAGTGCACTTGCAAACAAGCTCGCACCCACATGGCATATGATCAGGCTGCACACAGCTGTGTGACCACTGGCTTAGTTGCTCATGATGTTCCTGCACGTTATGGAGAGAGCGCTGCTTCTTCCCGTGCATGCCCGCAGTTTGTCGTGTTTGACTCGGCGCTGGCAATGCGCACGGTGTATCGCACGGTCGAGATCATCTCTCCTTGCGCCGCCGGCCAATACCTGTGCGCCAACAACGTGTGCTCAGACGTGCCGTGCTCTGCCACGGACAACATCCTGGCACGCTCCTCTCAGTCAGGCTCAGCCGCTGCCGGCAATCGGCCACCAGCGATCAAGCTGCTGCTGCCCCCCTCCACGCCAGGGTTTGATGCGGAGAGTGGGTATGCGCGTGTGTATCACCTGAAGTTCGGCCCGGCCAACTTGAACCTCCCACTGGCGCCCTGCCCATCATCCACAACCTCCACAAACTGTGCAGCTACTGCGTCTGACCCAGAGCAAGGGGACCTCACTGCCTCCATCACTTTTGCGGACGTGTCAGACTGCAAGTCCTACCCAACTATCTCCCCTGGCTGTTACAGATGTGTGGCATCCAGTGTGATGTCAGGCAGCTGCCTGCCCGGCCGCTACACTTTCCAGTACAGCGTGGCTGACAATGCCAATGCGTCTGACACTGCACTGGTGCGGGTGTACATCGAGCAATACGTCTCACGCACCGTCTCCCTCACCATCAACTCCAAGCAGGATGACCTGGCAGCTGCACAGCAGCTGGCAGCCCAGTACTTGGCCAACGACACGCTGGCGCTAGAAACGGCCAAGCGCTTGGTACCCAAGGCGGTTTCTGGCGTATCGGCGTCTGATATCCGCGCTGCCACTGTGACGTCCGCACAGGCATCAGCAGTGTCCCAGGGCGCAGGCCGGCCACCAGTGTATGTCCTTGCCCTGGCCCTGCGGTTCACTCTGGGGGTGTCTCAGTTCTCCGCAGATGGGCTCCCGGACATGTCTGGCCTCTTCGCAACCACCTCGGACAGCAGCAGCGCGCGCAGGCGCCAGCTGCTGGCAGATAGCATGGAGCTGGAGCACGCAGCGCGCAGCCAGGACACGCCCGTTGCTGCTGTGGCTGTGGCTGCTGGCTGGCCAGCGTCTGGCTGGCTGCCTCGCCCTGACTCTCATGCTGCATCCAAGGCCCTGCCTGCAGCACCTGCGGCAGCCCCTAGGCGTGCAATGCCTGAGACGCTGCGCCTGGAGGTGGTCAGTGCACTGCGCATGGTGGCCGACACCGCAGTTTCCCTCCAGCTCCCAGTGTACCGCATAGACACCGTCCCGCAGCTGGCGCACGCCACAGCGCGCGCGCTGCAGCAGTCGTGTGCGTCCAGCCTTCTGTCCCTGTCCGCCCGCACATGGGCCGCATCATTGGATGATGAGATCCTGGCAGTGGGTGGGCTGGGCGCGACGGAGTGCGACACACGGCCCGTGAACAGTGATGACCTCATGATTGGCATGCTGGTGCAGCAGGTGGCCAACATCTCAGCAGCGGGGGCCAACCTGACCAGCACGGCAGAGTACGTGGTGAGCCAGGCACTCGCCATGGTCACCAGCTTTGACACAAGCGACTCGCTCATCCAGGACGAGGTGGGTGAGGGACAGTGCGGCGCGGGGTCGCGGACGTGTGGACTGTAACGGGTCGTGCCTGCTCTAGCCCGGTCATGAGCTCTTATGCTTCGGGATGGCCCAGGAGGCGGCCTGCTGAATGTCACTGTCCCCCATCCCACTGACCGTCTACCAACCATGCACATGCACACCTTTCCTGCTTGCAGTTCCTGCGCATGGTGGCCTCCGCGCGCACTGCCACCGCATCCTTCGAGTCCTCCCAGTCGCTGCTCACCTCCACCACCAAGGCGCTGTTCCAGGCGTTCAACACCACAGTGGTCAACCCGGTAGCTGCGTTCTTCACCTCCTTGGACACATCCACGGCCACCGAGTTCTCGGTGCGTGGGGCAACCTTTGTTTGCTTGCGTGTGGCTGGGGCCATGCAGCACATGCACGACGTCTGCCTGGGAAAAGGCTGCAGCATTGGCTATGGTGCACCTGATCGCAGTTGTGTCTGGCCATGTGAGAGGTGTTTGGTTGCACCACCCATAGCACGCTGTCATCTTGAGCCAGCAGTATGTCTTGTCATGGCCGTGTTATTGCCTGCAGCTGTCCGCGCTGTTGGCCATCCTGTCAAAGGACGATGCCTCCCGCTACGCCATCAACACAGCCACAGTGCTGGAAGGGGTGGGCCTGGGGCTCGGCGAGTCCTCTGCCTTCACATCCAACACGTCTGCGTACATCCGCTGCCTGTACGACCGCGTGAACGAGCCACAGTACAGCTTCAACGTGACCGTGTACGGCCTGAACGAGTACACGCCGTTCGGTGCGGCAGCCGGCGTGCGCCCTGTAATCCCTGTGGCACCCTCTGATGCTGAAACCGGGACTGGCGTTGCACGCCGGTCTCGGAGCCTGATGGAGGAGTATGCAGGCCGTGCGGCACGTGCCCTCACAGAGCAGGCGCGCGCGCGTGTGCCGTACCTTGCGGGCTGGCTTGAGAGCTGGCTGGGCTATGAGGTGTACTCCGATCCTTGGGAGATGCGCGCACACAACGGCAGTATCCCCTGGAAGCAGCCCGGTGATGCATGGCGCATGCTGACGGTCGGAGGCACTGACGTCAATGTGCTCATGGGCGGCGTGCTGCTGCACCAGGTAAAACTCATGGCTGACATGAAGCAGGGATTGTATGCCTCCGCTTTCGTTTGGTGCGCTTGCAACAGTCCTGCATCGCACTTATGATGATGTCTGCTGTACCACCACAAGCCACTGCCTCCTTCCACACAAGCACCTCTAGACATTTGCCTGTTTCTCAACATCATGCCTCGCAGGTCCGGCGTAGCTTCACTGTGGGCCAGGATGATGGCTCTTGTGACAGCAACTATGCAGGGCTTGCGTCTCGCTGTAGTGGCGGCATCACGCGCACCATTGTCGGGCTTGACAAGAGTGCAACAGCTTCTGGCACCTCCAGTGTGTACGCCATTGGCACGGACCCCACATACAACATCCAGTCCTCTCTGTACGACGCACAGCTTGGTGCGTTGGTATCAAGGGTTGACAGGCATCAACCAAGGCGGCTGGGAGAACATGCTTGCATGGCAGATGAAGTGATACGATGAATGTGTTCCTGTCATGTGCAGCCTACACAGCTCAGGATGCTTTGACAGGTGCTGTGCTGATCCTCTGCCTGCCTGCGTGCCTGATGTGCCCAGACCCGTCCGACTGGTACAACACGAGCGCCAGCTCACCTGAGATCAGCCCTGTCTCGGGCTACCCCTTCGGCTTCTTCCGTGAGCCCATGCCCAGCTACGCGGACGGCTTCCCCGTCTTCTTCGACTCGCGCCTGCCCAACAGGCGCATGAAGCAGGTGCGATGCGGTGACACAGCTCTCCCTCGACGATGGCATGTGTGCCCTTCAGCGTGCTGAACGGCATGTGCACGAGGCGGTCCACCCTGCCGCTGCTCTTCTTCAGCCCAGCGGTGCTGTGCGCACTGAGTGAAAATGTGTAAGGCAGCACACCAACACTGACAGCCATGGTTGCGGTGCATATCGTCGCAGGCGCTGCTGTACCTGCGGGATGGCTCCTTCCTCAACAGGTAGGCCTCCCTGGTCCGCCTGTGCCCTGTTGTCCTTTCTCTGTTTGCGCATCACCTGCTGGTTGGCATGCAGGCAATGCGTCTTGAATTATGTGTGCATCGTGGCACAGCACTGCAACCACACTCTGTACGTTGGAACCCCCAGCTCTGTATGTGTTGGAACCCCCAGCTGTGTATGTGTGAACCACCTATCCATCCTGCCCTGCTGTGTTCATGTCCGCAGCAACAACACCGCGTCCATGTCCACCGAGTTCCTAGTGTACAACGCGGAGAAGAAGTGCTTCGGGTACATGAATATCCAGTTTGACTGGAATGAGGCTGGCAACGTGGACGCAAAGGCTGACGTGCGCGGCCTGCCTGCCACCGCCTATGTTGGCCGCATCCGCGACTTTGACATGTCCAAGTGAGGCGACATTACACATGAGCATACTTTGAAATCAGGGATGGGGGTGCGAGGGCCGCGCTTGCTGTAATCTTTCGTGTTTTGGGCATGCATTGGGACAGATTGACGCTCCGTGGCACAAGGGGAAGTATGCAGCTAAAGTCAGCTTTGGGCCCTTTCATGCCTCCTCACTTGCTGTTCCCTCTGCATTGGTGTTTGGCCTGGAGCAGGTTCATCCCTGATGTGCTGCTGGTGCTGACAACGCTGTGGTATGTGCCGCTGACCTTCATCGACATTGGTGAGTGGCGGCAGGCTTTGTGCAAGGCTTAGCAGGCTGGTTGCCTGCGAGCAGCGACATGGCGTGTCAGCTACCCTGCCGTACTGGGGCATGTGCATCACCTACATCCAACATGTGTGGAGGAAACACATGAAAGGTTTAAGAGGCTGACGCCAGCCCCCTGCCAGTCTATTTTGATTGGCCTCATTGCGTGACTACCTGTGAACTGCAGCCATCCAAGTGCGTGCCAAGCGTGTGGCCAAGGACGAGCTGGCAGGGCTGCGGCTGCGCAAGCGCAAGCGCAAGGCGCCCAAGATGCTGCTGACCAAGAAGACCAACTTCTGGATGATGTATGAGGGCCTGCAGTGCGCCATCCAGCTGGCCGCGCTGGCACTGCTGTTCATGTACGGCTGCCAGTACATACCGTCTGCGCGCTTCAAGCCGACGTTTGACGTGTACGACGCGGCCAGCTTCGCGCCCTCTCGCTACTTCCTCACCGCCCGTGCGGACGATGCAGCGCTGGCTGCGCGCCTTGAGGCAGACGCACGCACCGGTGTATGCGCACGCGTGTGCCGCCCAGCAGCTGCCAATGCACCCTTCCCACCTCCACCTCTGGCCGATCCCTCCACCTCAGTGGCCGCCCCACCTCCAGCCCTGCTGGAGTACGAGGAGTACGATGAGTCAGGGCAGCTGGTGGTGTACAATGTCACAGTTGGCGGCGTGAACAACATTGACTCCTGTCAAGTCTGTTTAGACGCCGCAGTGCGCGCTGCAAGCAGCGGCAGCGGCAACGGTGCTGCAGTCGACAGCAGCATGCCGCTGCCTGGGCAGCCAGACCGCTGGATGCTGCCAGAGCTGACTGACAGTGATGGGCAGGCAACAGGGCTGGCTGAGGTGGCCCACATGATGGACGATGCCAAGTTTGCGCACAACATCTTCGTGAGTGGGCTGAGCGGCTTTGCTTTGCTTGGCAGATGTGGTTTGTATTGGCCTGGGCTGGCTTGTCCTCATGACATGATCTTAGCTGAGGTTGCCACAGGTTGATGTATGATATTGCTTGGGCTCAGTGCACTGTACGCACTGCCGAGTGACCTCCAGTCATGGGCTTTGTCTCACACGTTCTTGACTGGACCCAATGGAGCTGGTACAACTGACACTCCTGCCTGTTTGTGCGCGTGCAGATCAACTACATGATCCTGCAAGCGGTCAACATGCTGATGTTCATGTTGCGGCTGGTGAGCCAGGTGTCGTTCCAGCCGCGTCTGGCAGTGCTGGCCAAGACGCTGGGCGCGCAGGTCAACGACCTCTCACACTTCCTGCTTGTCTTCCTCTTCATCAACGCCATGTTTGCGTCCATCTGTGAGTCGGGGAGTTGCAATGATTCGGGGCATTATCTCACCAGCACTTGTTTATAACAGAACGCTGAGCCCAGCAAACAGCACTGCCAACTGTGAACTCAACACGAGCAGTGCAGCCGGTCAGAGCCTCCCAGCCATACACACCGCCTGGGGTGGCTTGAGCTGCTGTGTGCATTTGTGTGATTGATGATTCATGATGCGTGCGTGCAGACGTCACGGTGTATGGCTACTACTGGGAGGACATCTCCACGTTTGACCGTGCGATGATGACGCTGCTGCGCGTGGACGTGGGCAGCCTCTTGAACAAGCAGGCGCTACTGGACCTGGTCAAGAAGGTGGGCCAGAGTTGCACTGCAAGAGGGCCACAGGGCTTGCAGTCACATCAAGTTAGCTGCAGTGGTGATGCCGTTGGTGGTGGAGCTGTGGGGGTGAATCACACATCGGGCATGTGGGCCACGGCACAGTTACGCTGCACCACGCTTTCATACTTGCAGGCCACCACCGCATCCGTACCATTCCTTTTACTGCATGACGCAGCCCACACGCATGCACAACACACCCCTCACAACCATGATGCCAGGTGTGGGACGCGGAGCACAACTGGGTGGAGCTGGCCTTGTCCTGGTTCCTGGCCACCATTGTGAACAAGCTCATCCTGGGCGTCATCTACGTGTCCTACTTCTTCTCCGTCGTGCTGTACCCGTACGCGCGGTACAAGGCGGAGGCGGCTCGCACCACAACCGTGCGTGAGGACATGACCAACCGCATCGCTTGGATGCTGCAGGTGCGTGTACCAGAAGTGGGCGCGTCATGCACGCTGGTGTGGGCGCTGACCAGTGAAGCTCACAATCATGCAACTGCCATTGTCCGTGTGCTTTGCCAACAACATGCGCGGGGACGGTTGTGCATGTCGCACGTTCATGTGTGGCCCGCAAGCAACACCCTCAGTAGCCGATCCACTGACTGTCTTGCACCTGCAGCGGCTCAAGAAGCATGCTCCTTCCAACAGCCACATCGAGGAGGTGATGAGCAAGGTGCTGGAGGATCCAGAGGCCAAGCGCATGGGCACATTCATGAAGGTGTGTCTGCAACACGCTTTTGTTCTGTCTACTGTGGCATCGTATGTTTCAAGTACCATGCTCGGGCAAAAGCAATGGGCAAATAGGAGAGATGAGCCTCAGCCTCTGCAAGCATCTAGCCCTGCCGCCGCCTTTGGGCTGTTCAAGTTGCAGGCCAGTGGCCGAACATCATTAGCCTGCCCTATGCTCCATTGTGGAGCCCTCATGGACATGTACTACGACGTGCACTTGTGCGACCTCTTGAAGGAATGCAACAAGCTCCCAATGCCCGCCACACAACAGGTCGTGTCCCAGAAGCTCAAGGCGGCCGCTGATGGGCTGCTGACAGTGAACCAGGGGGTGACCCGGCAGCTGGGCAAGATGACGAGCTCCATCAAGACACGGCTCACAGCATCCCCCAGCGGCAAGCTGGCAGGGCTGCCCACGCTCATGGAGTCACCCAGTGGGCTGAGGGATGAGGACCAGGACTCTGGGGGCAGGATCAAGGTGGCGCTGGACACAGGTGCGGGGTGGGATCACATGCGATCTTTTTGTGCAGTGTGTAACAGCTTCCGTGCAGTGGCAGGTATGGCAGGGTCGGGCGATGGCTTGCAGTGGGGTGCACATCTTATCTGCGCACAGCGCAGGAATTCATCTGATCCATACTCAAAGCTGTGCAGTTCGCCAGGCTAGCTGTGGTGCAGCCACTGCTCAACCGACGCATACACATACACCTGCACCCCCACAACAGGCGCACGCATCACAGCGGATGATGTGGAGGAGGAGGAGGACGAGGTGGCGCAAGCCGCTGCGCCCCGCAGCCTGCGCGGCATGCAGATCAAGATGAGCGACGGCCGCTCCTTCACCTTTGCCGGCCTGCAGGCCGTGATCCGTGAGGGGCTGGCACAGGGCTCCATCACGGCCGCCTCGTTCACGACGGGCGCCAAGGGCCGGCCGCGGTCTATTACCGGCAGCCGCGGGCACTCCATCACGGGGCGCCACCCATCTATGCCTGGACGGCATCGCTCAGGCGCTCTGCAGCAGTCTGGTACTGCCGCGCAGCGCTCGGCGGCCAGCGGTACAGGAGCAGTACAGTCCACAGGACGTACTGCCAGCACTGTGGTGTACAGCCCGGAGGGCTATGAGGCGCTGGTTACTGCAGGCGGCAGTACAGCGGGGGCGGGGCCCAGCACCGTTGGCAGCACCACACTGGTTGTGGCGGGCACCAGCAGTGCAGCCCCTGCCCGAGCTGTCAAGTTTGCAGATTCCCCAGCTGTCGCAACCTCTGCTGGCAAGCATGACGCTGAGCACTCCGACTCAGAGCTGTCCATCAACCTTGACTCGGAGTCTGAGGCGGGTATGGCCTCACCACGTGGTGCCGGCCGGGCAGCTGCACGGAAGGCCAAGGGGGCAAAGGCAGCAGGTGCAAAGGGTGCAAAGGGCGCATCAGCACGGTCCAAGCTAGCGCGTGGCGTGCGCAAGGCAGTGGCGCCCCTGCGCCGCTGGGCACAGAACTTCAGGCTGGGTGGCGCGTACATCGACGAAGGTGCGTGATGTTTTGCATGTGGGGGTGAGCTGCATCACCTGCTGGTAGCGAACTACTAGAACCACAGATAAACTACTAGTTGCGCCCATAGCTGAGTGGACGCAGACACAACATGTGTGCGCACATTCCTCCCCCGTTTCCCTCCTCAGCTTGTGCCCCTAACACTCACTGGGACGCTTGCTGAGTCATACATGACCTCACTCACACCCTCGCAGACATGGACCCTGATGAGCTGGCGGCCATCATCACAGCCGCGCTGCTGTGGCGGTTGGGCCATGGCAAGATGGAGCCCATCCGCATGCCCCTGGACGAGTCAGAGCGCAGCATGGCTGCCAAGCGGCACGCGTCCAGCATTGCGGCCGCGCGCCGCCTCAGCTTCGCGGCAGCTTCCGTGCGCGCGGCCTCCGTCACGGCCAAGGCCAAGCAGTCGCCTGGCGGCTCAGTCACTGCGCGCGCCAAGTCTGTCACGGGCCGCGGCATGTCAGTCACTGCTCGCGGCGTGTCGGTGACTGGACGTGGCATGTCTGTCACAGGCCGTGACCTGTCCGTGACTGGACGCGGCATGTCCGTGACTGGACGCGGCATGTCCGTGACTGGTCGCGGCATGTCAGTCACTGGTCGCGGCATGTCAGTCACTGGACGCGGGCTGTCCATCACGGCTGGTGCCGCGGGTCTTGTCACGGGCAGGACAGGCTCCGTGGCTGCCATGCAGCGGCCGCATGGTGTGACTGGGTGGCGCCGGCGCGCCATTGAGAGCGGTGGGCAAACCATTGAGGAGATGCGCGCTGCCAAGGGTGGCCGCAAGGCAGGCCTTGGTGGGCTGGGAGTCGAGCGGTCCGGGCTGTCGGTGGCCCGTTCAGGTCTGTCGGTGGTCCGTTCGGGCGCCTCCCAGCTGCGCGGCCCCGCAGGCGTGCCGGCACTGGCGCCACGGCGGCTGCATGTGCAGGCTTCTGGTGAGAACACACCCCAGGGCGACAGTGAGATGGTGCTGTCTCCCACTGGGCTGGTGCTGCGTCAGGAGGCACTCCTTGTGTCTCCCGGCGCCCAGGGCTCACGCTCGGGTGCACCCGCCCAGCGCGCTGGCCCACTCACGGCCGCGGAGCGCACGGCCCGCGCAATCGGCCTGCGCTGGAAGGCCAAGGCGCTGGCGGGCAAGGCGCAGTTCATGCCCAAGGCGGCGGACGGCCGGGCGCTGACGCGCGCGC
>QAXD01000086.1:372036-397568 GCA_004335575.1 Haematococcus sp. NG2
CCCCGCCCCCGCCCCCTCCCCCCCTGTTCTCGGAGGAGGAGCTCAATGCAGCCAGGAAGAAGAAGGTCAATGGGGGCATGGTGGCTGGCATCGTGGTGGGCTCTGTGGTCCTCATTATCTGCATCGGCGGCTTCCTGTACTGGCGGCACAAGCAGCTGGAGAAGCATGTGCACATGTACGCGCAGGAGCTGCTTGCTGATAAGGAGGTGGATGAGGAGCAGGGGCTGCACCCCGACCTGCGCTCCTCGCGCTTTGCAGGCGCAGGCGGGGAGCAAGGCGGCCGCATGTCAGACCCAGGCATCGCCGACGCGTTCATGCGCAAGAAGGCTGCTCATGCAAGTGCCGCCGCTACAGGGCTGCGTGTGGTCACACATGCGGCGCTGGAGGCCTCCTCACAGCATGGCGGCAGTGATGACGAGGACGAGCAGGGCCCTGGCGCCAAGCGCACGTCTGCGCGCTCAGTGCCGGGCAGCCGCAGGCAGAGCGAGTCAGGTGCAAGCTCAGGCGCTGGCTTCGACCTGTTCGCTGCCAAGGAGCAGCTCAGGCAGTCGCTGGCAAAGGGCGGGGCGCCCAGTGCGTCACGCCTGGCCAACGTCAGCAGCGCCTGCGTCCTGGGTGGGGCTGGCGCATCTGCTTCACAGCTGCCACTGGGCCCCGAGCGCCTGTCTCGCGCCAACTCCAAGCGCCAGTCCTTTGCGGGGGGCGTGCCCACGGCTGTGGCGGCCATCAAGGCGGGCGAGGCAGCAGCCGGCTCCTTCACGGGCCG
The DNA here is from genome assembly GCA_004335575.1 of Haematococcus sp. NG2. Lineage (NCBI taxonomy): Eukaryota > Viridiplantae > Chlorophyta > Chlorophyceae > Chlamydomonadales > Haematococcaceae > Haematococcus > Haematococcus sp. NG2. The sequence goes on from QAXD01000086.1 coordinate 372,803, forward strand.
TGGCTTCCAGACATCCAAGATCATTCCCCAGCTGCTGGCGCAGGTGAGATGCGCGTACAGGAAGCGACCCACTCCAGCATTGTCCTTGTATGGCTGTGCATGAAATGCCCCTAGATGGCCCAACATATGCAGCAGGCTGTTGGCGCACAGGCCGGGCTGCGCAGCTCATGCCTGTTGTCAGCACGTTGCTATCCTCAGCTTTTGTGCCCTTAATAAAATTGAGATCACTTGCTGATCACTCTGCCTCTAGGAGGGTGCCGGCAGCGGGCGGATCTCCGCACGCCCCAGCCAGGCCGGCTCTGTGCGCAGCTCTGTGGAATCGGCCTCCCAGAGTGCGAGGGTCGGGGAGAGCTCTCGCCTGGCGGCCGGCATCACCGACTCAGGCACCAACACACCGCGCGTGGGCGACAAGGTGCGGGCTTCATGCGATCATGTACACAGGCTGCCTTGCAAATGTTGTTCAAAGCGGCGGGCGGCACCAGCACCTGCAGCAGCACCCACGGATAACCGGATATGGCCTGCATCTGCCTACCTCCTCACCATCATCGTCAGAGGATGCCACCCCAGCTTTGTAGCCGGAGGTGTCATGCAGGCACTGCCTGAACCTTCTGTGCCCCTGGCTTTCTTGTGGACCGTGCAATCACCATCCACCCCCATGCAGGAGGCCAAGGAGGAGAAGGAGCGGACAAGTGTGCTGAAGGACCTCAAGAGTGCCATCCCCATCACAGCGCTGCTGGCGCCCCACTTGGCGGGCCAGATGATGGTCGACCGCGCGTCAGGCCGCATGTCTGGCTCGCAGCTGGGCTCACGCCGCACATCACGCTCAGGTACCCTGAGCACATCACTCATGTTTGTATTTCACTTCATCGTCGGGGTGCCATAGCTTAACGGCTGCACGGTTACACTACGCAGCTCAATCCGTGCACCAGGGACAGGCAGCATGTTTGCATATGGCCCGCATAATCCACCAGCAGCGCAGGATGGACCACAGGCACTGAAGGCCAGTGCTTTTTGTGTTCATTGGTGTGTTGTATGCAGGCGCAGAGTCGCCGATGGCAGGCGGAGAGGAGCGCAGCAGCCGGCGCAACACTGCTAACCTGGCAGCAGCCCTGGCGGCTGATGCTGGCAAGCTGACGCTGATGGAGCCAATTGGTCAGGGAGGCATCGGCACCGTGTACAAGGTGGGGATCTGCAGGGACAGTGCCCTTGTGACCCACACCCTACATACTGCAGCGTTGTACTTGAGCCTGTGCGCCTAAACTGCACCACCAATGATGGCCAGCAGCTGGTGGACCACAGCCCCAGCGCATTATATCCAGCACATTCACTGCGGTGTGCTTGCGCGCTTGACGATGCACCCACCACACCATTCATGCTGGCAGGGCCTGTGGCGCAACATGGAGGTGGCTGCCAAAGCCATCGTATACAGTGAGGATGCGGGTCCTGATCCCGAGGAGCGAGCGATCATGCAGGCGGCTGTGTGCACATCCGTCATGCACCCCAATGTGGTGCGTCATGCGTGCTGCAGCGGACCAGGGGCTGTGCCTGCCAGACCTTGGAACTCCCCACGCCATGCTTGCAGCCTGCTGTGTGCTTTATGGCAAAGCCAAGGGTTCTGCACGCTTGAAGCTCAGAGTACATGGGTTGTGGACTATGGCATAAAGCGCATGGAATTGGGCACTGTCACACCGTAAGAGGTGACAGCCAACACACAACCATGGCATCACCCCACCACTACCTCCCACAGGTGTGCACGTACCATTATGATGTCACACCTGAGGATGACAGCGTACCGCCCAGCTCTTGGAAACTGTACCTGGTCCAGGAGTTCTGCAATGCGTCGCTGGCGCACGTGCTGGCAACCAACATTATTCACGACCCAGCCACGCACAGGCCCGACATGGTGCGTGTTGAATTTGCAAGCGGGGTGGGCTGGGCGCGTTGCTGGCGGCCTAGGGCTCGGCAGTCACTGCTGTCAGCACAGTGGTTCATCCAGAGATTACAGCAGGGTACACCACTGTTGCTTCTGTACATAACATATCATGTTGCAATCACCATGTGAACAGGACCTGCTGCTCACGCTGCTGCTGGATGTGGCATGTGGCATGGAGTATGTGCACAGCATGAACATCGTGCATGGAGACCTCCGGCCCGAGAATGTGCTGCTCAAGAACGAGGTTCGTGTGTAGCGGGTTCTCAGCAGTGCCGTGCCCTTCTGCTGTGATAGTTCCGATGTTTGTGGCCAATTATCCTGCTCTTTGGCTGGCAGTGATGCTTGATTTCAAGAAGCATGTGCCTACCCTTGCTTATCCCGTTCCCACAGGTCGCATCCCCCATTGGCTGTGTGGCCAAGCTGGTGGACTTCAATCTGGCGCTGAATGTGGACACAAGCGCAGAGACCAACACAAACTTTGCCACCTTCTCAGCCCGCTTCTACCAGGTGGGTGTGCTCAGCCAGGCCTGAGGTCAGCGCAGGTCAGGGCTGGTCCATCGTGTGCCATGTCTGGCAACGCACGCTGGGAACAGTTGGAGTAGTGAAGTGCTCCCATTGAGAGTCCTGTACTCCATGTATGTCCTGCTTGACCTGCTCACCTGGCACACGCCTGCTGGTTGCTGTGCACCACTTTCAACTTTCAATCGTACCCTATGCATTTGCTGTCCTATCCAGCCTGCCGATCACACCTGACCCATGCTGCTGGCTGTTCCTCAGGCACCAGAGGTGGCCATGGGTGGTATGGCACACTCCAAGTCCAGCGACGTGTACAGCTTTGGCGTGCTGATGTGGGAGCTGTTCCGCTGCATGCCGCCATGGCTGCGTGCACCTTCTGGCTACTACCTAAACAATGAGTTCCGCCGCTTCCCGCCCAACGCACCTGCGGTGTACGTCAAGCTGTGCAACGAGTGAGTGTGACCTTGGCTGGGATGGTCTGAGGCGGGTGCTTGGAGTTGTGGCTGGCCGCTCCATTCATGTGGCATCTGTAGATGCTGATTCTGCACATGATGTTGGCTGGAAAATGCAAGGGCCAGGCCCATTGCCCAGTGCTGTGCGGTTCTCTTGTGGCTGTGTGGGACCCGCTCCCATCTCATGGATAGACAAAGCGGTGCCATCTGATGGATAGACAAGGCCTTGAACAGCTATGATGGATCTCTAGGTACATCCTCCTCCTTTACTGTTGTCCTCAAGCTCCTCACAACATCTCCCTGCAGCTGCATGGAGTACATCCCGGACTCGCGCCCCGAGTTCATAGACATCGTGGAGGCGCTCACGGATATGCACGAGGCCCTGCTGGCTGGCTACCCCTCCCTGGAGGTGCGCCGAACACGCAGTGCATGCGCTTGAGCATGCACTCACAACCGCAAGCAGTTTGAGGTGTGCTTGACCATGATGCAGGCAGTGTTGACCGGCATGATGAGCATCTGATGCATGTGCAAACACGCGCTGCACTGGTGTGCATTTGCTGTGCGCAGAAGCCACCCAACACACCCCCCACGCCACGTGGCGGCAAGCGCGAGGGCATCCGCACCGACAAGTTCACGGCGTACTTCCACAAGATTGCCTCACAGCCCGCCAACTTCCGGTTCACGTACGCGTACGACCAGGTGAGATGGGGGCTGGGGGTGGTGGTGGTGCTGTTGCTGCTGCTGTTGCTGCTGCAAGAGCTGCTGCCCGTCTGTGACCATACTCAGGAGCGTACTTGAGACTGGTGTATGTGTGCATAGCATTGTATGGCACTGAACCGGGGCTGCCAGCATGATTGCCAACATGGTGCCTGCTTTTACAAACATTGGACAAGCCGTCGAACACCTGCGAGTCCACTCTGGTACATGTGACGTACACGGTAGCCGCCACTTGCACTCACCAAGCTTGGCATGTGCACATGCTGCGCTAATGCACAGGAGTGGGTGGCACACCGTGGCGACGTACCGGTGATTGAAGAGGAGGAAGAGGCGGACACAAGCATGCCGCTGGTCTTCTTCAACCCCGCCTCTGCCGCCGCCACACCCGCTGTGGGCGGTGTTGACCTGTCAGCTGGAGGTGGGGACCGCCCCTCACGGACCTCGCCCTCTGGAGGCGAGTTTGCGGTCGCTGCGCGCATGCGGTCGGTGTCAGTCAAACCGATGCTGGAGGTGCAGCGTGAGCTGTCCAGCTATGCGTGGGACCGGCGGGAGCTGTCGTTCGCAGCACCCAACCCGCTGGATTCCGCAGTGTCACCCCGGCCAGGTACCAGCATGCCCCAGCCTTGGGGTACGCCAGGGCCATCAACACACAGCCAGGCCGGGCCATCGAGCAGGCAGTAAGCACGCAGTTGGCAGCTGCAAAGGCAGCTAGGGGACGGCTGCACGCATAACCTGCGTGCCAATCCTTGTAAGGGGCATGCCCTGCTGGCAACGGCAGCCAGCCAGCTGCTACGGTTCTGGGATCTGTGGCACAGCACACAGCAGCTGGTAAAGGGAGGATGGGCATGCCCATCGGTGAGCCGGCAAAGTCGTGGACTTTCCAGCAGCTAAAGAGTGGGCCTCACAAACTACCAGAACGTCCAGAAGATTTGGCCCCTGGAGTTGAGCAGTCATTTGCTGGGTGTGTGCATTTGGGATGCAACTATGGGGGCTGAAGCAGGACCTGAAAGGATGCAGGCAAAGCGGCTGCAAGGGCCTGCGAAATACATCAGGCAGAACTTACACATGCTGTGCCAGGATTCAACGCAGCAGGGGGTTGAACATTGGCCCAGAGCTTGTGCACCGGTTGTGAAGTTGTGCTCGTTGTTGAATTGTTTGCATTGCATGCCTGGTGTACCACATGGTATGCCAGTCCTGGAATACTGGGTGATGTGGGTGATCGAAACGTCATTCGTGCACAGCGGAAATTCTTCTGTTGGTCCATTGGCTTGAGCAGAGCTTTGGATCACACTGATCTGTGTGCACATGTCCACCAGATGTGGAAATAGGATAGCCAGGCACTGCAGGCACTGCAGATGCGCGTGCCTGCTCCTGGCCTGTTCACGTCATGTGATCTGCGGGGTCGCAACGCTGGGTGCAGCCTTGTGCCCCCTGCAAGAGCATGCGGCTGTGCCCTTGCTCGCCAAAAGCTTCTGCCGGGGTGTTGCTGTTGCAGCCTGCACATGCACCATGGTGACGTACACGCACAAGCTACGGCAGCAGCATCCATACATTGATTGTTGTTCTCCGCACAATTGTAACTTGGTGGAGATGCTAGATGGGGCTTAGTCCTTTTCCTTTGGCACAAGAGAGCCCCTCGCGGACATCAAGGCTCGATCCCATGAGAGGGTGTGACTGGGAGTGCGGGCTGCCAATTTCACATCGTTGCAATCTCAAGATCCACGCTCCCGCAATTCAATCAATGCTGAGCCGATTGCCAGTATCAGAACCCTCCCTTCGCTGCGCGTCTGCAGCTCTGTCGCTACGAAGTCCATCGTCGAGCCGATCATGCGTACTTAGGGATGGCTTGCCCAGCAGTTGGCAGCGTTGGCAACGTTTGGCTCAGATTGATGAATCTTCACATGGCATGCGCAGCGAGCGCATTGCTGCACATGCTGCTGCCAGCAGCAGCACGCAAGAGATGTGGTGTGTTTTGACTAACAGATGCCGGCACATGTTGACCCTGTGCACATTATACAAGCGCTACACGCGTGTTGCCCACATTTAGCAATCACACTTATACATGCGCGCATGTCTGGCACAGCCCTGAGGTGGATGAAGACAACAGGGTGGTTCGGATAGTGCCACGGTCCGTGCTGGTCAAGGTAAGTTCTGGGATCTCAGCATAGGGCATGAGTGATGGAGCTGAAACAGATTTATGGAGCCATGCTCGCAGTTTCCAAGGCACACGCACACTGATCGATGCTGTTCTTCTGGCACTGATGTGCACGGGTCTGGTGCAGTGTGGTGGAGCTACCAACAAAATGCAACGTAAACAGTAGATAGTGCTGCAAAACCTGGTTGACAACTGGTGACGTCATGCTTGCCGGCATGCACAGGGCCGCTTGCTAGGGCGTGGAGCATACTGCCTTGTGTTCAACAACAAAGGAGAGCTATTTGTGAGCCAGAGGTCTAAAAGCAAGGTGAGTGATGCAGGCATGACTGTGGGCAAACCTATTTCTGCAGATGTGCACCTGTTGGCATGTGCCATCTATACACATCCGTGCCAACACTTATGTATCTCCATACACCATGCTGATCCGTGATGCTGATCACTGAATTTCAATACCGCAACCTCTGCCTGCAGGATGTTTGGCCTGGCTGCTATGACACCCTGATTGCTGGCGTGGTGCAGGCAGGGGAAGAGTACGAGGAGACTATGATTAGGTGCGTGACTGCAGCTTAGCTTGTCAAGTCGTGGGAGTGGATTTGGTGGCATGCCACAGCTTGGCTCATGGCTGCAAGATTGTTATGACGGGGCCCGTCACTTGCAGGCTCGCTGAACGGGCAGGATGCACATATGCAAGCAAGACCCTGCTTACTTGCGGCACACACATGTGAATGGCTGTTGTTCACCTCCACCAGGGAACTCAGTGAAGAGCTGGGCATCAGTGCCAAAATGGCGCGTGAAGGCCTGCAACTCACCAGGTGAATTTGAGGCACCCGGCGTGAGGTGTACATCCAGTATATGTTGGCAGCGTCCTGTGAGCCTGTCTCTTCTAGCTTTGAACAGCTGGCACATGCGAACGGCTGCGCCCCAGCAGCACACCATGCTGCTGCACAGTACCACATGACTACATGATGCACACTACATTTGTGCACGTTGCAGGCTGGGCACATTCAGGCACAGCGATCGGTACTGCGACGTGTGGGGGTGCGGGTTCACAGCAGTTTTGCCAATCACTACACAAGGGGAGCTGGCCCTGCAAAAGGAGGAAGTGGAGTCTGGAGGTTTTAAACCCATGGCTGAGGTGGGGGCCATTGTTTCGATGCTTGCATGATACGGTCACAATGGTCCTTTTCTCATCCGGGTTGCATCGCCGCCCCATATTATTCCTCTCACGCAGGTTCAGCAGCTTCTGAAGACGCAGGAGTTCACTCCCGTGGGCAAGAAGGTGCTTGACATGTACTTGGCCACGAGCAGCAGGGGTTCATGAGATCCGAGAGTACGCATACATCTCGGAATGCAAGTTGATGCTTGTGCAACCTGGGACAAACGAGGGTAGGTTAGATGACGCGACCACGCTGATATGACCTGGCTGGTGGGATGGAACCCAGAATCCGAGCGCTATTGCTTAGCTATAATTGAATTGCACAGACGGAGACAAATGTGCAGCAAAATCTTCAGCGCTTTTCTTGCGGCAGCGCAAGCAAACATACTCCATGGACGCACCCAGCAACTGTAAGATATCAAGACGTAGGCTCTGCCTGTGACACCACGCCACAAAGCCGAGGATACCATCTGGTGAGCGACAAGCAAGGCGTGCGGGGACGCACACAAGCTTACACAATTACTATCTGCATATTTTAGATGTCGTCACGGCTGCTTAGGGGCCCGGCAGATGACGGGCTGGGTTGTGGGCTGGCCCGAGTGTGGTCTAATGCAGCCCTGTTTGAAACTTTGCATGCCTCACATCATGCCTGCAGGCCGCGCACAGCCTCGGGTGGCACCCTGCCCACCTGCAAGTTGTGAAACGCAGTAGCAGTAAGGGCTAATGGAAGCGCTGCTAACACAGGTGCGCTTGAGGAGAAAGGGGCGTGGTTTGACGCTAGCCGTGTCTGGGAGATCGGGCGTGCGAAAGCATGAGCTGGCATGCGAACTTTTCCATGCTGCCAACAAAAGTGGAACGAAGCCAGAGCTCTGCCCTGGTGCAAATGCCCGCGCGTTTTGCTACTTGCATGGTGCTGACCTCGTTTTGGGTGCGGCTGGGCATCATGCCACTTGCCATATATGCAGGCGGCTGAGGCAGAAGCAGGCAGTGGACCAGTCTCATATTTCGCTCCATGCGTCAGCAAAAGCCAGTTGCATCTCCTGCAGCCTGCCTCGCGCAGGCCCTCTATGGACAGCGTGTTTAGTTTGAGCTCGTGTTCCTCCGGGTCTTGCGGCGATCTGCTGCACAGGCGCAGCAGCAGCAGCTTGCAGTTGTCATGTATTACGCGTGCATTGTCTGCAGAGACCCAGGCATTGGGCAACGATGTGCCAGAGCCCTTGGCCCCAGTCACGGCACTGCACGCAAGCACCAGTTATGACAACACAGTGTTTGATGAGGAGGACGACGAGGACCTGTTTGAGATCCGACCACCCAGTGTGGTCATGGCCAAGCTAACTGCAGCGTCTGCAGCCCCGCTGCGCAGAGTGGCTGCATCACCTGCCGCTGGGCAAGCTTCTAGCCCCTCCCCCCCAAGCTCCCCCACTCTCTGCGGCTCCCCAACCCTGAGCCGATGCACCGGCTCCTCGTGCTCTGCAGGACTCAGCCTGCCCTTGCTGCCCTGCACCTTTGGCAGCGCACCTGTTGCCGGCATCAGTGTCAGCTGGGGCAGCAGTAGCAGCACCAACGGTGTGAAAGAGCAGCATCTTGGGCTGCTGAGCCCTGTCAGTGGCGGGACATCCTTTCAGCAGCAGGGTTTGCCACGCCGCGTGCAAGCCATGTTCTCCATGGGCCGCATGTGCTCTCTGAGGCTGACAGAGATCAAGGAGGAGGAGCAGGGGGCGGCAGGGTCGAGCATCGCCTCACCATGCAGCACACCGGCAATGAGTCGCACGGCCAGCACGCTCATGTTGTGCGCTGAGCGGTCACGCCAGGAGCTGGACGACGATGACTGTGTGGTGCTGGGGGATGAGTCCCCCTTAGGGTCAGTCCCTCGTGTACATGAGTGGGACATAGCTGATGCAGCAGGGTCTTGGCCTGCAGGTGGCGCAGCGGATGCTGCAAGCAGCAGCCACATTGGGCATGAAGGCAGTGATGGCGTCGAGACGTACGCACGTGATGACGATGAGGAAGCTGATGAGGAGCTGTGCCCTGCCTCCGTCCCCATGCCCTCTGACTTGTCAGAGCAGCTCAGCCGGCTGGAGCCAGTGCCTCTCCCCTCAGCGCTGTCAGTGCACACGCTTGTCCACATGTGGGAAAAGCGCGTCAAGGCAAGGGAGCTGGCCCGTGCAGCCGGCGTGCCGCCCCACTCTTCTGCAGCAGGTACCAGGCTGCTGACACAACCCCAGTGTGTCAGCGGCAGCCTGGCTGCGCTGCAGCGCAGCTCTGAGAGCGCAGCGCTGGATAATTCATGTGGATCTGCCAACGGGCTGTGTTCAGATAGGAAGGAGTGTATTGCGGGCCGGGCGCTGCAAAGCGCCAGCAACATGGGGCCTGGGGATGATGGTTTACAACCATTGGCACTGGGGGAGCAGTGCCTTGGGTTGGGCAGCTGCAGCAGGCAGGCGTTTAGTGCTGGGGGTGAGTGGTCTGGTAGCCTCTCGGCTACGGGGTCTGTGCCATCCACGTCCGTAGCAGCGCTGACAAGCCACCAGATCTGGGACATACTGGATGATGGAGAGGAAGAGGAGCAGGAGCAGGAGGTGCAGCAGTCATTTGAAGCACCGGCACCGCCACTGCCGCGCGCAGCGAGTGCAAAACCAGCAGTGCCAGCAACACACGCACCAGTGCAGGCTCCCAAAACACACAGAAGCAAGCATCGCAAGGGTGTGGGGCGAATTCCTCTGGTCATGCTGGCCAATCTGGTGCTCCTTCCGGCACTCCAATCTAAGGGGCTGCTGCAGCGCACTACACGCCGGAGCTCACAGTCCCTTGGCAGCAGCACTACAGGCTGCTCCTCAACCTGTGATGAGGGTGTTTTTGGCCCATTCAAGTACATTGTATGATGCTGCATCTGTAGCAGTGAGTTCATGGGTGCACAGTCATGTCGAAGAGTGAATAACTACAACACATGGGGGTGGGGTCAAGTGAGGCAGTTGTGGTGGTATAATCAGTAGTGCGGGATGCATGGTGTATGTCCATGTTGGCTGTGTGTGGATATGGTGGAAGCAGTGGTGGCGTTGGTGGTGGTGGTTATGGTTGCCTAAGCATCAACTGAGCAGCAGGATGGACGCAGGATTGAGTGTGCTGGACTCAGACAGGTGCTGACAGGTTTGACGAGCTGAAAGGCGGACCCGAGGAGTGTGTGGATTGGATTGTTGTTCGTCTTATGAGCTTGTTCCTGACGTGCATTTTGTTGTATCAATTGCAGTGGAGATTAGCACGAGTGGCGACAATGACAGCCCTGTTCTAATGTCGGACGGGATGAGCCCACGACGTTTAGCTGTGCTACACATACGAAGAGGATATGGCCTGACCGCGTTTGCTGGGTGTTTGCACCTGCGGTGGGGCCATTGTGAGCAGGAGGAAGAGACAGGATGGCATGACATGTGGATGAATTGGTACATTGTGAGGACAAAGCAATCATCGTGGGCAGTGCAAGGATGTTCGTCACAACGAGTGCATAAATTGACATGGTTGTGCTGGTAATGGCAGCTGAGAGGACTGATGCCAGGGGGGGTTGTTCTTGTCAGCACTGGTGGAGATGTTTGTGTCAGTGATATTATGTTCCTTCTGTAGGCCGACCAGAGGGGCTTGGTGTATTTTACTTGAGGGTGGCAGTGCATATACATGGGAGTTGGTTGTTGATTTGTGACACTTAGGACAGCAGCGTGTGCACAACATCAGCACTTGCGCCGTGACACATGCCATGCATACTTGAAATGGACAGTTGTACATGCTTGACAACGTGATGAGCCCGAGCCATTCGTGTAACGGTGGCCAGCGCTTGCCAGTGCTGTGACGTATCAATGCTGCAATCCAAGATATCGTAACACTGTGTGATCAACTCAAGAGTCCACATAGGTCTCTCGCCGTGTGCAAGCTTGGCGCGCACACTGTCAGACTTGTACTGACAGCTGCAGTAGCGATTAACAAAGCGTGTGGGACGCTGCAACGCAGCGCCCAGCGCCCGTAGAATGAAGGCAGAATTGAATGGCAAGGCACCTTCCCAGTCGATCTATGGGTGTGACTTGTGACGCCCCACCCTATCTGTGCTTTCAATGGACCAGTTTCCGGTATAAACCTACAGGTTCATTGAAGGTGTAGTAAGCTTTCCAACAGAATGTCTTCGCTTTTGTCCAGTTGTGTGCGCTGGTGAAACCATTGAGCTGAGGGGCTCTTACTTCGCAGTTGCGCAAAATGAAAATCAGCATAAATGGATCAGGTGTTGATGGCACGCCGCGCCCTTCAGTTGCAGGCAGTGACAAGTTGTCCAGACGGTCACAACTACGACCTTCAGCATCAAAGGATCTGTGCGTGAAGGTGGTGCCTGGCGTTTTGGAGGTGCGAAATGCCGGGAAGTCTGGTTGCCGGGTTGCTCACCGGGATTCCCATGCTGGTGGAAGTGGGGCACGTACCATTCTCACATGATGCCTGCACTTTCTGTGACTGTAATCTGTGCACGCAGTTCAAAGGTGCGTCTGGGCTCGTTTGCGCATGTGCTGCGTGGCAATGGGGTGCTGTACGGGGGTGTGGAGCTGTGACAGGCTGCGACGCGGTCACTGCGCGGGTGACACCGCTGCTGGCAGTTGGCACTGCTGCTACTGCCGCCTGCGTCAGAGGCACACCATGTTTTGCAGCCAGCTGATAGCGGCCAGTATCAACACTTGCATGTGCCCTTCGTAGCCGTGCATGTGTCAAACCCGGTTCAGTCCACCTGCGATGGTCATGCCATCACGGCATCGGTTGTGTTGACTGTGCAGGTGTGGACCTATCGGATCGGGTCCGGTCCATGTTGAGGCAGTTTGTGAGTGTTCAAGCCTGCAGAGCAGTGCTGCACTGTGCAATATCTGTGGACCTACTGGCCACTCTGTTATCGTCCAGCATGTTGGTGGCAATCAAGGTGGAACTTTGACCCTGGTCCCACCTGCGTGCGATGGGGTTGACCCATTCCAAAAAAAAGGCGGCACGATGTGTGCATCCGTTCCATTGACAGTGCTGCGCCTCCTGCGGTCAGTACTGTGTCCCACATGCTGTGTACTGGTGCTGAGGCTGACCATGGACAGTTGTTATGTTGGTTGCCTGTGTTCAGGATGTGGATGAAGATGACCGGCTGGACGTCGTAGAGGTCACAGCTCTGGTGGAGCACCTCATAAAAGAAGAGCGCCAGAACTCACAGCTCAAGTGGACCATCCTCATCCTCCTCATCTTCACCTGTCTGCTGCTGGCTGGTGGGTGCCAGTGTGCATGATGTACACACGCGTGCACACTGATTTTGTCAGGTTCCAGTTGTGGGTTCCAGTGCACACCTGGAAGCTGTGATATGCTGTGATATGCTGCGATTTGCTGCTGTCAAGTAGCTGTGGACATACTTGAGTGCGCCTGCAACTGCGGTCCTACTGGTGTTTGCTGATCCTGCATGACCGTCTCGATGCGTGATACCACGCACTGGTGCAGCAGCCCCAGACTCTGTGGATCTCGTTTAGATGGCTAATGACTGTCAGGCTCCGGCATGCAGAAACATCTGTGAAACGCCATGGTATTTTTGTTATCTTTCAGGTGCCTGACCTTCCTCGTGCCTTCCATGCGCAGGCACATTTGGCCTCACCTGGGCTGTTGTGGCTGCCCTGAAGGACACCAAGGTGGACAAGGACAGTGGTGTCCTCACCGTCAAGGGTGACTCCAGCAAGGTTGTGCAAGTGGCATCGCATGAGTACACAGTGAGCGGTGGTGTGCTGTCCGACCGCCAGGCATCCATCTCTGTAGGCAACACCACAGTCAATAACCCCGTGAGGGCCGCACAGTACAAAGGAGTGAGGCTAAGTTACTCGCCACTGCTGGGCTATGAGACCCTCATGGAGATGAGCTACCTGGTGGTCAGGGCAGGACAAGGCTTCAACTGCAGCGAGCTGTTAGTTCGAGTGAGTGGAGGTGTGCAATGAGGGTGGCGCTGGATGTGGGGTGATGCGGTGGCGGTGATGCAATGGGCCAACTGCAGCACAGCATACCGTGTGGTGTTGTCGTTTAACTTCAGACTCAGAGCCAGGCCACACAGCATGCATTGTGCACATGGCCACCTGTTGTGTGATCGAGCTACGGACACCGTGCCGAACTCCTCGCAGGTGGATGCAGTAGCTATTCTGCTGGATTTCAATGCTCGGTGGGGCAGCGTGGTCAAGATCATCACACCCCTGGGGGCCATCTCACTCTATGACACCGATGACATCCGGTTCGATGGCACTACTGCCAAGGTCTTTGAAGACATGGGGCTTACCACAGCCAATCAGACAGCCTCAAGTGAGTTGCCAATGCTGCATGGTGGTTGTCAGATCCCTTCATGCTTCTATCGCCATGCACAACTTCAGAAGAGTACACTCAATGCTGCTCACATGGATGTGCTCTGCTAATATGCACTGCACATGCAGGTGGTCAGCGCCGCCTGCTACAGCAAGACAGCAGCCCTGCTGCTGCAGATGGTGCGTGCCTCCTGCTGGCCTGCATCTGTGCCGCTGCAACTTGCTGTAACATTTGCTTTGGCTGCTGCCCTAGTCTGCGCTCCCCTAGTCTACCTCGTGCACATTCATTCAATGAGAAGACCAGGACTGTCGTGCTTGTGTGTTGCAATGTGGCAGGCAGCTCCTGCCTCCTGTTCTCCTGTCTTTCATGTATCTTGCACCAACATGCTACGGCATGAACCTCCAATGCGCTGGCTGCATGCTGCAAGAAGTACGGTGTGCACGTGCATACACCTGGGTATGTGCAGCCCTGTTCAACTCCGTGGATCAGGCTAGTACCATCGACCCCACCATCTACAGCTACCAGGACTCCATGGACAAGGGCAAGGCTGAGGGCAAGGCCATGCGGTGCCGAAATGTATTTGACATAGCGGATTCTGGGCATGTGTCTGGGGAGGTTGCGCTCATGGCTACCTGGTCAGACTGGAAGGGGACCTTCTACGAAGGTTCGCACAGCACAACGCTGCCTTCGTAGGAGTTCCCTGATCAGTGTGCCGCAGCATGAGCTGAGATGCAAGGCTGCATAGCTCTGCACCTTCTTAGGTATCGTATCGAATCTTCTTGGCTCCCATTCCACCTGTGATCAGATGGACTGCCGCTGCAGGCAGTGACTCCGAGAACATCCTGAAGGAGCAGGAGCAGCCTGAGCTTGAGCGTTACATGGCGTTCAAGAAGAACCTGAGGGCCATCATGCAACTAAACAGCGACACATCCAAGGTGACTGCTGCGTGTGATGGTCGTATCTTGCGGCGTGCTGGCGAGCATAAGCGCACAACTCCTGGCGCAAGCATGCGGCTTCATGCATGTCTGCTACTTGTATGTGGCCTCCACATGAATTGTGGTGTATGTGTGCTGAACATAGTGTGATGTACCGCTTCATACGGGCCTCTTCAACCGTCATAGTATCAGTGCACTTGCTGCAGTCAGTTGCTGTTTGGCCTGCTGCTGATGATCACACTGCACTTCCCACATACCAAGCCTGCCCTTTGTTGGTGTGCCTTGTGCGCTACACTCACAGGGGTGGGTTTCCAACGGCAATGCATTCATGGACACCCCTGTTGATGAACTCATGCGCCTGCACCAGCTGGATGCGAACGCACAGATCTTCAATGCAGCCCAAAACGATCCCCGCAACAAGGTGTGCACAGCTCCACAGGGGCGACCGTACGCAGCTGTTTTGCATGTCACAGCACCCACCCAGCAAACAACAGGTGTTCTTGAGCTCATGCTTGCCTCCTTGCTTGCCACTGCTCCTCAGGAGGGCGTGGAAGACATGTCTACTCTTGGCAGCTCGCTGCGCCGCCTGCTGCAGAGCACAAAGCCCCCAAACTATGTCAACTGGTTTGACAAGGGCAAGGTCACCGCTGTCCGAGCCCAGGGCGGCTGCGGCTGCTGCTACGCCTTTTCCGCTGTAGCTGTAGTGGAATCCGCGTTGTTAATCCAGTACGACCTGGGCCCCACAGGCGTGCGCCTGTCCCACGGCCAGGCCGTGTTCTGCTGCAGGAATGACACAGCTGCGAAGCTCGGTGCGTGCTACAATGCACAGAGCTGTGGGGGCGGTGACGCAGGCGAAGTGATCAACTATGCATGGAAGGTGAGGTGGGAGCAGGCAGCAGGCTTGCCGCCTGTGCATGTTGTGCATCATATTCTCATGTTCTGCTGGATCTGTGATGCGCCATGGCTCTAAAGACGCATGTCAGACATGTCCAAACGTGTGTGGCTACATGAAAGTGTAGAGCATTGTGAGAGGCGCACGCACAACACTGCGTGCCGGCAGATGGCACCCACATTCCTAGTCTCACTGTGACTTGGCCGCATGCCCTTCTGCAATGCTCCTGCGTTTGCTGCAGTCTGGTATATCTGACGAAACTACCACGTGGAACGTGGATCGCCTGGTGTGGGGCGCCGGCGCCACCATCCCGTGCAACACAGCGGTGTTTCCCAACGGCACCTCCCAGGTCCGCATGCTACTCTGAAGCTGCCACATAGCCCAGCACGTCCTGATGTGTTGCAGCTTGTGCGCATGCCTTCATCTTGTTCTCACATGGGACTCGCACTGCGCTCCCCACCCTCCCCCTTGGGCGCTTAACACAACACACTGCCGCCCTTTCCCTTTGGTTGTTCGCCTGCAGCCTACACACAAGTACGTCAAACTGAACTCAGGCTTTGTGTGGGGAGGTGGGGGTACAAGCGAGTCTGCACTTATGTCGGTAAGTATGGAATAAGACTCTGGCCATTGTACTGGATGAGGTTTACTACGTCTTGACACAGGTTCTTTACTCGGGCATCTGGGCTGGTCAAAAGAAACTCACCATGCAACGACTGGGCACTCGCATGTGCACGCCAGATTTTGTAACCTATGCGGGCCTGTGGCATGTGCCAGTGGAGGTGAAACCTAATGCCCTATGTTTTACTGCTTCACTGCAGATGGTGAACAATGGCCCTGTGGTTGTCTACATTGAGGTCACAAACGACATGTACTTCTTTGGATCTGGTGTTTATGACGGTGATTGTGGTACAAACGTGAACCATGCGGTCGTCGCAATTGGCTATGACCGCCGTGGCGCGGTACCCTACTGGATCTTGAAAAACAGCTGGGGAACAGCTTGGGGCGGCCCTCCTACCACAACCACTGGCCTGCCTTATGCATTCAACAAAGGCTTCCTGTGGCTGAAGATGGTTGGAGATGGCCTGGGCAAGTGTGGCATCCACAGGTTTGCATTTGGCGTGAAGCGCAGCTTCAACGCGACATATGGCATCATCACAAACACGACTGCAAGCTTGAATGTCTCTGCAAGCTTGAACAGAACTGCCAGTTCTATGAGCAATGGGAAATCATAATGGTTTGTTTGGTGTGTATGGCCCCCTGGCTCCACACAATGCTGCTGCTGGCTGTGCTGGTGCTTTGAATGCGGCTTGCCGTGTGGTATTGCAGGGGGTGATGTGCGCCATGTGGCGCCGTAGCAGTGCGTGATGATTTGATGTTGGAATGTGGTGATGCATGCAGTGTGGGATGTGGGTGGGAGCCTCCTAAGAAGCAGTTGCTTGACATGCACGCTTAACATGCAGCCCACTAGTACCGTGTGGTTCTCGAGTGTGATGCAGGTACACACATGAGCAACTCATGAGGTGGCCCCATCCGCTTATGTCGTTATGTGCTCTCCTGGCTTGCCCGCTCTAGATTGAGTGCCAATGCACATTTGCATTTGCAAGGGATGAACTGCGCATCTGCCGTATTTCTCAGCTGGATAGGTTTCGGCAGGACTACATTATTTAGGAGGGTGGCTGAAAAGAACAGCCGCATCCAGCCTCCCTGCCCCTGAACCATAAGCTGCTTACCACTGTGTTGTATGTTGATAGATTCTGCAGTTCACTGCCATGGCTGCATGTGTGCTGCACATGTGAATATCAATTCCTGATGACAGCACTAACTGAACTGATGACAGTGCTGTCATGCGCAGACAAGGATAAGGGAACCTTTGAATTATTGCCTCAGTTTGATGTGCCTCGATGTTGGAATGCTTTTCACCATACTTGATGCTTCTTCTCCCGCCTCGCACACCTTCTGGTTCACACTACCAACCTGTTTTCGCACAATAATTTCGCACATGCGTGATGCGGTATTCGTATTTGTAGTTGGGGCCTGCTGCACAAGCAGGCTCCTACTTCCTGTATTTGTTTAATTGAAGGCCGCATGCTGTATGTAAGCCGCACAGCTGCAGGAACTCTAGCTGTTCCAGGGTGTGGTGCTCTCGCCCTGTGACCGCTTGAGATGACACAACCCGTACGGAACCACATGCTTGCAGGTCCTCAGAATCTGAACAGTCACGCCCAGTTGCAGGCCAGTAACATCATCTATGCCCCATGCAGGAGGAAGGGCATCTAGGCAGGATGGAAGGATGGCGACTTGGAACCGAATGCTACAAGTACTTGGGGGCTCCAGTACTATGTGTGGTGCGCTTCACCACTTATACAGTGCCATGGATGTGCAGCTGTTGAGTTTGTGGCATCACTGGCAGCATGCAAGCAATGGATTATCATGTAAACTGCAAGCATGCAGGCAATCAATGGTCATCCAGTAAAATAACATTCGGTTCCGCCGCTACGTGCTAGGTCAATGCTAGGGTTTTTGTTCATTGACTGTGCAGTAGCAGGCGAACAGACCAACCAACGGTGGGCTGAAACATGATTACAGGCGTAACTCTCTGATCAACAGAGCAGACTTTCAACAGCAAGGCCACGGCCATTGCCAACCAGTACTGTTTATCAACAAATCAGTAACGTTACTATGGACAATTAATGCGCTTCCAGATGATTGTAAGCAGCATGCTGACCATGTTGGATCAGCTGCCGACGATGTGAAGAAGGGAGCAGCACAATGGTGAGATTTATTGCATATAAACTGGGTGGGGCAGCTTGTTTTATGTACACCCCATGCAAGCCCTTTCTCCATGCGCAAACTGATGATGGGTTCTACGGCTTCTTCTGGGCTTTGCGGCCCTGTCCCCTGGTGTTTAGTCAGTGGGCCCGGGCTTGTTTTGCCATGCACTGAGACGAGCCTGAGAGCATGAATATGAGTAGTCCGCCGGCCTGAGAGCATGAGCTCTCCTGCCTTTGTTCAGCGGATGCACAGCAAAACATGAGCTATTGCGGGAGGCCCCAGATTGACTGCATCACCGCATGAGCTGGCATGATGAACGTGGCATGGCTGAGCAACGAGCGCGTCAAAAGCCTGAGTATTGACGTCGCTTCATAAATGTTCAAGATGCTCAACAAACGCTGCCATCAAGACCTGCCTCTGTGCTGCGGGCAGAAGGCGTTTGAAGCTGCCACCTACCTGGCAGGAACTGTGCACTGCTTTGCTAAAGACAATCTTGAGCTCTGGTGCGCCAGCTGGCTCTGTACCAGCAGTTCTACAAGGTGCTGACAATGGTACGTACCGATATATACTGGTACCAGGCACCATACTACCCGCGCCTGGCGCCAGGCATTCAGCACACGAGCGTGTGGTGGGAGCTGGCGAGCGCCAGTTGCTGAGTACCCATGTGCCAGCATACCCGCAGCTCCCCGCAGAGCTCCTAGTATAGTAGGGCCGTGGGCTGGCATGGGGACGCCACGTGCTTATGAGAGCAGCTACCATTTACCACAGCTTACTCCGGCAGCACAACCTCTGCTGCCAGCCACATGATTCCAGGGCTTTGCATTTTCATGTTGCCCTGCATGCAAAATGGGAAGTACAATCGAACAAGCAGCACAGCACTAGAGCGCAACAAACATGTGGACATGAATATGTATGCTGTCAGCTCCACAGTGTGTGCAGAAGCTGATGCAGCACCAACACATGTGTTGTGTGTGTTCCATGCATGTGAGGACTGCACATGTGCATGTGTGCAGGCCTGCCTGTGCATGCCTGTGTGATGGCTCTTCATTTTGTCAGGCTCCAGGAAGCAGCTGAAACTTTGATAAGCTGCTGCTATGTTATGTTGAGCAAGCTCATAGCCGGTGCCATATGTTCATGTTCATGTTCATGTTACACGAGCCTTCAGGTAGTCACGGGCTTATCAGCATTGCACGCTGCATTGCGCGCCTTAGAGCACCTAGCACCCCAAGGTTGCTGGTGCCATCCTGGCACCCATCATCCAACATAGTCCCTAAGCCGCCATGCAGTCGGTTTCAACAGGGCTAGCCAGCAGAGAGGTTGAGAGAGTGAGCCGGTGCCATATGCGTGATGCACACTCATTGCTCACAAGCATCACCCACCCTTGCAGTGCAAGGGCATGCATGGGTCTAGACAGTGTATACACCCTGGATTTGTGCAACCTGGCAAGAGCCTCAGTACCTGTCCACTTGCAGGAAGCAGGTCTGCAGCGGACGCGAAAGGGCAGTGGACGGTTTGGCAGCTGAAGGATGCAAATGCGACAACCTCGTGCGACCGGCATTTGCATCGTGAGTATGAACTGCGTCATGGGTTAAGACGGGGAGGGGATTGCATAACGTGCTGCTGACCCCTGCTGGCACAAGGCAGGATGCTGCTCATGTTACCAGGTTCACATGCCTCAGGCCGCATGCCAGCTAGCATGCGCATGAATATGGGCCACAGGAAGGGCCAGTCAGGTACCGGTACACACAGCCAACACTTGCACAGCAGGCAAGCACACTTGAAAATGTGGCTCAGCAGAATTGTTCTCGATGCATATGTCTTCCTTGCTGGGATGCTGGCCATCCATGCAGGACAGTGCTGAGTCGGACTGTCCTGAAGTATGACAGGGGCTGGCTGCAGGACAGGAGGAGCCCAACAAATGGCTGGGGCGCCTCGGGTGCCTGCAGGGTCGAGCAGCGCTCCAGGAGTCTGTGCCTCCGCATTACAGGTGAGCTTGCAGCTCTTTAAGTCTGCGTGCTACAAGACGACGACAGCAGGTCATTCGCAGCAATTGTGGCACCGAAGGCGCACCAGCCAGCGGCCGGCATTCAGGGAGGGCAGGGGCGCAGCGCGCAGCGGTGGGACTGGTTTGCAAGCGGCGCTGCGTCGTGAGCGTGCTTGCCTGCTGCCTGCATATGCAGCATGCATTGTGGTGATGATCAGCATGGCCTGGATGGACCTCTAGGTCGGCACAGATATGCGGGGGTTTCGCAATCTGATTAACGTTGGCGACATATAGTCAGAACGCGACGAATGGGATGGTGGCGAGAAGCGGCGGGCTACCAAAACCGTTGCCCTCTGCTGCTGTTCCTCGTGCTTTGCTCACAGGTGGTGGCTAGCAGCGCTTCTGAAAGGAGGCTGGTGTTGTGGAACATTGCAAGTTGCAGATCGACGACTAGCAGGTGAGCAGACCACATGGACGCATGTTCATCGGTGGCATGTCGGTGAGCATGTATAGGATGTATAGCATGTATATGCATGATGCACTACTGCTGACCATCGAACCATCTCTGCACCTTAAGCTTGTTGCTTGTGTTCACTCCCCACGCTGATGTGCAGATCAATCCTGCAGTGTGTCCCCGTTGCTGCTGACTCAAATGGGTCACGCAACCTGTGGTGAGTGTGGGGAACTGGAAGGACCAAGAGCAGTAGAGATGCACAGCACCCACATGTTTATGGATCAGGCCTGCTTCGGTGTTCTCCCATGCAACAACCACATCCCAGTGAATTGGGGTCACAGCTGAACTCTCACACATTGCACCATCATGCCAGCACCTCACACCACCACATGACATGACATAGGCACGCAAGGGGTGACCAGCAGTTGGTCTTCACTCAGCTGGAACAGTGGAGTCAAAACAGCGTGGCTGCTGCCTGTTAATTGAACATGTGCAGGCGTGGCAGCAGCTGTGCTGCTCCTGGCAGTACTGTTGCCTGGCGCAGCGGCTGGCTGGGGCTGCGCTGTTGACAACTGTGACAGCTGTGTTAGTGGCAACTCAAGGATGTGCAAGGATTGTAGCAACGGGTACTATCTTGACAACGGGCAATGCAAAACTTGCTCTACTGCGATCGCCAACTGCGCCACATGTCAAGACAAAAACACCTGCAGCACCTGCAATAATAACTACTTCAAACAGGGCTCTGCCTGCACGTCCTGCTCAGACTACGCTGCTACACAGAACTGCGCACGATACAGCTGCCAAGGAAGTTCATTCACCTGCACGCAGGTGTGCCCACACTTCAGCTTTGCTGGAGAGCTGCCTTTATGTGTTGCGAACTGCCTTTGTTTGGAGTGATTCTCATCCTACAGCTCATCTGCATATTGAGTTGTAAGTTCCGCATAATTGCTGTGTTGCAGTGCAAGGATGGCTACTACAAGGATGGCAACCAATGCGTCCAGTGCTCTCTGCCAAACTGTGCCACGGTGCGTTGTGCTTTTGGGCGTAATGCTCCTCTGGGCTTGTTTGCTCTTCAGTGGCATCTGCTGTCACGCAGCCGTCATGAGTCATCATATCATTAATATGCTGAACCACCGCCCACCATGATGCCTTTCTGTAGGCCACATGCTCCAATGGCTATGGCAACAACCGCCACTTGTTGGGTGGACAGTCTTCCATCACCAAGACGTGCACGAAGTGCAACTCCGGCTACTACCTGAATGTCAATGGTGCCTGTGTCCAGTGCCCCAACCCCATCCCTGCGTCCCCCGGCTGCCAGTCCATGTCCTCTGCATGCGGCCCCGTCACGGGCCCCACCTGTGACACTTGCCAGGCCGGCTGGGTGAAGAAGCCTGATGGCACCTGCGCAAAGTGCACTGTTCCCCCAGGCTGCGCCTTGGTGAGTTTGGTGATGCGGCGTGCCACAGTTTGGCCAATGTCATGCTGCTGTGGTTTTGCTGCCAGCCAGTTGTGCCCAGCCTCGCTTGCCATACTGCACCAGCATTGTTTAGCTCCTGTGCTCCTGTGTTGCGGCTCCACACAGGCCACGTGTGAGTGGAGCACTCGGAGCAACAGTGTCAAGAATGTTGTGTGCAGCAGCTGCGCCTCTGGCTTTGTCGCTGCCCCCGATGACCTGTGCAAGCCTGTCATCCCCAACTGCAACAACACTGTGTGGCACAAGGACTACAAGAAGGGCGACGATAACTCTGTGCGCTACTGGGGCGAGGTGAGCTTGACGGGTTCTGAGAGCACACTCAGTGCGCCGTCATGAGTTTCACACGCGACACATTGAATTTTCTTGAGGTTGAAACCAACACCGAGGCAGGCCAAGGAGCATGCTCAGCTTTCTGTGCACGCTCTGCTGATTATTTCTGCTTGCAGTGCACAAGCTGCGCTGCCGGCACCAAGTATGTGCCAGCGCAGTCCAACGACCAGTGCCGGTATGACCGGCCCGACGATGACCACAACCGCCTGCGTCTCCGTGGCTCCTTCCGTAGCGATGGCCGTCGCCTGATGGACAGCCCCCACTCCAACAGCCACACCGATGATGATAACAGCAAGGAGACTTGGTACACGGACCGCACTGACCAGTGTGTACCCTGCACACAACCCACCACTTTCAACGGGGGCGGCACCGACCAGACCTGCGATGACTGCACCACCTCCCCCCGCAAGTGCGCCACCTGTGACGTCACCACTGGTGCTTGCATCACCTGCCCTGCTGGTTGGGACCTGGTCATCCCCGGCCGTAATCCTCCTGCGGGCACCCCCAGCACACCGTATTGCTACAACTGGACCGTCCTGGTCAATGCAAACCGCTTGGATGGTGAGTTTGGAAGGTAGAGGTCATGTTTTAGACTTGATTGCCTGCTGCAACTCGAGCGCTGTCTGCATCCAGCAACACAGGTCAAGCCAGTTTTGCTCTGACACGTTGTTGTGACTCCTCTTTTGTTGACTCCATGCAGAGGGCAGCAGCTACAGCCTGGGAGTCCCCACCCCCCCTCCTGGCTATGAGCTGACGGTTATCGACTACTGTGCTGGTTCCAGTCCTGCTGAGAAGTACTCCCGGGCATATGGCTCTTCCGATGTGTTGCCCCTGGTGCACCCATACAATGCAATCACTCGTGGTGGCCGCATCTGCAACATCACATTCACATTCACTGGGCCCACGGGTGACACCAAGCCCTTCTCCAAGGGTCAGCTGCAGGTAGGCAGCCAGGGGCCACTCAATAAAGGCATGACCTGTGTAAATGCTGCTAGTGTTACTCTCACACTGCTGTGAGGCCTGTCAAGCTGTGCGGTGCCTATGTTTTGCAACTGCCTGGCGCATGGTGTGATCTAGTTTCTCTTCACATCCACAGATCATCGACCTTGTGCCACAAGTAGATGTCATCCCCAGCGCCACCACTGTTGATGGTGGGTGCATTCATCATTATAACCCACCTCTGCTATCCTATAACCATGTTGGCTTCATTTCCAACACCACCAGCTGCTGAGATGCCCTTCAGTTTGAGCTGGTGCTGCTCTTCATTCGATTGTGCTCCATGCCTCATGCTTATGTACAGAGGGCGTCGATGTGACCATCAGCCTGGATCCCTCGAACTACCTTGACACCCTGCCCTCCTCAACCCCCAGCCCTCTCGAGACCTACTCCAGCTGCCAGATCAACTGGTGGGTTGCGATGCTTAGTGTGGCAGTGAAAAGATTTGCATAATGTAATCGAAATGTGCGGGTTGAGTCCCTCCCCAACATGTGACTCATTGGCTGACTGTGATGGAGGATCGCATCAATTACTTGCATGTGGTTTGCATGTTGCATCTGACTTAATATTTGGTGGTCGTGCTGTGCAGGGGTGATGGCAAAAGCGAGCCATGCACTGCTGATGGCAAGTTCAACTTGGTCGATACCCAAGCAACCTCATTCACCCCAGCCCACCATTATAACGCCGGCACCACCGGCGGCCACACATTCACTATCACTGTCTCCTTTCAGGATGATGAGGGCAACCAGGTTTCCTACACTACAACTGTGCAGGTATGGTGGATAATACAGCATGCACATGCTGCAGCACGGTTAAGATGGAAGCTATGCATAGTAACTCATGGTGACCCGGTCAACACTGTGATGAAAGCTGTTTGTGGCATATGCGTGTGCTCTCAGGTGGACAACGTGTCTCCCACCGCTGCCACCAGCATCACTAAGCCCATCAAAATTAACGGTGGGCCATGCACAAAAGTGTCTGCATGTTGCCTTGAATTGTCCTTGCGGCACGCGTCCAGCCGTTGCACCTTCTCGTGTTTCGCGTCATGCGCCCAGCCAGCCTGTGCTGTGACCGACTGCCGTCCCTGGTGGCTCACCTGGCACTTTGCAACCCGCTGATGCCCGCGCAGAGGGCGACAGCGCAAGCGGCCTGTCAGTGTATGTTGCTGCAGCCTCCATCCCCAACAGCAATGTAGACTCTTACACCTGCAGCATCAGCTGGGATGGTTCCCCTGCCGTCCCGTGTGACCTGAATGGCAACAAGATCGGGTCCCCTGAGATCACTCTGGGCGATTCCAAGCTGTACAAAACGCCTGGCACCTACTCCGCGGTGGTCACCATCACCGACGATGAGGGGAGCACCAGCAGCGTGACCTTCTCCATCGAGGTGTGCTGACGCACGTGCTGTACTGTGATGCCAGCCACACTGATCTGACTGCTTGTGCTGGTCCTCTGCACAGTGTGCCTTGTCAGGCACATCATGCGCACAATGATGCAGCTGCTGATGCGGGGTTCTGAACATGTACATCATGTCCACAGGTGGACAATGTGTCTCCTGAGGCTGACACTGTGGACTTGACCCGCGACATCAAGGGTGCGTGCGCGTGTGTTCTCTCCCCTTACTCTCCTTTGCGTCTGGGCAAGGGGCTGTGCTGTGCTGCTGCAGGT
>QAXD01000086.1:401282-523479 GCA_004335575.1 Haematococcus sp. NG2
CCAACTCCCACACTTTCAAGGTGCCCGGCACGTACACTGTGGTCGTGACTGTGTCCGACGATGACGAGGGCGGCTCCGATGCCACCTTCTCATACACCATCACGGTGGGTGCTGCTGCCGGGGCATGCTGCTACGGGGCCTGTTGTAACAGCATGCAGTTTTATGAGCTGCCAAATCATAATGTTGCATTGCGTGCTTCTGCATTGTTTTACTAAGCACACATGCACCGGCGTTGGGTGTGCTGCAGGTCAAGGATGTTGTCCCTGATGCAGATTCTACCACCAAGTCATTCACAATCAGTGGTAGGTGCTGGCCCGTGTATCATTGGTAAATTCAATGCATGCATGCCAATGCACCTAAACATGGGGACTATCTTTCCAAGCTGTGCCCCACGTTGCAAACCATTCCATCTGTGCTCTCCCTGCAGAGGGTGACCAGGTCAAAACTCTGTCAGTCTTCGTCAAGGCACCCACCATCCCTGCCAGCAGTGCTGACAGCTACAGCGGCTGCCAGGTTGACTGGTCCGCGACTGCCGTTGGATCTCCCAACCGTGCAATTGGTGAAGCATGCGCCTTCTCTGGATCCCAGTCCCTGGGCTCCAGTGAGATCACCCTGACCAACTCGCACACATTTGGCACACCTGGCACCTTCTACGCCACCGTGTCCTTTGTGGATGACGAGAGCAACGTGGCCTACGTGCGCTACACCATCACAGTGAGTACGGGTCCATGATGTGTAACAGTCAGTTCAGCCCATGTGAGAGGTCAAGTTCAGCTGCACCTGTTGAGGCTGTAGCCGCCCAGCTGATGCCCCTTCTGCATGTGAGCTGCCTGCTGCTGTGACTGCCTGCGCTTGTGCCTCATCTTTGCACTAGGCGCCTTGGAATGTTGCCCATCATACGTGTTGCTGAAGCCCCTACCTGAATCCCATGCATCCGTCAACAACATCCCTGCGGCTGCTGTAGGTCAAGGATGTCGTCCCTGTTGCTGATGCCAACACCAAGTCGTTCACGATCAATGGTAGGTGCTGGCTCTTGCTTCATTCATGCCATGACTGATGCTTATGCTCCGTGCATCACAACGGTTTGAGTGTGGCTGTGCCCCACGTTACAAACAATTGTATCTGTGCTATCCCTGCAGAGGGTGACCAGGTCAGTACTCTGTCAGTCTTCATCCAGTCATCCACCATCCCTGCCAGCAGTGCTGACAGCTACAGCGGCTGCAAGGTCGACTGGTCCGCGACTGCCTTTGGAGCTCCCAACCGTGCAATTGGTGAAGCATGCGCCTTCTCTGGATCCCTGCGGCTGGGTTCCACAGAGATCACTCTCACCAACTCCAAGATCTACCTGACACCTGGCACCTTCTACGCCACCGTGTCCTTTGTGGATGACGAGAACAATGTGGCCTACGTGCGCTACACCATCACAGTGAGTTGAAGCAATGTTGTGCAGTCCTATTCGGCGTGTACTTGCAGCTCTGCTGGCAGCTGTACGTTCTGGGATGAGCTGCAGGTTCGCAACTGGAAGGTCTCTGCTGCATGTGAGCATGCCTCACCTGTCACTCTCCGGGTTTCTTCCGCGGCAGGTGAACGAGGTGACGCCCACGGTCACCATCGCCAAGTTCTGCTCGGGCAGCGTCTCCTACCCCGATGGCCAGAAGCACGACGGCCGCCGCCTGCTGGACAACAACAACAACTACAACAGTGTGCACCACGAGACTGACCGTGAACGCCGTGACCGTGACGACCGTGCAAAGCGCAACCCCACTGAGGACAGCACCTGCCAGGTGGTCACCGCCATTGACGGTGAGCCTGGCCATGGCAGCGCTTGATGGGTGGTGCTTGTCCGCCTTGGGTTACTGGTGGCTGGTGCGCGTTGCTGTGTGTTGCCTTCTGCTCTGGTGTCGGCTGCAGTCACTGTTCACCCCTGCAGTCACTAGCCGTTTCTGACAACAGTGTGCATGCTTGCTCTTGATCTTGGCTGCGCAGAGGGCCAGCAGATCCAGAAGATCAAGGTCACCATTGCGGGTGTGCCCAGCAACGGTGCAGACACCTACGGCCCGTTCAAGGTCACCTGGGGCAATGGCCAGGGTGGCTCCAAGACCAACCCTCCTGACACCACCACCTCCGTCACCCCCATCGGCAATGGTGACTACTGGCTGACCGGCCTGAACGAGCAGTTCAACATCCCCGGTGACTACTGGATCGTTGTCAGCTTCACGCAGGACGACTCCTCGGCATCTCCTGTGAAGTCTGCCCCCGTGAAGCTCACGGTGTGTGCCTGGCTGGGGGGTCGATGCCTTCTCATGCGCATGCAGAGTGAGAGGAATTAAAGCTGCAGCCACCACAAGTCACACTGCTTGTGACTGCGCCTGGGGAGGAACACGGCCCACCACAACATGCAGAGCAATGTATCTGTTAGTCCTGCCAGCTGCAAAGCTTTACGTGCTGATGGTCACATGGCCCTCTGTGCTGTTGATGCCTGTTGTTTGTGCAGGTGCGCGACGTGAAGCCGTATGGTTACCTGGACACGCGCTCGGTGCGTCCACCTTCCGGCCGCCCAAGCCACTCGCGCTCGGATGACGATCGCGATGAGAAGTGCAGCGTGCAAGTGGCCGTCAAGATGACCCAGCTGGTGTCTGCTGATGTGCCTCTGGGTGCGAAGCCCAACGCCCAACCCAAGACTGGCAAGATCAATTGGTTAGTCGCAGTGCTGTGCGAGAGCTGGGGATGCCATCAATGAAGCAGCAGCCAGACGAGTAGAATCACACTGGGACCGTGTGCCCGGATCATTGGAGTGATGCTGTTGCGAGTGTTCAGAGCTGCATCCACTCAGTTGTTGACTTCCTCCTGCGCCTGGCTGGACACACGCCTGCAGGGGTGATGGCACCTCTGATACCTTTGACGCTACCGGCATCACTGGCCTGAGCAAGTACTGGCTGCCTCCTGTCCACAAGTACGCCTCCGCTTCTAACAACCGCAACAGCCAGCTCACGTACAGCATCAGTGTGGAGCTGTACGACAACGAGGGCAACATGGTTGTCGCCAAGAATGGTGACTCTTCCCTCACTATTGTCACCAAGGTGGGTTCTGCGGCTTTGGCTTTTGGCGCTTGCTTCCTGGTTGAAATTTCAGGCTGCTGTGACGTGCAGCTGCCCGCACCAGCATCACCACACTCAATATAAATACACACATGCAGTCATGATTAACTGCACTTATTTATGTGGCCGTTGAAATCGCAACATCACTGCCAGAGCTCACCACCTCTGAACTCGTGTTCCTGCACGCAGGTCAGCGGCGACTGCTGGAACGACCCCAACTGGAAGTGGCGCAATGAGAAGTGCGACCCCCAGCCCTTC
This sequence comes from Haematococcus sp. NG2, assembly GCA_004335575.1. Lineage (NCBI taxonomy): Eukaryota > Viridiplantae > Chlorophyta > Chlorophyceae > Chlamydomonadales > Haematococcaceae > Haematococcus > Haematococcus sp. NG2. The sequence continues at coordinate 404,639 of QAXD01000086.1, forward strand.
CGCAGGGATGACAACGGCCGCCGGCTGCTGGCCGAAGAGGCGCAGGAGGTGGTGAAGCCCACCACTGATGCAACCACCACCGTCACCCCCAAGAAGGATGCTCGCAGGCTGCTGCGCTAAGCGCGCTGCGTGCACTGCGGCGCAATAATAAGAGGGTGGTCTAGAGGATGGAGTACACAAGCTCGCGCCATGTACCTACCATGTCCTACTGGGCTATGTCTCGTCCTCGTTGCTTTTTATTTTTGGCTCCCGGACCCTGCAGTACCAGTTCCAGCCCTGCACTGTGTGCTGGCTGGTTGCATCGCAGCACTTTCATCATGCCTGCATACCCACATGCCGTGCGCCTTGAGCACGCGCTGTTGGTGTTTGTTTTCAGAGCAAGCACATGTCGGGGTGTCATGCTGCTGTGCTATGGTTCAAGGTGTGGCTGGGTTTTGCGGTGGCACTGCAGTGTGTTGACACCCCCCCTCAAACACGTGTGTGCACGTACATATGCATCCATTGCCGCATTGGTGCACCACCGGCGCACCAAACATGCAGGGCAAACGTTGGAGAAAGATGATGAATCGAACTGCTTCACTAGCTAGGCACTAAGATATCCGGTCGATGAGTTTTGTGCGCCTAGTGCTGCTGGGCTCAACAGGAGCTCGGGTGTGTGAGAGGCGTTTTTTTATTTTCCATGGTACATCGTCACGATCAGTAGCTGAACACCCCGCGCTACACAGAACTGTTGCGCGATTGGTCCACCCCTGCTTGCTGCCTGGCCGCTCCGGTCAGTCGGAGCATAGGGGGTGCACCAATCTCATTTTCGCCGCCTTGCCTCCACACTCATGATGCGTCGCCTTGCCACCATTTGACTCACGTCCATGATGGGCTGCAACCCTTGAGGTGCGGCATGAATTTGGGATGTGTGCTGGGTTTGAACTGTTCAGAACAACTGGACATGCAGGGAATGCTGTTCCGTACACGTTGATAAGGCACGCCCCCCTAAGTCCAGATCTGCCCAGTTGTAAGCCAACCATCCTGAGCCTCTGCTTATCACAGATCTCAGCTGTATCCAAGCAGCCAGCTCAGCACATCCCAGTCTGCAGCTGGGCTATACGCGGCGTGGTCCCCAGTAGAGATAGCTGGGCTGTTGTGCACGAGAGGGGTACGCATGAATGTCCCTGCTTTGATGCGTTGAACAACAGCATGAAGAACGGGCAGCACTGTTTGTGCCAAGTAAGTCACGTGGAGTAAAGTTACACCATGAATCATCAGGCACGTCCCAGTCATGTAACACATACATTAAGCCCAAGCTAATACAGCGCTACAAGCTCAATGCAGTCCACACAGATGTGCTGGCATCGTCACCAAAATGCATGAATAGAGCAGCTGTACACGGTATCCTCACTCATCTCACTGTATGTCTTCAACATTCATTCATGAGCCTCCTCTGCGAACGGCAGCGGGCCACCCACACAGTTTGCATGCATGAACCTCCATCTTCATGAAATGCACTTCATGACATGCAGTATATCAGAACAAATCACCGGTCCAATTTGATGAAGGAGAGTGCGAGTGAATGGAACCAAGGTGGTGGATACATGCACCACCTAGTAAGAAACACAGTGCCTGATGTAAACAGCAGCAATGTGACAGTTTGCCATTGTGGATAGTGAAGCAAGAGAACACGAACACAGTGCGATGACAGACGCAGATAGCTGCGGCCATGCGCACATTGACTCGCTCATCACGTCATACGGTATTCACTGTGCAGCTGTGCAAGCCATCAGAGAACGTCCACTCCTGCCCTCAGGAACCTTGTGAGCTGCTGCCTCAGTTGTTACTGGGGGAAATGCCGTCACTGCTGCCGTCCGCATGCAACCGTGCAGCATCCCTTGGTTTGGTTGATGCTGCAGCTCCAGCGACACCATCTGCATGGGCCCCAGCAGGGCTGAGGGCAGCTGCACCAGCTGCAACATGCACAGGAGTCCTAGGGGGCTGACCGCCGTCTTGCAATCCTTGCACGCTTCTGGGTACAGCGCTGCTGCTGCCATTTGCAGCAGTGGCAGCTGTGGATGCGCTGTCTTGCAGTGCCAACTTGCCGCTGCCCAGGTGAGACGCCCGGCGACCGCTGCCGCTGAGAGCAGTGCTGCTGCTGGCAGCAGGCGCTGGCGACGTGCGGGCACCAAGCCCCAGTGAAGCTGCGCCGTGCAGCGAGCTGCCACTGCTCCCACCAGCCCCACCCTGCAAGGATCCGCCACCGCCACCAACGCCACCTGCACCTCCACTCTTGGCAGCTGCTATGCCACTGCTGCTGCCCTGCAGCATGTCAGGCGGTCCACCAGCCATCACAGCACTGCCACTGATCGGGAAGGGATGGCTCTGGGATCTGGGATGGTAGGGGTCAGTGAGCATGGGGCCCCAGCCGTCCGGCGCAACCCCAGGGCCTGGGAGATCACTGCTGGCAGGTCCATTCCCAGGGGGGGTGTTGTAGGGCGGGTATGGTGCAGGGTGCACCTGGTTGATGGGAAAGGCCCTGGCACTGGGGCCCTCAAGACCACCATCCAGGCCTAGCAGACGCACAGTGAGCGACTTGGGTCGCTGGCCAGGTGCCAGCTGCGCGTTGGACCGCGACCTCTGCATGTATGGCAGGCATCATGCAGCAGGGGGTGCGTGGGCAAGGCAGCTCCAAGCCATGTGTGTTGATGGCTGACAACACATCCCGGCCACCAACGCCCTGCAAATGTTTCCTGAGCTGTGCACAGAACCCAGGCAACACAGAAGGCTTGGCATCTGTGCTGCATGCAATGCCAACTGGGCTCCAATATCCGACTGACTCAGAAGCCTGGGCACCTTGATGCGCGCTGCGGCCCGCACGTCCGCAGTCAGTGGCGGGACAAACCAACAAATCCCATGATAGTCGCCATGGACGCAACTCACCTTAATCATGCCCATCAGCACTTTCTCTGTGAACCCAAACTCCTCATCCTTCTTGGGTGCATGGTGTGACCCCGCACGGGACACAGCCAGAGACCCAGGCTCACTGGCCGCCCATGCCTGCGCCTCCTCCTGTCCCTGCATGTGCCGCACCTCCTCCTCCTCCACTGTCACGTACAGGCTGCGCACAGTGACGAGAGAGGTGTGCAACAGTGTGTGGCTTGCGTGGTCCGCACACGAAAAAAGACGCCGGCCTCAGCGAGAGAGGAAAGCGAGGTGCTGTGATTGCTGGCTGCCAGCCCCATGCCACAGCTGCACACCACCACCCTCACCCCGTGTGTGCCCAGTGCAGCCACGCACCGTGCTAGGTACTCGCGGGCAGCTACCAGCACCAGCAGGGCCACCAGTCCTCCGTTGATGGCCACGAGCGCAATGCCCAGTGCTGACTGGGTGCCAGCACCCAGGTACTGCATCGGAGAATGCACGCACACACCATTTGAGTGCGCATATCACTGGTATCACGCAGCAGGGTGTGTATGGGCAAGGCAGGTGTTAGCGGATGTGCAGTGCGATGCTGCTTCAGACTAGGCCTGGGCCTCGGCAATGAGGAAAGCAAGAACAGGTGCCATACCGGTAGGGAGAAGTACAGTGAGAGGTAAATCTGGGCAGCCAAGGCATACAGAGCCAGCCGCTCCAGGTTGTCCATGCGCTTGTTCCGGTACGGGCAGTATGCCATCTGCGGTACAAACAATACACAGCAGCATACAGGCACCAGGGGCGTGCCAAGTGAATGGTGGGCTTGTCCATCAGCAACCAAAGCACAGAGGCCCAGGATGTAGAGGCAGGGATGTGCATCAACTTATCAAGTATGGTTGGGGTGGACCGCGGTCTCCTGTGTCATGGGATCTGCACAATGAAAGCGTGATGAGCACCCACCTGAGCGATGGCGGCCGCAACCACGATCGCCAGGGACACCAGCAGCTGCAGCTGTTGGCCGATTGATGCAAGGAACACAACCACCACCACCACGCCCAGCTTCCGCAGCAGCATTACACTCTCCCTGCGAGCAGTCCAGCAGTCCAGCGCGCATCCAAGATTTATGCGAAGACCAATAAGCGTTGCCTGTGTACTGTTGCCCCTCACCATGGAGGATGCTAAGTGCTTTGCATGCATGCTGCTCAACTAGCGGCACGTTTGCTGCGCACCAGTAGTAGTGCGCGTCATCATAATCATCATACAGAAACTTGTACTGGAGATAGAAGTCTGGGTCATGCAGCCGGTGTTTGTTTGCCCTTAGGAATAACCAATTGATCACCGGCACGCCAAGGCAGAACAGAATAAGCCCAGGGATGCCGAGGGCAAGCACCAGAGCAAGATGCTGACCCTGCACACAAGGAACAGCGGCACACTGTCTCGCACACCAAGATTACACGCACTCTGCAAGATTGTGCATGGCTTCCAGTTGCAGGGCGTGCATGTGTCCCCATGTAGGAAAACCCTGCATGTGCAGCTCTGGTTGCATCTGCAGCCGCAGGATGTGCCCAGCTCAATCCATCGGTGCCGTATGTACCAACCTTGTAGCATGTCAGATCATAGTCCGAGGACCAGACCCGGCCCGGCCTCAGCAGGTTGGGCCAGTATGGGAGATCAGGGCTGGGGTCGTCAACCAGAGGGCATGAGAAGAAGCTGCGCAGCAAGCAAGTTGCAGTGGCCGTGTAAAGCCATACGTGGTAAAATACCACTAACTAAATTGGAGCAACCCAACATTGCGACCTCAACACAGCTCTGTTGGACTTGTTGCGCACATGGCCAGCAGGCATAACGACAGCCGTAGGCAGGTCCCAGACTAGATAAGACACCGCAAGAACTCCCAAGCAACACCGCACACATGTACGCACGAGAGCAGCGTCGTGGTCACATCGGGGTACGTGATGAATACGATGGAAATGACTGCGACCAAGGAACCACGAGCATCGTGAGCAGGCAGCATGAACACAGGAGGGCATCGCGCACAGTCGGTCCAGCAGTGGTTTTAGCATCCCACCCAGGGGGGCTCGTGCAGTTGAAAATGTTGCTGCCGCTCTCCTTCAAATGGGTCACACATCTGTACGTTGCAGGCACCACTCACATGTGACGGTGCAGCGGTGCACCAGGTACACGGCCACTGGCACGTCTGAGCTCTGCACAGCCTTCATGGTGCCCTTTTTATGTGGCGGCTTCTGTGTAGCTGCAAAGCCACTGCTGGCATGCTCACCCTCAACCGCTGCCTGTTCAGGGTGCAGTGGCTGCACATGTACCACTTCTGTGGAAGGGTTGGCTCCAGGCGACGTCGCCCCCTGCTGCTCCTGTTGCTGCTTTGCTGTGCGCTGCTCCTTATGGGCCTTCAGCATGCGGCCGCCGTAGTAGATAAGCACCCACAAGGGCACGGACGCAACCAGCATGATAGCTGCACACAATGATTGGCAGAGGGAACAGGCTCCCTGTGAAAGAATGGCTTTGTTTGGTCAATCTTAAGTGCAAACCCAGCAGCTGGGGCACCTGCCCTTGCACCGGCATGGACAGGTGCGGAGCTCTCATACAACCCAAAATGCATGATGACGCAAGGACACGGCAATCACGCTGTGCATGCTCTTTGTGAATTGTCATCAACACGTGAATGCATCCACAGGGCATTGCAAAACCTTTGTCATACCGCATGGACGCAGGATATGGCCACACGCACCAGGTGTAGTGACGCTGATGACGGCCTTCTGCACGCTCTTGCGAATGGGCTCAGGGGACAGGGAGCAGTCCAAAGACACCTGCTGGTGCGCACAGTGAGACATGCTCAGTCATGCAAGCACAACAAGTGGCCGGCTCTATCGTCTGTGTTTTACATCACCTGATGGCCTGCCCTCAACTAGCACCTGGTGCTCACGCAACCTGCACAGCACGCACCTGAGTCTTGGCACCTGCCAAGGTAACTGAGGCAAACTGGAACCAGCTGGTGACAGCAGCCGGCCACTTGATTTCCACATGCTTCACCACAGATGCCACTTGCAGGTAGGAGATCAAGATCTGCAGGCGCAGGATCACACACAAAACGTAAAACATGCATGTGAATGAATCACACACACAAATCTCTCACATACATCAGGGCCAGAGCGCCCGTAGCGGGACAACCTCGTTTGCCATCCATCAATGGCCGATTTGTATCATGTTTTCGGCCGCAGTGAGAAGGTGCCAAATGCAAATAGCGAAACCCGTGAACATTGAACCCGTGAACAGTGCAACCCGTAAACCAGCGAACCCCTGAGCAGTGAAACCCGTGAGATGCGCAAAGCGCCAGGCACCTTGATGACAATGGCATGTGCTGCGCTGCCCATGTCCTCGTCGCGGACCCGGTCCTCCTCCTCCACCTCCTCATCAGCCTGCTGCTCCTTTGCACTTTGGCCCTGGCCGTTCTCAGAGAAGCTGACCTTCTTAGGCTCGCGCCCAGCCTCTCCCTTTGCAACTTTCACGGCTGATGCAGGCTGATCAGCAGGGGCACTCCCTGTTTCTCCATCGGCTTCATTGCTGCCCCTGCCTTGGCTGCCCTCCTGGCCTGCCACTGGCTCTGAATCTTCCCAATCCACCTTCTCAGCGACAGGCCCGCTTGGCTTTATCTGGCTGCTGGGCCCAATGCCTGGAATGCCATCAGCTGTGTATTGAGATGTGGCGTGCAACTCGCCAGATGCAGCACCCTGAGTGCCTCTTGCCAGATGTGTGCTGCCTGGCCCCTCCGCTGACGGGTCTGGCAGCGTGCCCTTCACCAACTCGTCCGTCATCAGTACACGTGACGGTGCCACAAGGCTGGACCCCGAGCCTCCCACGGCTCCATGCTTGCCACTCTGAGTCACAGCAGGTGAGGTCACGTGCGTAGGCGTGTGCAGCGGTTGCACATCCACAGCCACCTGCTGCAGGCCGGCTGAGGCAGGCCGCACGCTCTGCAGGGAGTCCCGGCCAGTGCCTGACGCATCTGGGGCCGGGTTTAGATGTGCCAGGTGCCTGAACGCAGCGTGCGGCGATGCAGGCGGTGGTGCAGGCTCTTTGGCTGCAAGTGCAGGCCGTGGGGACTGTGGCCGCTCCGCCTGCGGCGGGGGTGCGGGTGCTGGCGGAACAGGTGGAGGTGGAGGGATTGGCGTGGTGACAGCCTGCGCCTGGGCTGTCACTGACTGCGCACCAAACCAGCCCAGCACCTGTCCCGTGCGCTGGTACAGGGCGCTCTCATGCAGTCTACCTGGGTTCTTGCCACGCTTGATGGGAGCGAGCTGGCCTTTGATTGTGATTGCGACCAGGACCACTTGGACCAGGGCTGCCAGGAACTGCGCACGGCACAGAGGAACCGCAGTGCTTATGCAGATGCCACAAGGATGCAGGCACCGTAGGTGGTTCAATCTGTGAGGTATTCAGCGTTGGTTCCACTGGACGGCACACGCTCATGGATATGGAGCAGCTGCAGAGGTGTTCAGGGACAACGGACAAGACAAGATCCAGGCAGGCGCTCACATAATATGTGTTGTTGATCCACTTGTTTGGACAACGCTTGCACTGTGTGTCTTGTACGTGGCCATACCCTGCAGCAAGTGCAGTGCAGGATTCAATGCTGAAGATGGCAGCGGAAGCCCTGTAACCATCGCCATGCAACATGGATGACACAGTACTCACAGCAACAACAACACAGCTGGCTGCAAACATGTCAATGAGTCCACCCCAACACACAGAGTGGGACCGATCAGAGAAGTAGCACGAGGAAGGGGAAGGCAGGGCCACTCCCAACAGATAGCAAGCATGCCCTGCAAAGCATTCCCTCTCACCTTCCTCACAGTTGGTGCACAGGGTTCCTGCAACCAAGCAACCAGCGACAACCCTGCCGTTAGCTCTGTACTAGCTGTGTCATCACGGCCACACCATTTTCTGTTGGTTCATGCCATGCGCCCACCTGAGCAACACTACCCCTAATCACATGATATTGCAGGTGATCCACTTCATATGCATACCTGTGTAACCCTCTGCACACTGCATTGCTGCATATGTCTGATTGAATGATGACCAGAAGGAGCTGTTGCCTACAGCCACAGCCTGGGTCAGCCGTCGCCGCGAGTTCAAGTGAAAGGAGATGATGCCTGACAGGTTGAGGTGGATACTGTTGTCGCTGAGGTTTGCGGTCACCTCGTCGTATCCGGGCGCTGTTTCCAAGTCAGCTAGCAGTGGATCGGAGACGTTCCAAAGGTGACGGTACATGGCCTGCTGCAGTGTTGCAAGCACCTCAGCCCGCGGCATGTCTGCACCAGTGGCGCTGCTGTCGCTGGCGCTGGGGTCAGTCGCATTGCTCTCCGTGGAGGGCACGGAGCCAGGTATGCGCGCCAGGTAGGAGGACAGCAAAGCGCGTGCTTTGGTGGAGGCTCCAGGTTCAAAGGCATCATAGGTGCAGGCATCTGGGTTGGGGCACTCATGGACCCTGCAGGGGCAGCCAGCACCAAACAGCAAGCAAAGCAGCAGGACTGAGCTCTGGAAGTTCGTGCCTGGAATGAACCATCGCAGGCAGCTCAGACTGTTCCAGGATTCCTTCACATGGCCGCAAGAATACAAATCAGGACTCGTTGCACTCACTGGGTGCTGAAGGGGCTCGAATGCCAGGTACCGTCAGAAGGCACCAGCACTGCTCCCACCTTCAAGTAGTATTTCATACCAGCTTGGCATCATTTCTTTACCATCACAGGCATGACATGTGCAGCGTGTGCAGTGCTCTGCAGCAAGCCAAGCATCTGCTGCTGTCACCACTGCGGCAGCTGCAACTAACCCAACAGAGGCTGAAAGCCTACAATCCTTGATTCTACAAACACACCTGATCCGTCCGCTCTTTGCCGTATGGCGTGCCCCCAAGGTCCTGTCCACCGATATCACAAATGGCCAAGTCAGGGCATGCATCACATGTGCGGTTGTCTGGGGCCATAGAGAAGCCATCTCCAGAACTGCACAGGGAGCACTGATCATGTGCAAGGTTGGTCACCTCCCCAGGCAGGCAATCACGAACCTGCAGGAAATAAAATGGTAACAAAAATAGATCACATCATCGGCACGTAGATAAGTGGCAAACACGGTTGCGGACATCACACATGTGCAGCAGGGTTGTGACCTGTAAAAGTGCAATCAAGCTGCAGCCCCAGAAAGCACCAGCTGCCCTCTCCATGCTCATACCTCCACCACGATCATGACATGTGCCAGCTGAGCACTGGTGCCTGTTGCCTCCACACTGATGTTGTAGGTGCCAGGTGTGGCAATGACCTGTAACAGCGTGAAGTTCGCGACGCCAGACACTGCACTCAGCACCGTTTGGCCACTGGCTGTGGCACCATTCTGGCCCTGGACCACCAGCTGCGTTGCAGACTCGCTCGTGCCACCTGCAGCACAGTAGGTACACGCAAACTTGGGCGTGCACCAGCAGCAAGTATGTCGACCAACAACATGTGCTGCCCTGTATGTCATGTGTGCGGTGCACCTGTGCAGTGCATCATCTCTGGTGCCGACAACTGTTTCTGAAGCGCCAGCCGCTTACCACTGATGATCTGATCCCACGCATCCTTCACAGCAATCTGCAAACCAACATCGCAATAGCACACAAGGGACAGTGTTTGCCGTGTGGCGATGAGTGTACGCAACAGAGAGCAAGTGTGCTCTGGGATCAAGCAGGTGCAAGCACAAAGCCAGCCATTAGGAATCAAGCATGTCTTACCACAATAGGAAGCTCGCTGCGTGTCTTGTACCGCAGAAAGGTATACCCAACCAATGATTGAATGGAGCGCGCAGTAGAAGCCACCATAGGAGCATAAAGCGCACTGTTGTGCAACCACAGACCACTCATCTGACTGGCTACTGGCCCTGTGCCAAAAGAGGCAGCTGCAGTGCGGCTGCCGTCAAGACTGTTGGTGCTGGTGCTGTTTGTTGTGAAATTGCCTGCACTGGCATTATCAGCAGTGGTAAAGCACCCCTGCGAGTAGTTTGCAGTGGGAAGGCTGGAGGCACCTGCAGCAAGCGCCGCTGTGGCAGCCAGACTGTCTGAAGTCAGAACATTGTCGTACAAGGTAGTAGCGGTTTGGGGGCTGAGCGTCGTGTTTGCACAGGTCATCGTCAGGTCCGTGTCCTGCAGAACGTGTTACGTCAGGGACTCAGGGCGCAAACAGCAGATGCAACCTGTGTGTGCTGTGCGGTTAGAACGCGTGGGCGGGGAGGTGCAGGCACCAAAGCCGCCACCCACAGCATATGCTAGCGGTGCGGTAGATGCAGATGACGAACTCATCTAGACAGTTGGCGACCATGATCTCGTGTGATAACTGTCATTAAGTCGGCATCGCGCCTACATGCCCGCGCCTCCACTTGATTTTGTCCCATTCACAACGCCGCCCAACAGGCCTTCCAGTACAACAGAAATGACAGCACACGCACTGAAATGCCAGGCACGCACATTGTAGGCATAGATGGCCCCTCCACCGCCAGTGGGCGCCGTATTGGCTGAAAAGGTGGTGGCCACCAAGTGGATGCGCCCGCAGGATGTGAAGTCAGTGGACTCCGTGGTGAGGCAGGCACGCTGCAGACGATCAAAAGAGAGTGCAAGCAATGGCATGAGCTTGACATCCAGCACACATGAGCCCTCCACTGTGTGCTGGGACAGGCTTACAAATGCTTGACAAGTATACAGCTGACGGTTGAGCAGCAGGCGAACAGCAAGAAGGCAGATGAGTGCGACGCAGCGTCCCGAATGCCACATGCCAGGCCTGCGCACCTGCGCTGCGAGTCCGCCACCGTTGGTGGCCGTGTTAGCGTCAAAGCCGCAACCCAACAGTGCCACGTCCACCTCCGTGTACACACACATGCCACCACCAGAGCCCACACCGGAGCGGTCACACACTCTCAGGGTCCCTGTGGTGTTGCTGACAGTTGCGGCATTGGACCTGTGCAAAATTCACAGAAATGGGGAGGCATTGCCTGGACCAGCATGCATGGTTCGGACTGGGTTGCATGGCTGACCGTTGGTCTACATATTACAGGTGAGAGTCGCACGTGAGGAAGCCCAATCGTCACTGGAACTTGGAACCCTAACTCCAGCACACACATGCAGTAACCAGGATCACAGCGATAACAAACGGCAGCCAATAAAAGGTGCAAGCACCGGACGCACCTGAATGTGACGTTCACCAGGGCGCTGGCAGTCTGTGGTGACACCAGGGCCAGCCCTGCACCAGAGGCGGCAGTATTGCCTTCAAACACAGAGGACAGAAGCCGCAGAGCCACACAATCCAGGCACTCCAGTCCTCCAGCATGAGTAGCCCTGCACACACGTGCACCATCATGTGTTCTGGCTGCAGAAAAAGATTTCATGGGGGAGAAGGCAGGTATATCCTGGGACATCCTCACAACAAAGAAGTGGCTGTGGGAACTGCCAGAGCTTGTACGGTTGCCAGCAGATGTTTTCAGTCACCTGTTCGCGGTGAAGTTCAGCATTGAGCCTCGCACGTCCACATCCTTATATGCGCTCATCCCCGCTCCAAACTTGGCCGAATTTCCATAGAACGTGCAGTTGGTGAGCGTGATGGAGCTCGGCTTTTCCATGGAGATGCCACCTCCCTGTGACAAGAGTTTGAGTGCATGAGTTTGAGTAAGCACATGCGTTTGAGCGATCACGGCAGCCATCAGCACATGAGTCAGGCAGCCACCCCACAGTCCGTTCGTTCATACAGTGTGGCGATTGATGCACAACATGTTGCAGCCCTGTCCTACCCTTCGGCATGCCCATCACAGTTTCAGGCTGAACCTGCGCATGGCAACTCTGGTGCCTTGCCTGGCTCTGGGTGGCTGAGTTGTTGGTGAAGGTGCACGAGGTGAGGCTCAGGGTGCGCGCCAGGCTGCCTGCAATCCCCCCACCCTTGGCAGTAGCCGCATTGAAGGAGAACGTGCAGGAGGTGATGTTCGTGGTAGTGGACACCTCATTGAGGTACAGGGCACCACCAGCACCGGCCACCTGAGGCACCACAGTTTTGTGCAGACAGGTCAGATACAACCGCTAGCAGATGCCGTGGTGTTAGATCGGAGCTGCTGCCTGCAGCATTGGCCAGACATGTAACGCCCAACCCCGATGAAGTGCAGCATGTGCTGAAAGCCTATAAACACGAGATAATGAAGCACTCTATGTCATGGTCCACGCATACCATGTTGCTGTCAAACACATTCCCGTCCAGCAGCACGGTTGCGTAGCTCAGGCCAGTCACATGCACTCCTCCACCAGCCCCACTCCCAGAAGCCTTGTTGGCAGAGAAAGAGCAGTCTGCATGCAGTGGGAGAAGCATCATAACAGCAGTGAGCGGTGCCTTGGTACTGTAGCTGCGACCATGAGGAGACACAATTCAGGTGCAGCAGGCCCACATGATGCAAAGCAATAATGAATCAGTGGGTTATAGTCAAGTCAATGTGCAGCCCATCTGAGGCGCAGCAAATGAATGCGAAAGATGGAGCAGCAAGCACCCACCCTGGATCTGCAGCAGGCTGTTGGTGATGGATGACACGTAGATGGCACCACCAGCCATGGTAGCCGTTGTGTTGGAGGTGGTAAGTGTGGAATTAAACCCATTCCGAATGAACACGGAGCTGGTGATGTTGTACACATAGGAACTTGAGGAGGCATAGATCGCCCCTCCATACTTCCCGGCTGCCACCCTGCATGCACCACGCAAACCCCCAGTACTATAGTGCTGCTTTGGCCAGAATGAGGTACGCAATAACGCAACTAGTGTGTAATAAAACTGGTGTGCCAGCAGCGCCATCACGTCAGGAGCTAGAACGTCAACGCACGTGTTGCCATTCGAGTCAAACGTAGAGGTTGTGATGGAAGAAAGGTTGCCTCCTGGCGCCACATAGATTGCACCTCCGTAGGTTGCATCATTCCCCAGGAAAACGGACCCCTCAATTTCCAGCACAGCTCCGGACTCCACACGCACGGCGCCGCCATACACACCCCTGCAATTGAAACATATGACAGCACACAACGCAACAGGAGCAATAGGCATGAAGCTCAGGGCGCAGAAGTTCTCAACAAGTAGCATCAGCAACAGGCACATGACAAGCACATCCCAGCACAGCCCGTGGCAGCGCATGACTGTTGTCAGGCAATGCTGCGCAGTCAGCATGCTGGTGCGACATAATGTTGTTGCCATGAAGCCACATCAGATCAGGCCAAGCCACGCACGTGTTGTTGTAAAACACGCAGTTGCGGAGCTTCACACTGGTGGGGACCACGTCAGAGTCAGAAGTGCTGGTGGGTGTGGTCAGCACCACGGCGGTCGAGGTGCAGTTGGCGATGAGCAGATTGCTGATGGTGGTGCCTGTTACACTGCAGCGGGTACATTGGCAGATGCGGTGCACTGGGTCCACTTTGGGTCCACCTTGTGTTGGGGTTCAGGTGTATAGGGTGATGGTGCCCTTCAAACAGTGCTGCTATGATGCATGTGCTGTACCCCTCTCTATTTGCTACTCGATCAAACATCAGGCCTTTAGAATTTGAACCAAGGACAGTATGGTCAGCGATCGCTGATTACATACTGTCACGTCTTACCTGATGGTCAGCATGGTCGCGCCACCAGAACAGTCCAGCACAGTGAGACTGGAGGACTGGTAAATGCTCAGCAGCTGTGAAACACTCTCAGCCCCTGTTCCGCTCGCCGCCTGCTGCAGCCGACGCCGGCCAAACAAGCCTCCCCCACCCCCACCAGGGGCAAGCTGGCCCCCTGGCCCTGCTTGACCCCCCGTGTCTGTTCCGTTGAGGCTGCTGGTGGAGTTGTTAGGGCCTGTGCTGAGTGGGCCCGTGGTGTTGCTGCTGCCGGAACCACCGAAGCCTGAGAATGCACCTCCGCCGCCCAAGCTGCTGCTGTTGCTGCTGGATGGCTGGGGCCGGCCACGCAGCATGCCCAGCAGCCCAGCCGCCTCAGCGGTCGTGGAGTTGATGGGCTCGCCTGGAACAAAGCCCAGCGAGAAGGGCGCTGCAGTCGCGTCTGGTGTGCCGCCCAAGTACACCGCAGAGGATATGTAGATGGGGACATCACTGTCCAGCGTCACGCGGCTCACCTGTTGGATCATTTGTATCATACAGGACCAGTCATGAGAGGCGCAGGCCAGAAGGGCAGCCTTGCACAGAAATACAGCCACAACACAAGCAACAAGGTGTGCTTGCAGCTATGATGTTCTGCCTCTGCACACTGCGCACTGCCACATCGTTCACCCCAGGGCTTTGTAAATACTACAAGCAAGCTTGCAAGCAGGGCATGCAGCCAAAACGCACAAGACATGCAGCTAGCTGATGATGGAAGAGAAACAGTGCACCCTGCACTTACCCCCTCCAGAACAAGAGTGTCAGCGTCATACAGCGCAGCCAGTGAGTCAGCAACACTGGAAGTGTTCATGGAGAGGGAGGGACTGCTGCCGCTGTTGCTCCTGCCCGCGCCCGCGATCGGCAGAGGCACAAACAGCAGGTCCTGCACGAGCACCAGATACCCCCTGGATCAGCAGCCTATGGATAAGATGCATCACTGAGTTCTGCGTGTAGGCATTCAGCAGGAAGGCGTGGTGCTGCTCGCATCAATCAAGGGTGACATGCAAGGGTGCTTAGGAGGAGAAGCACCCCGAGCAGGAGCCTGTGACTGCGCACCGTAGCCGTCAGGACAGCAGTTTGCCAATTATCTTCCACAACTACAAGCCCAGAAACCACGCTGCTCTGGCTTGTGCTGTTGTATGTCACACGTGTGTCTGTGTCTGACGCGGAAGACACACGCCAGGTCAGCAGGTAGGGCGGCAGTGAGAAGTCCAGCGTGAATAAGTCCGAGGTGTGCAGCCAGACGCCATTGATGGGATCGTAGTACTCACCACCGCTGATCATAACCTACGACAAGAAACATAGTGAGAGTTGAACACATGAGCTGTCCCACTGGCTGGAAGCAGAGGTATGGACCTGAACACTAGCTGATGTGCAACTGGTCGCTACTACCACTGCCACAGCAACCCTCAGCACATGCGCACTTGCCAGCCCCCTGTGGTGCTCAATTTGCTGCAGCAAATCACCTGCTCTGGACTGCAACAGCTGCTGCACCACATATGTGGAACAAGGACTGTCCTCAGCTTGTACACCAGACTCACCAAGGCACCAGAGGATGTCATGGCGGCGCCATGGCGTGGCGCTGGTTTTGCATCCAGGGGCTCAATCTCAATCCATGTATTGTTTGCTGCAATGAAGATCCTGCAAGCGGTTCCAAGGGCAGCAGCTCAGGACGCTTCAACTCTTATGAATCACACAGCCTTGCATGGCCACAGCCATGTTATCCGCACGGACAGGCACCCCAGATACATGAACAGTGGCTGCACATCAGCCCGATTGATTCAGTCAGGATGTGCCTATGCAGTAGGCCATGGTTGGCATGCATGAACCAGCCTGAGGATGATGATGATAGAGATCCACGGCCACAGGGAGGTGAACATGCATGAAAATGACACCCACCACGTGTCCCCAAGCAGTGACGAAGAGCCTGGTGTGCTATCTGTGGTGTTGCTGCCACCAAAGATGACCAGCACACCCTTGCTTCCATAAGTCTCATGCATCCTGGAAGAGCAGGAGCAGGGAAGCATCTCGGGGAAGCATTCTGAGTAAGAAAAGCACTAAACTCTGCAGCTGAGCAGTTTTCTCACGCAGCCACAGAAGGCGTTGGATGTGAACCAAACATACTATGCTCTCAACAAAGGCTGGCCCAAAAACAACATGTACCCACCACATTGGAACTGACATGTGTCTTGTTTCTCACCTGGTGTCATTGATCCATGCAGAAGCATGGGCATGACGTGCAGGTGGCAGAGCAGAGCCTGTCTGCGGCTGCACCTCATATGACAGCAGATAGTGGCCTCGCTGGAAGGCACGGTATCGCAAGCCAAGCAGGCACAACAGTCGGCACTGGTCTTGGCGTGCCATGATGACAAGGACACATCACATGATGGGGAGTTGCAGCTATCTAGAGGCTCATGGCTTCATGCATTCAGGAGCTGCAGTTTGCACAGCAGCGCTGGTCACACCTCTTCCAAAGGATACTCCACATCATCAGCACTCGTTTCCTCCCCAGTGCCACCACCAAGTGTTGGGCACCACGTGAACCCGAATGCCTGTGTGTGGGTGAGGTGCATGGGTCTAACGTTGCATCACTCGTGCACTGCACTTGCTGAGTGACTAGATAGCATTGCTTCATGGCATTGCCATATTTGTCACATGCATTTGGTGCACTGTATTCTCCGGGTTCAGTCCAAAGTCCCAAAAACTCAAAGCTCACAAGTCCCAACCCCAACCCTGAGCCGTGTACACGGCGCCTCCCACCTTGTATCGCTTTGAGAAGGTGCTGTCTGCTTGTACAGACTGTCGCTCGTCCCACACAGTATTGCCATTGGCGCCAAACCCATTGAGGTTTGCATTGCACTCCACAGAGTGCAAGAAGATCTGTGGGCGGTTAGCCAGGCCCAGGTTTTGCACAGCGCACAGTGATGAATCCAGCAGTCAATACTACCAATGCTAACTGAACGACAACCTCATCACTGGCGTAGACTAGACATTATTGCTGGCAAAAGCAAACAGGTCAGCAACAAGAGCTTGCGCACCTGCGGGCAGCCTGTGGTGCTGCCACCAGGGCTGTTGAGGTCACAGGAGGACCCGGGCGGCCCCACATCCTTCTGATCCACCCAGCCCTTGCCCGTGACTGATGTGAGAACCACACGGTAGTGTGCCCCTGGTGTGAGGCTGACCACGGTTGAGTATGTGCTGTTTGCAGGGGGACCCGTGATGGTCGCATAGAACTTGGTCGCTGCAGGTACATATGGGGCAGTGCATGCGCACAGCATGAAACGCATGGCTTCACCCAGGATACACTTGACAATGCCCCTCACAGCTGACCATACACCACCTGGTGGACAGGTGCTGCCCACACGGCACCATACACACACATCAGAAACATCCGAGTACATGATTAGACCATGGCCAGCACGCAACTCGGGTCCTCTTTCACCGTACCGTTTCCGGTCCCATCGTTCAAGGGGTGATACGCGGCTGAATCTAGGATCTTGGTGTGACCCACGCTGCGCTCCTGTAATCAGCATGCGACACGCAGGTGGTTGGCGACTGCAATTCAACACCAGGCGGTGGGCAGCTGGTTACAAGCTTCCACACGAGTCCGACAGAAGCTAAAGTCATCAAAACAGGCCATGTACCAGTAGATCATGCGGGCGCCTGTGTATGAATATCCTGAGGGTACCTGGATAAAAAAGCCCAGGCCTCTGGGTCGCTCCTGGCTGGGTATGATGGTCACGCGGACGTGGTTGCCGCTGACGCAGCAATCATTCGTGGTCCGAGACACCTTGGCTGCAATTGGCAGCAGCAAACCATGACCGGTGTGTTGAGCCAAGTGAGAGCATTCTCATGTTTAAGCGCACCATCAGACAGCAGCACAAGTCACGGGCACGCGGCTTCCTGCAACACCAACCTCCCACCACAGACCTGAGCTGGTTGGGGCTGGGGCTGACGCTGGCCAGGTGTAGGTTGAGGTGGCACCTGGTGCGGCCACAGAGGTGCAGGTGGCCCCGGTAGGACAAGCAGGGATGCGTGGGAAGGGTGCCTGGTCCACTGCCTCACCCCCTTGGATGTACCTGCAAATACGCAGAGGGTGCACCAGCCTTTGAGCTCAGGCTAGGACATGATTCCGTCCCAGGCAGGGGGTGTGCGATGCTCATTGAGAGAAAGGCGCAAGGCATGTGAAAGGCATCATGGCCACGCAGCGCCAATGCGATTTGTTCATGTGAGCACGCTAGTATGGCACAGCACCCTGTCGCTCAACCTGAGGTAGTGCAGATCATTGGTGACCATGGCAGTGGTGGACGCGCTGACTCCAGCCTCGGTGGGACCTAGACCTCCAAACAGCAGCGCCTCCCTACAGCACGTGCGCAAGATCATTGATATACTATGTGCTTGTCCGCAAGGCAGCAGTCATCCATGAGCTGCAGGATGTGGCTGTTGAACAGACAGGGGCATGTGGGAGGCATGGGCAGCTGTGCGCTTGCAGGTGCTGCTGCCTGAAAAGAACTCAAAAACACCACTTGGATGGCATGCTTGAACATACCTGTCAGATATGGGCACAAGGGATGCCCCTGACCGCACGCCAGGCGAGTGCATGGTGCCACCTGTTGCCAGGTTCAGGAGCTTGACATACACCAGAGCAGCCCCTGCGCAGCCACAGGTGAGGTTCCACTCACTGGTGCAGCACACACATGTACATTCAAACTGGAAGGAGGCAGCCTGGCTGGGCAAACAAAGTGAAGCAGCAGACCAGAGCTGTGTATGTGCCCCTTCCCCACGCACCATCAGCAAAGCGTGACAGCGGCTGGGCGATGGGCGGCTGCCATACAGCAAGCAGCGCCTCTGAAAAGAAGGTGCGTGTGGGGGTCGTTGGGCCTTGAGATGGCTGAGGCGGGTGCGGTGGGGGCGTGGGTGGTGGGGATGGGCTGGGCTCAGCAGGGGGAGATGGTGGGGATGGTGAAGTGGCGCCACCTGGCGGTGATGGTGATGGTGGTGCCGGGCTTGCACCCCCAGGTCCTGGTGCAGGCCCAGGGCCCGGGCCTGGAGCAGCTGGGGGGGATGGGGGTACAGGGGGTGCAGGGCTGGCACCGCCAGGTCCTGGCGCCGGCCCTGGTGCTGCAGGTGGGCCGGGCGGTTGAGGTGGCTGCGGGTTGGGGGGTGATGGGCTGGTTGTTGGTGCTGCAGGTGGGCCGGGCGGTTGAGGTGGCTGCGGATATGATGGTGGCGATGGACTTGCAGTCGGGGCAGGGCCAGGAGCAGCAGGGGGCGCAGGAGGTTGAGGGCCAGGCCCAGGGGCAGGTCCTTGCTGCAGGCGGCGCATGGTGGCGGAGTATGTGAGCAGCACTTGGCTGCTGGCCAGGTTGAGGTGACCATGACCCTGCTCATCTTCCACCCAGCTCATGTAGTCAGCGCGTGTGTCGCTCCCAGTTGCTACAGCAGGCAGTGTGGTAGTGCTCTGCCCGAGGTCCACCACAGACTGCATGCTGCGCTGCTCGGCCCCACAGCTGCAGGAGCACATGCCATTCTCTGCACCCTTTTCCAGTGCACGCCGGCGGCCTGCAAGTTGCTGCACAGGCTGAGCAGCTGCACCGCCAGCGCCTCCAGTGTCACTGGAAGCCACTGACACCCCGCTTTTGGCTGCACAGCTAGCGATGGTGCTCAGGTAGGTGGTGGAGATCACGCCACGTGTGTCACATGCTTTAAGAGCCTTCTTCAGCTGGTTGGCAGTACCAGAAGTCGAGTCAGGAGGTGCAACTGCACATGGCAATGATGGCACACCTCACAAGTGGCATGTCATGAGCGCCATAGCTACAATATGGCAACACAATAGCTACAACATGGCAACACATCCAACGAGCCAATGCAAACAAAAGCATGTTCACAGCACGAGGCAGAGGCACGGAGTGCAAGATGCAGCTGTGTATCCAACCTCGTACAGGCAGTGCCACTTGCATTTGAATGGACGGTTCAAGCCATCGACTGTTTCTCCTCCAAAGAGCAGCATGCCCCAAGTGGGCACCTCAAATGCTTGGCCCATCCAGGCGCCGTGATATGTTGCATACAACATGCCTGCCGCGTACGCGTCGCGATTGCGTGGCAGCCTGCGTATGTGCATGCCAGGGACTACTGTGAGCGCCCTAATCCCCGGGGCGATGATGACAAGGATGATGGTCGATAATGTGAAACAGCCAGTGTCATTTCTGAGCACACCCCTAGTAGCAACTGGCATGATGGGTGCAGCCCTTTGCTGCTGTGCTGGACCTGGATGGCATATTGCTCAAACACCCTGAAGCTGTGAATATGCACATGTTCACAGCAGGTAAACCCACCCTTCCGCTTGAATGCTATCATACGATGTGGATGTGACGGTGCACGTGTAGGAGCCTTGGCCACCCCCAGGGGGCGGCGCCTCTGTTGCCACTTTAATGTAGTTCAGGCACTGCACAGGCGTCGTCTGGGACGATGCATCCACCAGCTGGGCCTCGCTCAAGTCTGGGAAGGATGTTGAGCTGGATGCGTCAAACTTCCCAAAGAACAACAGCCTGCGTGCAAAGCATCACACCGGTCAGCAATGCTCAACGGGAGTGCTGTGTGGTCCAACAACGTCAGCTCGCGTGTCCAGAACAAGCGGTCTGAAGCGGGGCATACCGCGAAGGGGTGAGGGGGTTGTTGGGGTCTTGGGCCATCAGGATTGTGCGCGTAGAGATGTACGACGAGTCGGACTGGAACCATTCACCAGTTGGCTTGATCTGCAAGCAGGAGATACCACAGCCTGGCACGCTTAGACGCAGCCCCCTGTCACCATGCCAGCTGGCAGGTGAACATGCAAGTCACCCCAGCTGGATGCTTAAAGAAACCGGTCAGCTGCGCACATATGCTGCCTGTGGTTTTGTTAGCACATGTGAGTCATGAGATGGGACATAGATTGGGGCGCACCGAATCATCTGGGTTGAAGGCCACACCACGCTGTCCATCAATGATCATGACAGAAGACACGGCCTGCGAACGTGCATGCACGCATGGGTTGAGGGGTCCCTGTGCATTTCACTTTGCCGCAGATCATGTGTGCAAGGACGCTGTTCAGTGTGCAGTGCAGAAGACAGCAAAGCAGCAAGGGTCCTTGCTGCTGCGTAATGCTGCGCCTGCACCATGCAGTGACATGCGCACCGTGACGTCTGCATTTGCAGCTGTCACTGCCACCCGCATGGCCTGCGTCTGCCCCGACTGAAGGACTGTGGGGTTGGAGCTCTCGTCTGAGGCCAGGGCATACAGGCCCTGGACTGTGCCGTTAGCCTTGCCCTGTGCGCCACCCCAAGACACCACAAAGCGCCCGCTCTGAGCCAGAGCAACTGCACCGCGCCGCACAAACGCCTGCGCCACTGTTGACGGCAGTGAGCCTGCGCAGTCACAACGCGTACCCAACCAAGCAAGCAGGCGCGACAAGTTCAATGGCTTCAAAGATCATGAACGAGGCGGGGGCGAGCGCATCCACAGAGTCGAACAATTGAGGAGAGGCATTCTAGACACTGGCTACCAGCAAGGAAAGCACAACACCCTTAAGCCTGCTGCACACCTGATGTACCAGTAAGGGACACCACGTTGTTGCCCATGTCGTAGGTTGGGCCCGGAGGCCCTGGCGGCAGCCGTGATGCCATGGTCCAAAGGGAGGTGCGCTGCAGGGTGAGTGACACTGCACCGCCAGCGGCTGTGGCTGTGGTGGGGATCTGGCTGTACAACGCGCCCTTGAACCCGGCCACCTGCAGGGCAGCAGCAACCGAAAGAGATGGTTGCAAGATGGGAGCAAACCGCAATACATACACTGAATGGCTGGAAGAGGCACGCAAATGTGAGCTCTGACATGTGAGGGTAATATCTCAACCCGAAGAAAGCAAGCTGCGTCTAAAATGCCTTAGATGAGCAATGAATCCCACATCCGTCAGGTGTGTGCATAATCTGCACAGCCAGCATCATCCCTCACCTGCTCCTCAATATGCTGTGTCCAAAACTCACCTTGTATGTGGCAAGGAACTGCCGGTAGTTCCCCTCATTCAGGTAGGGCACACTGTTTGCGGTGCTGCGCAGCAGAGGTGCAAGGTCCAATGCAGTCAGAGCGACATGTACGAGCACACTCACACAACACACTATTCCACCCATATGTAGCACCCACTCAAGTCCTGCAGCATGGAGCAGGCAACCATGCGGGTTGCTGGCTTTCCCACAGAACCCGTGACTCACTCTACCAGGCCACCCTGTGTGACAAGAATGAGGTCGCCAGATAAGGCCTCCACTGTCAAACTGTGCTCAGTGCCAGCCATGTGGAATGCGGCTGACTGGCCGGTCGCGTAGCTCCAGCTCACTGTGTACCAGGTTGGAGTGGTCTGGCGAAGGTCACAGATGTACATGTGGCGCTGTGGCCGTGTTACTGCATGGGAGGCAGCAAGCACAGCAAGCGCCCGAAGCGTCAGGCAGCCTTGAAGCACTCACAGCTGCAGATTGCACAGCACTGACCACGCAGAATCAGGATGCTGCACAGTCACCAGTGCCCACTTCTCAAGGCACATCAGTTGTGAGAGCTGTGTGACAGAGGAGGTTGAGCTCAAGCAAGACCACACACTGTGTTGGCTTACTCGCCAGCCGCTCACTTCTCTCTCGACTTGTTGGCATGCAAACCGAGCTTCCGCCCCACACACCATGGGCAAAAACCCCTCACCCACCAGGCAACGTAAGTGTGACGTTGACATAGGTGGCAGGAGGCGGCTGGCCCGGCACCGGCTGTGCCGTGTTGTTAATCGTGACCATGTACTGCTGTGAGGTGATGACCGAGCCCCCATACAGCACCAGGAAATCTCCGCCGATGGAGATCATCTGGGGAGACACCAGCTGTGGCGGGGCGCAGCAAGACCCCACAGCTGACTTCGTGATCAGGGGCCCATACCACATCTGCTCTGGAATTGAGAACTTGTAGAGGGAGGTGCTGATGGCGCCAAGCAGGCTCTGGCCCCCATACACGTACACCTCCCCACTGCCATCCTCCAAAATAGCAGCGGCTGCATACTGGAATGGTGTAGGGGCGGAGCCGCCGCCAATGTTGGTGGTGTTGTATAACAAGTTCCAAGACCAGGAGGTAGTGTTGATGGCTGCCACGTTTGCAGTCAGAGCCTCGGAGCTGGACTCATACACCATGCCCCCGAGCGTTACCAGCCTGCAGCGAAGTGGCCACACATGATAGGCCCAGGACAGGAACAATGCAGTTGTCAGTCGCCTTGGCAGCAGTACAGCGCCATGCTTAAGCAACCCTCCGGCGGCAGCACAATGCAGGCAGCACGCCTTCAAGTGAGCCAGGATATGGCGATGTGTGCCGTCCATGAAGGTTTTATCTGAGCAGCCCCATCAGCCGTTCACTGCACCTGGCAAAAAGGTATAAAACTGAAGCGTGTGATCCCAACACCTGGTCACCCCTGACTGTTCCTTTGCATGCATGCGCACACCCAACCATGCATAGCTGGAGCCTAGAGGCATACAGGCTGCTTACACCCAGACACTACGCACAAGTCTTTGTACGCCACCAGGCTGTGGCCTGCCAGGCCATCCACCAGGCTGTAGTTGGACAGAGACTGGCTCAACACCTGAGCACCAGTGTGGTTGATAAGTGCACGGCACCATACGCATCATCGTTTGTGGTGCTTCAGCCGGCACGGAGGAAAACAGCAGAGAGGGTTAATATGCGCCAACAGCTGTGTGATGCATGCAAGGACACATGC
Source organism: Haematococcus sp. NG2 (assembly GCA_004335575.1). Lineage (NCBI taxonomy): Eukaryota > Viridiplantae > Chlorophyta > Chlorophyceae > Chlamydomonadales > Haematococcaceae > Haematococcus > Haematococcus sp. NG2. Next base: position 427,985 of record QAXD01000086.1, read on the forward strand.
CAATGATGCAACTGGAATGCTGTGACAATTGAAGTTTGTGGAGGCTGTGCCCCAACCTGAAAGCCTCGCACGTCCAGGACTTCAATCGTGCTGAGCGGCAGCACGTAGGCAGCCCCTGCCTTGTTGCGGCCACCCACAATGTAGATCTGCAGCAGCAGCCCAAACCCACCAGATACGCTCATGAACCTGCTGAAGCACGTGCACCATGCAGCTGCAGAAGCAAAGCAGTCCTGCATGCCAGGTGCGCCCTGGGCCACTTTCGCGCTCATGTATGTGTTATAATGCAAGGTGGTCTCATCAAGATGCCTGGGAGGATGGAAATTGCTTGTGCTCCAGAGCATGCTCCCACCTTGTTCCCAGACGACACAGTCTGGAAATCATAGCGAGCTGTGGATCCAGACTCACGGCAGAGGGCTGAACCCCCAGTACAGAACACGCGCTGCCTCCCTGCATGCACCCATGGCACATGCCATGCTGCAAGGCACAGCAGCGCCAAAACCCAACGGACGCATGCCTGCAGGCATGGTTTTGTTCCTGTTGGTCCTTTGAGCACCCATTCGTTTGACCGTCAGACATAGTCATCTGCTGCACCATGTGTATATCGCGGCCTGGTACACCCATATCGCTTCAGGTGCATCTAAAAGACTCCATACAATGCATTGTTCCCAAACGACGTGCGCATATGCTCTCTGCACGTGAGCTTCTGGCTGAAGGTTGGGCAAAAGATCTCTGTTCCAAGCTGTGGAGGTTTAAAGCAATTGTCTGGCAAGGTGGAGTACTTACGTCAAGGGCGCCACAAGTGCTTGGACAATGTTTGCCTGATCTATGCATCAAGCGCTCAAATAGTTGCTTCAGCGTTCATTTGGTCCAAAACTCCGCAAATCTGTGCACGGTCTGCTCTTTGATTGTCGGGTGCCCGTTCACGTGCTGAATGGATGAATAACATACAGAATACAATACTAAGAGAACAAATAGGTAGTCCACCTTTTGATGTCCACACAAATTCTTGCGTGACTGAATGCTCCAGTGTATGTGCCTGAAACCAGCACAAGAGCCTTAACCCGTACTATCTTGGCTCCAGCCATCAGGCTAGCAAACATGCGTGTGTACATTTTCTGCGCGCGAGCTGAACCCCGTATGAACCTCGCGTTTCCATAATGTTGATGGTGATCACAGCGTTGGCCTTGATGTGCACGACGCAGGCACATGGACGCAGTACAGCCTACTTTAGGGTGTGCACATGCGCTGCACCCGCGGCCCCGCCCAACCAGCTGGCACTTGTGTTTGCATTAACAGTTCAGCACTGCAACGTCCCTTCAAGCATGCTCCTGTGTCAAACGCCGCGACACTGGCTGTAGACGCTTTGCCAGCCGTTGCAATGCCTCCGCAGTGCGTGACAGCTGCCCTGTCCCACCAGCCGGCCTTGGGCGATGCCCTTGAACTGCCTGATGTGCATTCGTTACAGCTGATGCTGTTGCCGGCAGGCCTGCACCCTGTTGCTGCCACCCAAATCCCCAGGACAACTCAGGTGCACTGTGGCCTGCAGGGCTGTTGGTCACTGCATGCGGCAAGGCACCACCATGGCTGTGCATCAGCTGGGGTGGAGATGCTGAGGGCGGTACATGGCCATACAGTGCATCCAGTGGCAGGTCACGGGGCTCTGGTGCCGGTGATGGCACCCAGCCCCCACTCTCCAGCTCCAATTCATGCTGCCCCTCCGGTGGCAGGTGTAGGTGAATGGTGGGGTAGGCAGCAAAGGGTGCACCTGGGCGCGGCTGAGGCGTTGTGTCAAGCTCAAGTGACAGTGCGGAATGGTTGCCAGGCATGTGTGGGGCGTGCCTGTTGGAAACTGGCACCTGCCTCTGGTCTGCGTCTCTCAGCTGCAAGCGGCTGGCCCGCTCAGTGGCTGCCCTGGCTGCGTGCGCCTCCACAGCCTGATGTGCAGGCGGCCTGCTGTGCCAGGTACCGCCAGCCCCCCCTGCACCCACAGCTGCTATGGGTTGAGGGGGGCTGGAATGCCTCACACCTGCTGGCTGACTGTGCTGTATGACTGGCTGTGCTCCCTGTGCCTCCACGGCTGCGCTGCCTCGCTGCATGGCTGGTGACCGGCCGGCCGCACTGCGAGCAGGTGCCATATGCCTTCCCGACTCATGCCGTGCTCCTGGTGATACAGCTCGGGCAGGGTGCAAACCACTCTCACGGCTGCAGCCACCCCGCCATGGTGGTCGCTGCTGCAGTGGTTGCCGTGGTGACTGATGCTGGTGCAGCAGGGGCTGGTCTGCCAGCTGTTGCAACATACCTGGCATGTGCTGGGCAAATGCCGCGGATTGCCTGTGGCCACCATAACCAGGCTCAGACAGAGCTGTATCTGAGGTCCTGGCCGGTGGTGGTAGCGCCCTCTCCATTTCACTGCCACCTGCCACCCAGGCTCCAAACGATCCAAGCTGGTGCTGCCTTGGCGCATCCTGATGTGTAAGGCTCACATCTTTGGTGGGTGATGCAGGGTAGTTGTGGCGTTCCCTTGCATACCTGGTGCCAGGCGATGCAATGCCTGGCGTGCCGACCCCATCATGCCAGACCTCACGAGGACTGGTCGGGGGTGATGGGGACGGTGGGGGATGGCTGCGTGGCTGTGGTGCTGAGTCCTCCTCCCCGACCACTGCCTCTACCCCACCCGTGTCATGGCCACCAACCATGGTCGGACCAGCATGCCCCACAGGCACTGGCCGAGCTGGCTGGGCTGTGACACTTCCAGCAATAGGAGCGGCCACTACAAACTCCTGCCCACCTGCCAGCCGTTGCGAACTGGCAGGATACCTTGGTCCTACCCTGGACGTAGCCTGTACACCTGTGCTGCCGCCTGGGGGCTTGCGTGTGCTGGTAGGGGCCGTGAAGCCCCGCAGTTTGGCCTCCAGCTGGTTCAGCCCATCCTCCACCATCCTGAAAAGCACCCGTGAAGCAGGTTGACGTGTTGCATGCCTCAAACATGCCAGCGATCCAGTCAGCAGCAGACCAGCCATAGCCTGCAGCAAAGCATACTGCCGCAGTGCAGCTCAAAGGTGCAGCAGGCAACAGGCGTCAGACAAGCATCACACGTACGTGATGTCAAGGAGGTGCTGGCGAAGAGCCGAAGCAGTGCCATACATCCCCGGCAGCATCACGTCGCCTGCAAAGCTGTCCACAGCTGCAGATGCGAGGTGCGCTTCCAGGCCTGTAGTAAAAAAGCCATCCCAGCTGCCTTGATGCATCTCGCCTGCTGCTGCTGCTGGGCCAGCTGTCCCCGTCTCCCCAGCCTGGGCAGGCCCATTACCATAGGCTGGTGCAGACGAGGCGTCATTCGGCTCCAAGGCTGCTGCTGGATTGGCCGCGTTGTGCGGTGCTGCATACGGGCTGCCAGGCGCTGCGGGTTCACCCGCTGTTGCGCCCCACACTTCAACATGCTGCTGCAACTGGGCCTGCAGCTGCTGGATGAGGCGGTGCTGCTGAAGGACAACACGCTCCAGGCGGCCCGTGTACTCCGCCCTCTGCAGCGTGCAAGCATCCAGCACAACGTGCGTGTGCCATGTAAGCAGGCTCCCAAGTGGGCAGCAAGCAGATCCAAGTCCAGCTGCAGCACAGGAAACAGGCCCTCAACGCACAGCACCAGCCTGTCAGGAGCAAGCAGGGAAATGCAGCATCTGAAGCAGCTGAGGCATCAGGGAAGGACAATGTGCAGAACAGCACCCACCTGCTTCAGCTCCCTGTCCTTGACCGCCAGGCTATCCGACAGCTCACCAACACGCTGTGTGGCAGCTGCCGCCTTGGCCGCTGCACGCGACGCTGCGCGCTCGGACACAGCCACACGCTGTGCCTGTGTGGTGACCAGAGCAGGCAGGCGCATGGCCCCATTCATGGCAAGTCCAGCAGCACGAGCACAGCTTGCAGGGCTGCATGCACGTGTGCACATGGTGCACGTGTGCATACTCACACTTGGTGGCGGTGCGCCCTGCGGTCGGACTTACCTGTGCTGCACGCCCACTGTTCGCCTCCGCTGTGACATCTGCCAGCCTGTTTGTTAGCTCCTTGACTCGTGCTAGCAAGCTGTCACGCTCCTTGCGCAGCGTGCTTAGTTGAGTCTGCAGGCCAGCCATCTGCAGAGCACATCCACACACACTCTCGTTTCCACTTGCACCAGTGTATGGGCCCGTGCCTTCAGGCAGAAGTGTGAAATGGGCCGCGCAGGATGGCCTGGGAATGATAACACGAGGTACATGGCTTGTGGCAATGTGTGCGGCGCACCTTATTGCCCTGTGTGGCGTCTGCACCACGGCCGTCTGTTGATGATATGCCGGCAAGTAGCTTCTGGTCGCGTGATTTGCGCACCCCCTTTGCTCCAGCCTCTGGCCCCACATCGCGCACCACTTGCTGCAAGAGCCCTGCCTGCAGCTCCTGCACGCGGCTCTGCGTACCAGAGGGGCCGCACATATGCACTTGCCCAGCTTGCAGCCACAGGCATCTCAGGGGTGCCACCCACACAACCAGTGCACAGCCGCAGCTTGTATGGGTCAGCATCAAGAGCAGTCACTGTTTAAGCACTCCCACACATTCAACAGGACCAGCAAAATGCTTTGACAGTTTCAGCCCGTGGTTTCAGCCCCAGAACCTGATATCAATCGACCCACCTTTTCTGCAATGAGCGCATCCCCAAGCTGCTTTGCCTGTGCCTCTGCACGCTCCAATGCCCCACGCAGCGCTGCGTTCTCAGCTCGTAGTGCCTCAGCACCCATGGCCACCCCATTGGTACGCACGCGCTGCTGCCCAACAGCGGTCTCCAGGGTTTTGCGCGCCTCAGCGGCTTCCCCCAGCTCTTTGGCGCGCTGGCACAGCAGCTGCTGGCTCGTGTTGAGCTACAAAGATTGGCAGCGAGCAGAAGTGTGTTTTGTGACGCAACTGACACAAGGCATGTAGGACCTGCGGTCATGTGGTTTTAGGTTGTCCCTGGATCTGTGCAGCATGATGGTATGCCGTCTTGCAGCTGGCCTTGCAAACCGTTTGCCATGTCGTTGAGGCTATTCCCACACCTGTGCCTGCAGGGCACGCTCCCGGCCTTCAGCCTCACACAGCTCACGTGCCATGCGCTCCAGCTCTGCCTCCAGAGTGGACGCACGGACACGAAGCTCCACCTTCTCCCAGTCATCGGGGTCGGGGTCCTTCAGAATGGTTTGCGCAGTGCAGCAAGTCACAAAGTGGCTGCTGTAGGCAACGCGCAGTCAGCAGTCGTGCTGGTGCATGCGAGCAACAGAATCCACAACTGTGCCGAGGCAGCAAGCAGTGTATGGTACATGCACAATTGCACATGCAAGGTCACAAGAACTGATCGACGCTCAAGCTTACCTGGATCAGCTTGGTGACTGTATCAATGCCCAGCCCTTGCACGCGTGCTGCGTGGCGCTTGCGTGGCCCTGGGGAGGCACTACGTCCTGGTGAGCCAGGCGCTGACATAGCAGCTCGTCCCCTGCCATGCAGTGATCCTGCTCGGCCAGGTGAGGTACCCTCCCTTCCGTTTGATCTCAAGGGACTGGCGTTGGCATGGGTGTGATTCGCTCCACCTGCGGTCACATGCGAGGCTTGCGCATGGGCACCATGCATGAGGCGCGCCAACCAACGTGCAGGGTACAGGGCATAGTACGCGTTGCGAAGCGCAACGGCTCATTTGCTGACAGGTGTCCAAGGTTGTGCAAGCTTCAAAACCCAACCTACTTCGGGGCAAAGCCAGAAGTTTCGAGCGCTCCCCGTTAGGTAAACTTTGTAAGAATGTCAGCGGAAGGGAGCCTCTCTTGCTGCTCATGTTGACCTCAGCCAGTTGACCCACAGATGCTACCCCATCTCTTAATGCTGTTGTGACAGCTCATCAAAGACAGCATCGAGCTGGTGCTTATATACGTCCTCCATGCCGATGTTCTCACACCAGGAGGTGGGACGAAGTTAAGGGTTTTGCACTGTGTGAGGCCACAGGAGAAATGAGAGCCGCTTCCTGTTGCTCATTCCACATTGTTTGCCGTACCCCGCCACCTCTGGGCCACCAGTGTCCTCGTTCTGCGTGCAACCCGATCCTCGACAATGGCGTGCGGCAAGGTGGCTGATGATACAGCTAACATGCTGCTCTCTGTGCTCTCGTTTGCTGCAGCGTGATCGCATTGATGATGCCAGTGGCCCATTCGCCTCGCAGTTCATGGTGTGGGGCTTCTGGTGCTGGCACACGCTCCTGAGCGTCATTTACGTCTTCTTGGCGCTGGCTTCGTTCAGCAAGCTCACGCCGGTGTGTGGGCGCCGAGTTGCAGCTACAGGCTTTCAGCTACTGTGAAAGTGGGGGTGGCAGCGCACATGGCAGGGCTGCTGCCGGGCAGCAGCTGTGATCTAAAACATTTCCTTCCCTGAGCCCTAACGCCTAAGCTCACATTTCGTGGCTGCTGCACCTGGCACAGTGCCTCTAACGAACCAGTGCTGGGACAGCTCCATCGCCCGCCCTCCCTCCGCCCTCCCTCCCCCGCACAACATGCATTCCCAGCTGCAAGAAGAGGCTACATTGTGATATGCAGCTGCGCTGTGTGCGTGCATGGGCCCCTTCATCATGGAATCACCGCAACTGCTCATTCTCCTGTTGCGTGGGCTCAGCTGATGTTCGTGCGCCATTTACATGTGCACATGCAGACCACGAAGCTGCTCATGGGTGATGGTACCAGCTGGGCGTCGTACCGCAACAGCCTCATGGGCTCCTGCTTCCTGGGTTTCATACTGGTCACCGGCTTTGTGGTGTTTTCATTTGGTGTGCTTGCGCACAGGCCACGGTGAGGCCATGCAAAGTGGCCTGCGGCTGGTGCAGTGATCATGCACTCATCCCGACGTCCATTGCACGACACGCTGCCTTGCCCTTCCAGAGACTCACCAGCCTTGAAAGCACAAGCAAAAATTGATCCCCATGCGTTTTGAGCGCTTTCACTTGCTGTTCCGTGCAGCTTCATCATGCGTGACCTGAAGCTCGCGTACGGCGTGATGCTGGGGTATGCACTGCTGTCTGCGTTCTTCCAGCTGCTGGCCGGCCTGTCCCTGAACTCCAGTGAGCCACTCATGGAGGTGAGAGCCAGCTCTGATCATCCCTGCACGCAGCCACTATGTACTCTACAGTGCATGCACATCCAGGCTGTGTACACGCCAGCATGACAGGTTTGCCAGTGGGAATGCTTGCATGACGGCCAGGAACCATGTGCCCTGATGCATGCCTCTACATGTCCGCAACCACGCAGGCCCTGTGGGAGGCCAACATTTGGAGCACAACGGACCTGCGTGCATACCAGGTGGGTTCCATCTTGCCTCCTGCTTGCTTGCTGTGTGCATAGCACCTGGCGACGCCGGTGCTGGTCACATCTTCGCACATTCTTTTGATGCAACATCAGTGCCCACAAAATGAAGACATATGAGATATGATGCAGCCCTGCTCAATGTGCGCTTCTGCCTGCATGACGTGTGCATACCACGTCCATGCAGGCATGCTACATCTGGTCCTACATCATGTGCATCGAGTACCTGATCACCTTTGTGGTGCTGCTGCTCGCGCGCGGTGCTCTGGGCAAGGAGGAGCTGGGACCCCCTGGTGTGTGGTCTGGTCCCTGGAGTAACCAGAACTGTTTGACAGCAGTGACCAGTGCTGTTGATGAGATCAACAGGGCTGCCAGGGCGCATTGCACCACATGCTCACGTACTGCGGTACTGCCTGTTTGGGAGCAAACCATGGGGCGTTCACATATTTGCACTTACCTGGTGTCAGCTCTTCGCTTGGCATCCAGCGGTCATGGGGCATGCTGCACTTGCCATGCAAGAATTGCACTCCTCCTGACATGAGTGCGCCATTCATTCCCACTCGCAGCCTCTGCATCAGCTGCGGACACAGCAGGCTACTATTCAGACATGCCAGCTGGACCTGCGCGTGCCTAAGGTGAACACCAGTGTGAGCTGTGGTGTGAAGCTGATCCATGCGCAGTGAGTTGAGCGGGCACACAGTTCAGTCATGCAGCCAACAGGACAACCCCGCCAGTAAGATAATACAGTTTGATGTGCATGGGATCCGCGTTCCAACAGGCTGCAGCTGGCGGCTCCGGCGTACAGGGGAGGGTCTGGGCACGCATTCAGGTTAACGCGGCATTATCATTGGTTTAATGTTCTGCCTGAGGCGCAGCACAGCAGGATGGTAAACATGCACCACACAGCAGGCCAGGCCATGGACAGGCATTGTTCAGCACTGTATTGGTTTGGATCTCAGCTTCTATTGTTCTTTCCTTCCATTTGTTGTCCAGAGGTTGGGCATGTGGGCTTCAGGCACACGCGCTGATGATTGTCGCGCAGCCATTTACAGGCCATCAGGAGCTGCACTCTGCCATCACCAGATGTGTAACATATGTTTCAATAAACAGCACAGAATGATGCAAGTGGCCGCACACACACACGGCGAGCTGGGTGCAAGCAGACCATCCATACCCTGTGCGCGATGGATGTGATGGATTCTGGGCTCTCGGGCTCGCTGCGCTGGCATGGCCATTTCCTGCCTCACTTTCCTTGCATGGTCCACCCATCAGCCTTGTGTTTTCCATTGGTGCCAGTTTAAGATGCGGTGCAAACCTTTCAACCTGCTGACCTTCAGCAATCCTTAGTGTTCTCATCCCTTGACACACAAACATGTGCAGGCAGCAGCATGTGCCGAGAGCAGCATCAGCACATCGTCAGGCGGTGTGTGATTAGGCTGCAGACGCACACCACCACCATTGTGTCACCAGCTTCGATGCTTTCACAATCCTGCCGCACTGAAGGATTCAATGCGGGTATCGCCGCACCCATCACAGCACACAGTGCAGACTGTTCCTTGCTACCTGAAACGTCACAGCACAGCATTGTGAGCTTCTACTTCATACACATTCATGTTCTATTGATACACGTGATACACGTGATACAGACAAAGTGCTTGAGACAGGCAACAAAGTGCCTGAGGCAGGCCAGGTGCAAGCTATCCATACCTCACACACCCCAATCATAACCCACTGCCCACACTGGGCACCACCGGCTGGAATGCGAGTGGGTCCCCTGCCACAGCCAGACCCAGCTCTCTGCCTAAGGCCCAAAGCAGCTGCTTCACCACATCCCGCACCCTGGCGTCGTCACACACCACGCACTCGCACAGCATGCCATACAGCGGCAGTAGGTGCGTCTGCTCACGGTCAGACAAGTGTGGGCGGTGCTGCGACGCAAGGCCCCCGTCCTGCCCTGGCCCTGCGCCACCGCTGCTGAAGGAGCGGTCTCGACTGGGAGTGGTCCCACCGCTACTAGCCCTCCGCCTCCGCGCACGCACCAGCTCAATCCAGGGCTTCATCTCTGGCCGCTGCCCCAGCGCTGCATCGATCACTGCGGGACTCACGCGCAGCTGCGCACACAGCTCCAACACGTGCAGTGCACGGTCTGCAAGCTGCGCGTCAATGACGTGGCTGACCAGCATGGTGCCGTCAGCGCCGCCTGCGCCTGACTCCAGGCCCAGGCCTGCCAACCCCAGGGCAGACAGTGTGGCGTCCGTCGTGGCCGCAGTGGCAGCTGCTGCGACGTCCGCACTCGCGTCTGGCTGGCCTTGTGCTGCGGCCTTAGCGCTGTGCACTGCCCGCTGCTCCCACAGGTATGACCGCAGCACGGCCTCACACCGGGACAGGAACGCGGGCAGCGCAATCTGCGCCACCTCCAGCTGGCACCGGGCTGACTGGTCGCGCGGGTAAGAACCGCCGTCCATGGATGTCTGGCTGGAGCTGCTAGTGCCATGCCGGCCTGAGATGCTACCAATGTCCTGGCCCCTGCTGCACAGCACAAAGAGCTTGGAGAGGCAAGCGTGGGAGAAGCGCTGCAACACATGCGTGCCATCCTCCCCTGCCATGGGCACCGCCGCACCAGCGTCTATGATATTGACCAGCTGTACGCGCATTTCGTGGCTGGCATACTGACACGACGTCAGCACTGTGTCTGCCAAGCAGTCCAGGACGAGGGCCTGGACCTCTATGTCTGACATGGGTGAGGCAACCGGGCCCTCCACATCATCCCTTGCCCCCCCTGTCCCAGCTGAGCCACCATTCCTGCCAGCCGCTGCCGGTGTGTTAAGGGGGTTGCCTGATGAGGGCGCGCCTGGACCGGCAGCGCCTGTTGAGGCACCTGCCGCGGCACCCACAGCGCTTGTTGAGGCAAGCGGCGGGTTCGGTCTCACCCCCAGGGGCAGCACACCAGGCAGATTGCGCCCCAGCAGCGTCATCTCAAAGGCGCGTGCCAGCAGCGGCCATGTCTCAGGCGCCACAGCTGGTGCTGTGGACGTACCGCCCCCCTGTACTGCAGCACTACTAGGTGAGGTACTTGCAGAGCCATAGCCGGCAAAGCCTGCGATCCCAGAGGTGAGGGTGCCTAAGGAGGAGGACAGGGAGTAGCCCTGGTGGGCTGAGGCGGCGACAGTGGCAGCCGCCACGGACTGGCTGTGTGAGGCGATGTTGATGGATGGCAGCCCTGACTGCACCACTGCATTGAACGCGCGTGAGGCTGCACGCCACAGCTCGTCTGCCGGGTCCACATGCCGCATCGCCATGCACTCCGACAATGCGCCCACCAGAGCTGGGAACGTCGCCACCCGAACCTGACAAGGGTGTGAGAAAGTGAGCGGCACGGTGGTCAGCTTCACGTAAAGCAAAGAGACCCAGGGTGCCTTAGGCACATCAACAGCAGTCTGCGGTGGATGCCCAAGGATGCACACACCAGCCTGGTCCACAAGCCACTTGTAAAGTGAGCCCGTAGTAACCCAACCCATGACACTGCTCAACATGGTTCACCGATCAGCCCCTCCTCCTAGCAGTCACAATGGTCCGCATGAACGCCTTGGTAGAACAGGAAGCGAGAACAGCTGAGTTTGCCATCAAATCCATAACGCACCTGCCAAGGCACGCCGTCCTTGTACCACCCAGCCACAGTCTCAGCAATGCGGCACATCCACGGGCTGCTGAGGCACCGCGCCTCCATCACAATGTCTTCACTGCCTTCGACTGCCACGCTTGCACCTGCGCCTCCACTTGCACTGCCCGTGCTTGCCCCGGACCCCTCGGGTGTGCTCCGTGGCAGTGTGGTGGCGGAGGTGAGCGAGGGGGTGGGCGAGATGCCACGTGCCTGCGGCGTGCCTGCACCCCCTTCTGCCCCAGTGCTGAGGGTACCTGACTTCATGGGAGAGAGTGGTGGGGCACCTGGAGCTGGCCTGCAGGGTGCACATGATGTGCATCGTTCATGACTACGGCATCATGACCACCACATGTGCCTGCAGGACACAGCTGGGCTTAGAGCGCAGAGCCATGGGACTGCTGCGCAGGCCCTGATCACACAATTTTCATGAACCACGTGGACCTTTCCCTGTGGCAGCTGCACAGGCTATTCAACCCCAAAGTGAACCTCTCCCACCGGCCAGACTTGCCTGTATGGCAGCAGCCGGAAGGGCCGCAGCATGGCACACAGAGTGAGGAGGATGTCCGGCCACACCTCTGATGCACCTGGGGGCGGTGGCGCAAGCTGCTGCAGCACTGCCAGCACCCCCTTCTGGATGGGCCCCAGGCCACCGGAGGAGGGCGCGTGCATCGCGGGGGAGTCCTCTGCATGTACCCATGTGCACACACGGCAGCAGGGCTGGGGTGGTGTGCGGTCCCAGTCCATTATGCAAGCTGAATGCTGCAGCAAGGGCTGGCGCAGGGCCACAGGCGGCAATGACAGGTCCATGAGGTGCTCAAAGCAAAAAACTACGATACGATGGCCGGACCTGCGCCCATGGGGTAGCGTGCCATGCGGTCCATCCAGCCCAGAATGAGGCGGATTTCTTCTGGCCCCAGCTGGTCCCTTAGTGTGGAGTGGATGATGGCCAGGCTGGACAACAGCTCAGTACGCGCCTGCCATGTGAGGAGCATGCAAGTGCCAGCAAGTGAAGCGACACCCAGCAGGACACAACAGCATGATCAGTTGATGGCATCAGCGGGCAAGTGAGGTGGTGGCAGGCAGCCCAGACTGAGTGTGATGTGATGAGCAAGAGTGCAGTGAGGAGCTGCACCGATCAGGAAAAACTGGCTGAGCTGTAACTATGTCTTCAGGGCAGCAATGGGACTGGGAAGCCTCTTGGCCAGCACCCACGCCTGTTGGCCACGCCTTTTAGCCAGCACCCACCAGCCCCCAAAACATCAACACTCAACCGTCCAACCTCACCTGCAGTGGTGCGTGCGTGAACGGCACTGCGATCGTCTTCATGCCCTGGTCCAGAGCCGCAAGCGCAGACCGCCACATCCACTTGCCCATGACTGCGGTGTTGCTGCCATGCGCCTGGATGAGTGTGGTGATGAGGGTGATGGCGGCGCTGCATGTGCCGCGCCGCGCCGCACGTAGCACCACCCCCGTCACTCGCGTCACCTCCTCCCACACCTCCTGGAACCCTGGCAGCACCACAATGGCGGGGAGGTGCGCACGCAGCACCTGTGTGTGGTGGTGGAATGAGCATTGGGAGCTACCGCTGTCGGCACGGTGCTACGTGCAAGGGACTAGGCGATGCACAGGAATAGTGTCTTGTTGCAGCAGCTGCTGCTGCTGTAGCCCTCCTGCTGCTGTTGTTGCCATGGTTTCAGCACCTGGGCAGGTGGTCGGTGATCACCCAGCATTCCTCAGGTGCCTGATGGCAGGACTCTTAAGCACAGTGCACAAACACAGCGCCCTGAGGCAGAGCCTTCACAGACACACTGCGTATGTACCTTGGTTGCGCCAGCCAGCGCCAGCACCAGCGTCTCGTCCCACTGCTTCTGCTCCGTGTTGCGGCTGTGATGCATCAGCATCTTGACCGACTTGCCCGCTGCACGCATGCATAGCCATAGCGCACACAGCCGTTAGCACTACGCTATGTGGCTTGTAGGTCTCAGTGTAGCCTTTGAATGGCCTAGTCCCATAGCCTTGAAGCCTGCAGCACCGCAGGAGCAACCTTAACCATGCCCTCAGGTTACCAGCCCCGCCCCCATATTGTGATATTGTACTGAGGGATGAGCCGATTCAGCAGTGCGTGCCCCTGCAGCCTGCACCCACTCTTGTCACGGCCCAGCTCTGACGCCGCCACCTCCTCATTGCTGCTCGTCTCGCTCATGTGGTGCATGGACGTGACGGCGGGCAGCAGCATGTCCCACACACACTCGTGCAGCACGCGCTGCAGGTGGTGATTATGGGCCACAGAACACAGAACACACATAAGTCAGCAGCTGCATCACAGCAGTGATGCAAGCATGCAACGTCTTCCCTTTATACACATGAACCGAACTCAATGCTACGTCACTGCTTCACAGTGGTGTTGCATGTTGCAGCCATCATATGAAAGCGTGAAGCACAGTGAAAGCTGCACGCACCTGATCAAACTTGCCACCATGTGCCCCCATGGCCAGGAAGAGTGTGCGCACTGCACTGTTGCGGACTTCCGGCCTGGAGTCCGTGCTGACTGCCTTGAGTGCCTGCACACGGGACACCACCATGCCAGCAATACATCATCAGCATATGCCCGCATTTGTTGGTGTTGTGCAGCTGCCAAGGCATTGGGATGTGCGCAGCACCTCCCGCTTCCCATGACAGCTAACATCTGCAATCACATATGGCTTGCAACACTTCACATACAATGCACGATCACATGTGCCAGGGGGGGCTCAATCACTGTTGCCTGCTGTAAAACCTCCATAAAACCTGCCTTGAATGCGATCATGAGCATGGCCACAGCCTCAGCCTCACTGACATCCCGCCGGCTAGTGGTTGCAATGACAGCCGGTGCACCAGTGGACGTGGTGCGCTTGACGCGCGCAAGCGTGTCGGTCACACTCCAAAGCATGGTCACAGCCGTGAGGCTCACATTTAGGATCACGTTCTGTGTAGGGCAGGGCAAGCAGTACAACATGCAGTCAGCAGCACCATTGAGGTGGTCAGGACACGGATCATCAGTGCAGAGCCTGCGTACGGGCCCATGGTGCTGGTACCCTTCCTTTTAAACCCTTCTTTCAGCCCAAGATCTGGTGTCAGCTGCGCCTAACACATGTGGCTCATGCAACATCATCACGTGCCAGGTGCTTCATCATCATGTAGCCCTGACCTGCTGTGCGTAAAGTGCGACGACGTCCAGTGCACGCGGGATGTACTCTTTTGCCAAGAATGGCAAGAAGTCCGAGCACACCAGCTCGATGCATTGGAACCCCAGCTGCACAAGCTTCACGTCCTGCTGCTTGGGCACCGGCAGCAGCAGCGTCAGCAGCGGGTCCCAGCCGCGTGTGATGTCCTCGCCATGATACTGCAGCACATGGTGCACAATCCTGAGCAGGCCACGCCGCACATCCAGCTGCTCGCGGGAGCGCCACAGGTTGGCCAGCGCGGTCTGCACAGCACAGCGAGTGCAGCATATGAGCAGGGTACAGCCAGCGCGAGTCGCAGCACATGCAACAGCCTGGAAACACGCGCAGCGTGCGGCGGGCCGAGTAGCCCTTACTCATGCTTGCCTTCAGGCGGGCGGTGCTTGCAAGCCAAGATCAAGCTGGTTCAACAAAGCTGGTGCAACAAAGCTGGTGATGACAAAGCTGGTATGGTATGGATTATTAGGCCGTGGAAAGCATGCATTAAAGTCATGAAAACAAAGCTGGTGCAGCACGGGAGCACACCATGTGACGGTTGCACACTGGACCACGCACCAGCAGCGTGACCTGCACGCTCTCTGCGGGTGTGATTGCCCCTGGCGTGCCACTGCCATCCTCCTCAGAGTCCTGCACCTGGCCTGGCAGCACACCGGTGAGGGACGCGTCCAGCGCGTTGAGGGCTGCCAGCCGCACCATTGCGTTGCTGGAGTCCAGGGCCTTGATGGCTGCCTCCAGGCATGTCTGCCATAGGTTCTGCATGGGGGAGGGACCAAGTCCAAGTTGGCACACAAACATACGGTGTGAGATCTGTGGCTCTGGCCATCTGATGGCAAGGGCATGGCTGGCAGGCCGACTTGTACGTGGCTGGCAATGCTCAATCGGCACTATCCAAGGTACAAGTTGAGCAGAGCAAACAGGGCGGGTTGGTGTAAGGAGCCGTCAGCACACACTCCACGCACCAGCACACGGTGCTTGTTCTGCAGCAGGATTTCCACCATACGGTTCAGCATATGCAGCCGGGGAGGCGTGGGTTGTGACCACTGCTTTGGTAGTGAGGCCTGCAGGTGCACATGGTATCAGCCCCGTAGTTGAACATAATCCATGTCCGCATGTGTGTGCAGATGAACAGCATGGGAGTTGTGCATTTGACACAATGTGAGCAGATGAAAGGTGACACACGCAGCTCAGCTGAAAAAAGAGAGACGGACTTGCACTTTTTCGCAAATTATGATGAAGCAGCAAGGCTGTGGGTCCAGACCCGCCCAGCGTGTGCATGCGCACCTGTGATGCCTCCATCAGCGCAACCATGAGGGACACTACTGATGCTGAGCTCATGCGAGCCGAGTTCTGGAACACCCCGTTCACCGCTGATGTCAGGTTGGCGATTGCGTCCGTCTTGTCGCCGCTGCTCATGTCAGCGTAGGCCTGTTGCAGTGATTGTATGCGCACACAGCCGCAGTTATGCTCATGAAAGCAGTGTGACAGTCAGGATAGCAGGGCGAGGTGATGCCTGCGCTGCCACTTCCATATCTTTGCACAGGTGACCCACTCACAACAGGAATCAGCCAGAACAGGGCCCTTGCAGCCATCATCACACACCTCCGTGCTACTGGTGCTGGCACTGGTGGTATAAGGTGAGATGAGGGCGTGGTCCAGGCAGCAGACCACATCCACAATGTACAGCCAGCCATCACCATCACCCAGCTGGTCGCTCAAGTTGGTGGTCTGACACACGCAGCAAGGGAAAGTAGGCAGAACTGAAGCACAACTGCATGAGTGCGTTATGTATGATGTGCACCAGGCATGCCCATCGAACAAGTCGAAACATTCAGTTCACGTACCATTTGAATCCTCCCTGTCAAAAGGCACCTGTAGTATACGTTGTACCTATCAAGGCACCCAGCAGGACTAAGACCGCATCTGCACACCCATACCACGCACCACTGAGAACAAGGCCTTGAGCGCTGCGACATTCTTGACGCTCAGCGTGTAGCCATCCTGCTGTCTCGCCTCCAAGATCATGGCCACCGTGTTGACCAGCGCAGGATGCACCTTCTCTGCTTGTGCCTGCGTCTGCACAGCATGGAAGAAACGCACACGCACGCAAGCTCAGCACCAAGACCTTCGTGCATGGGTCATGTGCCCAGCTGCAATCAGCAGACGCAGAATGTCTGCCATACTGGGGCCATCACATGATGCAAAACACATCTGCCGCGTCACAGTCTGCCCCTCCTCCTGCCCCACATACGCTGCAATCCAATCTTCACCACCCATGTGCACAAGCAGACAGACCATGTACTGGCCTGGAATCCACCCCCACCCCCTGACCCCGACCCACACACGCACTACCTTTTTGATCTCATCTGCAGCTGCAATCAGCGCAGGGTCATCAGGCCCCGTGAGCGCAAAGTCGGCCAGGCTGCGCAGGAACTTGTCGCGCGCAATGCGCACGTCCACCAGGCCAGCGGCGATGATGAACGACTGGTACGCCTTGGTCAGGGGCAGCACCAGCACATCTAGCTGCGCGCGCTGCATGAGGGGCGCCAGTGCGGACAGCAGCGACCGCCACAGCGAGTCGCACATCGTCACGAGCACCTCCGGCTTCACCACCGAGCGGGCCAGTACCGCGGCTGGCGTGTCATCTGCCGACCGGCGAGCACCGGTGTGTGGCCGTGGGGACACGGGGCCAGGGCTGTGGGGGGCACCCCCACCAGACATGGTACCCCCAACACCTGCAGGCCCGGACCCTAACCCTGGGCCACCCAAACCAAGGGGAGCTCCTAAGCCTATCCCAGACCCTGGCCCCGGGCTGGCTGGGGCTGAGCCCTGGGGCAGCACCTCCGCCTTGGTCACCATCAGCCGGTCAGTCAACTGCTCAATGCTGGACACCAGGCCTAGGATACAGTCCAGTGAAAACTGCGTGCTGTAGACCTCGGAGCCCGCAGTGATGAGGTTCAGGTTATCTGGGCTCAGGATCTCCAGGTTGATGTCCTGCACCAGACAGGATGAGATGAAAACCGTCCTCTTGATTGCGGTTTGACTTCAAACGTGATATGGTTTGCAGCATGCAAGATCCTGCACATGGACCGTGCAACGCCACAGTTCACAGCACCAGTGCACAGATTGCCAGCAAGCCACCTAACCACCCCAACCCCTCACCCTGCCAGCTTGGCGGTTCAGGTAGGCCGACCCCAGCACCGACACGTAATCCTCATGAGGCGTTGAGTCAGCCAGCCGCACATACTCCTGCACCACCTGCACACTTGTATCAGGGCAGCAAACGCAGCAGCAGTGAAATCTCATCCCAACAGCTGCACACACTGCTGTCACTTCCAAGCCAATCCATGTGAACAGCTACACCAGCCCTCTGTTGCTTGCACGGCTGGAACTGCAAGGCACTACAGCAGCTTTACATTTCCATGGCTTGCAGGCTGGCACTTCAAGGCAGCAATGCAGGGCAGTGGCAAGCACACATGTGACACAGGTGGCGCCCCACCTCCGAAAGCTTCTGCACAATGTCTTGGACCGCATTCAGGTTGAAATCCATGGCCAGGTCATACATCTCAAACAGCCTGTGGCACACACATCATCACGGGCATACGTGCACACCAGGATGTCAGCACACAGCCCAGACCTGGCTGCCACTCGCAAGCATGAAGTGTGCACACTTGCCATGTAGCTTGTTGCATGGTCAGGCAGTACAGCAACACATATGGCAAGCTCTATATAAGTATGATGATATGACACACAAGAATGCTCCCACGATATGCAAGGCTGCAGCAGCTGCCACGCCGTCGAGCAGCATGCCATCTGCTACAGGCCACACCTGTAAATGATCATTGGATCCTGGCACATGGTCCGCAGTGTGTGCAGCACGACCAGCCGCTGCCATGGGGTCACACTTTTGCTCACACTCCGTAGCAGGATCTGAACGCAAGCAAGCATGTCTTGGAGTCATTGGCATCCAGTGCGCTACTCCAAATCTGACAAAAAGTGGATGCTTGTCCCACAACAGTTCTTTGCCAGGCTCTTTACTCGGCCATCCACGTGCACATTCCATCAGCATCGGCCCCGTGTGCCAGTACCCCAGCTCACCTGCACATACGACGCGCACTTATCAGGCGCCAGTGTGACATGGCGGCGTAGGATGACGCCCACACAGCGGATGACCAGGTACACGTCTCTGTATGACCCCACATCCACGTAGGGGTCCAGCGCACTGCGCAGCAGCCCCTCCAGCAATGCGCACACCTGGCATGCGCAAGGAGTTCAGGACTTGATGAGCTGCTGGAGCATTATGTGCGAGGACCTGACCGTGCGCAGCTGATCCTTGTCAGGCCATGGCAGGTTGTAGTGCTAAAGCCAGCCATACTATGACATCCAGGCCATGCCACAACTTCCTGATGTCCCCAACCCAAACATTGCATCGTGCAGGACAGGCAGTGTACCCATCAGCCCCAAACGGGGCCCATCTTTAAGAGCAATTACAGGCCCTCAGACCCCACCTCCGTGCGCAGCACTACTGTCAGCTGCGGCAGGCTATGGAATGTGTCAGCCCGGTCCTTCAGCACGCTCTCCAGCAGGTCCAGCAAGAAAGTGCGGTTGACCACAGGGCACTTCAGCCACGTGTCAGGTGCTGCGCATGCACACAAAGTCCAAGGGATGGAACGTTTGCGAGTCACGTGTGTTGATGGTATGCTGAGCTGGGGTGTGTGGCTGCATCCAATGGTGCAGCGTGACAGGGACGCAGCGTGCAAGCCGCCCCCGGCCTTCCAGCCCCCCTTGTCTCACTGTTGCCCAGTCAGCCCCTGCACCTTGTTTTGCGTCGTTGCCGCAGGCTGTGAGCACCACCAGGCTCTTGAGCAGCTTCTCAGCGATGTTCTCACGGCCGGCTGTGTCCCCGTAATGCGCTGGCGCGTAATCCGCTGCTGTGCGTGAGCTCTCTGAGCGGCGCATGGCAGGCGGTGGGCCGCTTGGCGCAAGCGCGTGGTCAAAGATGAGGGCTACGTACTGCCGGATGCAGGAGTAGGCTGCGTTCTTGATGGGGTCATTCATGTTGCGCTGGTTGGCGCAATACACGCGGAACACAAAGCTGAGCAGCTGCTGGTGCCCCGCCTCGTCGTCTGCATACGTTGCATCCTGGATCAGCGCAGTCACTGCCTGGAATGCACGCATGGCGGCGCTCTCATCCTTCATCTTGTCAGCCTGCGCGCACATGTGCACGGTGCGTGCAAGCCACGTGGTGCGAGCACAATGGCTTGCAAGTAAGGCCCCATGTCTGGGCTGCTTGTGGCGCTGTATGCCCCGTCTGCCTCAACTCAGAACGGCTGATGCAAGCTGCCCCTGAAGCACGGGGGAGCTGCAAGGAACCTAGCGATGCCTGCATCTGGGATCACAGCCGTGCCTCCTCAGTGCCGCCCTGGTACGTGCCACAGGCTGATGGTTCTGCTGCTGGTGCTGGTGCTACTGCACCACCTACCGTAGTAAGGGCCTTGATGATTTGGCTGCGACCCTCAGGCCCAATGGCATTGTTGTTGACAAACTTTTGGAAGGACGAGAAAGCCACTGTGATGAGCTTCCCATTTTTAAACTCGCATGCTTGCAAGAAAGGCCGCAGTAGCTCCTGCAGCCATGCAGAGCCACTCCAGGCGTTGCATGGTACCAGCAAGCATGTGTTTGCATGCCACTTGTTGACCATGCTGCGCACACACAACGAAAACCCACCGGTGACTGCTGGATGGTTTCCATGCTGCGTTTCGCTCCCGGAGAGCTGATGATCCGAAGTCGCTGCAACGCCCGTTCGCATGATTCCTTGATGTTGGGAGCATCAGCACTATGAAACAATCCAGCAATTTGGTGGAATGCTCCCTCAAGCTTGCGGGCCTCAGCGCTCAGCAATCGTAAGTCGCTGTCCAGCTGCTGGCAGAACGTGTCGAACAGCACGATGCTGTCCATTTCGCTGATGAAGGGCCCGAGAAAGAGCAACGAATGGACCCCTTTCTGGACAGCTTCTACAGAGCAAAAACGAGCTTTCTTACTTCACATTTGGATATAGCAAGCAGGTGAAAATTGTTCTTGAAACAATTCATTTGATTCAGATCACTGCAGTCAACGTGGCAACGCAAGTCGCTAGGCTGCACTCTTGATACATTCTTGGTGGCCGAAACATCATTGACCAAGGGAGCTGACTTTGCCACATGCCATATGCATGCGTGTGGGCATGTGTGACGCGCTGCCCTGGCATGTGCCGCCATAGCAGCAGCGCCACCATTGAGTCGTGTGATGGCATGGCTGCAGATGCCTGATCCTGGTGCATCTGCAGCCCAGTGGTACTAGCATAGCACAATTCCTGAGTTTACAGCTTCGTGGGTGCAATGTTGTGCTGTTTTGTTGCCAGCACTTTAGGCAAGACCTCAACCTGCACCTGCCATTTTCACAGCATGATCTGTGTTGACGGCTCCACAAATCAACCTGCACAGTGCACACCATCACCATAGACCATGCACCATGATGGACCAGAAAAGAATACTTGCGCTCGCGCTCCTGCAGCCGCCCTACTCTCACCACCTCATCCATACCAACATCAACCTGTAATGGGATGAAACGTTATGCAAACAATGAGGCATTTGTACAGGTTGAGCAACCACACGCACCTACCAAGCCATACTGCCTTCATGAGCAGCAACAGAGAGTTTCGGCAACAGGAGACGGAGCATACTTCAACTGCCAGTTCCCACAGGACACATTCAACACACATCTGCAACCAACATGCAAATGATGAAATGTAGCAGATGAAAAGTGGAAACATAGAGGTCATGCTTGTGATAAGCCGAGGATGTTCCTGCCACGGGATCATATGGTCCCTAACCTACCATTGAATCTCATGACTGAGCATCTACCTTCCATGGACGCCTTGGGATGTTTCCCTGCACCATTGGAACACAGAAAAGAAGAGAAGGATACAAGAAGGTACAAGAGTTATGTATTCTTCCAACCGTTCCTCGTGCAGACGAGGCACAACCACCTCCCACCCCACCACGCCAGTCTCAAAATACCCTTTGCTCTCTTTCCTTTCTTCTCAGGTGGCCTGCCGCTGCACAGCTGGCTGGATTGACAGCCACGGAAGTCTACTAGGACAGTGATGCCCTGAGGCATGCAGCTACGCCATTATCACTATGTGCCTCACTCCTGATGAGGGGCCATGATCACATCTGCTGTCAGGTCGATCAGCATATCCACGTCCAGCATTGAGAAGCTGCGGTCCTCACTGCCACTGCCGGTGATGATGCTGCCGTGCATGGTGGTGGGTGCGCCCTCCATCACACTGAACGCACCATCAGATGGGATGGGGCCACCGGCAGGAGTGGCACAGCCATTGGATAGCACTGCACCGCCCGCAGCTGGTGTCTCATCATTCAAAGAAGCCTCCAGGGCCATGGATGCAGCCTCCAGCGCAGCCAGGGCCTCATCAAGAGCGCCACGGCTGGCAGCAGCTGCAGTTGCAGCAGAGGCATGCGCAGGCGGCACCTCCGGGCTGGCACCGTTCTTGCTGCGGCCGTTGGATGCTACGCGGCGCTTGCGGGCCGCACCCTTCTTTGTTGCAGTTGCTTCCTGCTCAGCTGCCACAACAGGGGCAACAGCCGCTGCTGCAGCACCACTTGCACCGGGTGTGCTGGCACTACGCCGGCGGCGCGCATTGCCCCCGCCCACCGCTGCAACGCCACTGTTGCCATTGTTGTTGTGGGTGGGGCTGGGGCTGCGCCGCAGGCTCACGATGTTGTTAGCACCGCCATCCAAGTACTTAGCTGCTGTGCCGTATGTGCTTTGCGCAGCATCCAGAACTGCTGCAGTCTCAGCCGCCAATGCTGCTGCCTCATCATGGATGACAGGCAGCGCATCAGCCAGCAGGCTCTTCACCACCTCAGCTTCCACGGGCTCAGCCACCACCTCGCTGGCATCCTGGCTGCCCACACGCTGCAGCAGCGCAGAACAGGTGCAGGCTTCGCCACCAGTCAATACAGAGTCAGCGGCGCGGAATGGCTCGGGCAGAACAGGTGCCACCTTGTAGGGAGCGGTTGCAGAGGATCCTGCAGAAGCTGGAACAGGGGTGGCCTCAACAGGCACCTGCGGGGTCAGGGTGCAGTTGATGGCGGACAGCTGCGTGTCAGCCGTGTTGCCCCACTTGAACTTGGCAGTGATCTGGGCAGCCGCCGGGTCAAGCGCCTGTGGGGCAAAAGGAGCAGCGCACAGGTAACAACATGAGTGGCAGGACGAGTGACCAGGAGTGTTCAATCTTTGCTGTGTGAGGTGCACTGAGCCCGAGCATAAACCAGCACTGCAGTGCACACCTCTCTCACCACCCATCAATGATCGAGCAAATTCACCACAGCCCACTCCATAGTCACGCATGCGGGTCCCCACCTTGATCACGCGCACAGAGCCACTTGCGTCCTCCCACGTTGGCGGCTGCTCAGGCACCACGCCCTCCACAGCAGCATGTGCCACCAGCAGCCGCACTTTGGCACCAGGGCCCTCAGGGCTCACCAGGCTCATGGGCAGCGTCACATTACCCACCCAGTTGTTGCCATAGCACCACTGCAACCAGAGCAGGGGACATATGGCTGGCAGATGAGCATCCATGGCGTGGATCATGCTGGCTGTGGTGCACTCAGCTGCATGCTCTACACCGCAGACATGAAGCGTCAC
The DNA here is from genome assembly GCA_004335575.1 of Haematococcus sp. NG2. Classification (NCBI taxonomy): domain Eukaryota; kingdom Viridiplantae; phylum Chlorophyta; class Chlorophyceae; order Chlamydomonadales; family Haematococcaceae; genus Haematococcus; species Haematococcus sp. NG2. The sequence goes on from QAXD01000086.1 coordinate 450,910, forward strand.
TGTCACCAGGCAGCACGGCAGCACAATTCTTTAATCACGATAGCCCAGTACAAAGCAGGCGGGTCTTAATGTTTAATCACACCTTCAGGCGCAGGGCGCGCTTCTCATCCCATGCGCCCAGGGCCTCATGCGCGCCAACCACCGCCACCCAGCTGCCAGCTGGCACTGCCTTGGAGGGCACGCGCAGCTCGACTCGCACCGAGTTGTAAGCAATAGGCTCACCGCGTGTGTCGTTGAACTCGAACTGGGCAAGGTTGGTCACGCCAGGTGCGAGCTGCACGTGTAAATGCGCGTGGTGCAGCACAGCATGGCAACTTTGCTGCTGTGAAATGGTGGCATGAAGTACAGGAATGCAAAGGGAGCACTGCTCATGAGCAGATGCGCACATTGTGCCTGGTGCTAGCACGATGACACATGCCCTGCATCCACCTATCTATCCTCCTCAATGCAAGGATTGTTAACCCCCAGCCTGTGCAAGCGCAGAAGATCAGACATGGCACATAGCATACCGTGATTACGCGGTTGTCTCCACGCTCCCATGTCTGCACCAGCTCATAGTCCAAGCCCTCACTGTCCCATGAGCCAGCAGATGACATACTGCCTGTGGAGGCCCCCCACCGGCTGCCCTTCCCCTTACTGCGATTGAGGGGGCGCTTGGAAGCCAACACCAGCTTGCACTCGATGGGGATGCCTGAGGGCAGAGCAGCGGCGCCGACCCAGGAGCCCCCCTCGCACCATTCCAGGGGCAGAGCGCGTGTGGCATCCCTGCCACGTGCCAGGCACAGCGTGAAGGTTGAACCAATGCGTTGTGACGTGCTTGAGCGGAGGGCATGGATTGAGCACTGACATGGCGCAAAACAGAACCCTTGGCACTGCCCATGCAGCCACACAGGCACTCCCTAGCATATGCACAAAGCTGCGATGCATGGCAGCGAGAACGAGCAGAGGAGCCCATGCAGACGCATGCAAACTGCCACTGGGGCTGCAAACACAGAGCTCCATGTTGTGTGACTCACCAGCTGCCCAGCTCAGGGTGGCCGCCCACCAGCAGCACAAACTCGTCATCCTTCTGCTCAAACGCAGGGACCACAATCTTGACCAAGGCAAGCGGCCCTGCCTTCAGCTTGGGTGCAGACAGCGCAGGTGTGTGCATGGTGGGCTTGGCGGCAGGCTTTACAGCTGCAGCAGGCACTGCCTTGGGCGGCTTAGTTGCAGGGCTGTAGCCGGACTTGGGTGGTAGTGCAGGTGCAGGTGCAGGCACGCGGGTGGGTTTCTGGGTGGCAGGCGGTGAATAGGAGGCCATACGTGAGGTGACTGGGCTCGGGGAGCGAGAGATGTTGACCGGGGCAGGGGTGGTGCCCATGAGCTTGGCATGGGTTTGTACCAACGCCTTCAAGGCACCCTCCAGGTCCAGTTGCAGCAGAGGGGGCACGGGGCTGCTTGTGCTCTGTTCAGCCGCCACATCATCAAAGCTGAAAGTGGGGGCTGGTGAGGGGGACGAGGCCCAGGAGAAGGTGGCCGCTGGGGAGGCAGAGAAGGAGAAGGAGAAAGAGGGGGGAGGGGAGGGGGAGCGCACGGGCCGTGGAGGCTCACGCCACACCATGGACACACTGATGGACGCTGCATCATTCTCAACCTGGATTAACCGATTGGGCCCATCTTCCCACACGGGTGCTTGCCAGCTGCCCTCGGCCACACACACCAGCTTGCAGACCACCGCGGAGCCGGGAAGCAGTGACGCCTGTGCCGTGTAGGTGCCTGGCATGCCAGTGGGCTGCAGCTCCAGACCCTCTGACGCATCCCAGTTGCCCAGCGAATCGGCACCTCCCACCAGCTTGATCCTAGGGGCACTGCCGTCTGCCGTGTCGATACCAGCCGCAGGGACGCCTGTGTCAGCAGACAGTCAAGAATTGCAGTGAAGGTGTGCACAAACAGAGTGACAGTGGTGATGCTGCATGGTGGTTGCATGCCGCATGGCAGCCAACCTAGGGGCTCGAAACTCATATGGATTATTCTAAGAGCTATGCGGGCCCTAGGAGCTTGGTGCACTGTACAGATAACACAGTGAACGCACCTGTGACCTTAACAGTGCATGCCACTGGCTCATCGCTGTTGACTGCTGTGGTGAACACCACAGGGCTGCCAAACACCATCTTGGACATGTAGCGACCCACTGGGCTGAAGGGCATGGGCAGCTAGAAGCATCCAGGCACAGACCAGCAAGCAAGATGTGAGAACAGTGCCCGCAAAGGAGCAGTTGCTGTGAACATGCCATTTGTGGTGCTTGACAAATGCAACTCCCACAATGCATTTGCTTAGAGGCTGGAGGGACCGGCCAGTGCCTACCTTGATGATTCGGTTGGCGCCCTTTTCCCACACACCCTCGCTCTTGGGGGTGGTGAGCGGGTCTTTCATACACACCTGCAGCAAGTAGTATAACAAGTCCAATATGTCATGATGGAGGTCAGGGGCACACCAGCAGCATGGCCAGGAGGCATGTAGCATGGACCTTGCATGCTCATTGAACTGAGGTTGCAACCTGCAGTGACCTGCACATGCGCACCAGTTTGGCCTCAATGCCTGCCAGAACGTCCAGCAATGGCAGATCGACGGTTGCAGTCCAGTCATGGTTCTCACACCACGTCATGACGAGGCCCTTGCTTGGCACCCTGCACAGGGAAAACAACAAGAGCTTTGTGTCTCATGCATTCAGATGTCGGTAAGTTACATGCATCGGTACATGCCAGGTAGTTGACGTGTGGTGGCTGCAAGTGCCTTAACCGCATGAGGCAGGCAAGGTGGAGGAGGTAGGGGCATGTCAGGAGGACAAGCAGCAGCCATGCAGCTGCCTAGAGCATGCTGCCATGCAAGCCATGACCACCACAAACAGGTGTCCAGGGTTGATGATTCAGGACCATCAATGAAACTGTAAAAACACCACGTCTTGCAGATCAACAAAATTTAAAACAGTGCACTCGGAAAGCAAGAGCTCACCATGCCCCAAGTTCAGGTGCTGCCCCGACAAGCACGACCGTCTTGCCGTGTGCATCGTGGCGTGGCACGACGAACGTCACGCGCACACGCTGCTGGTGATTGAGGCCCAGCCCAACAGCTGGAGAAGGAGAGCTGGCAGCTGGAGTCTTTGTGGTCCGAGACGGAGTCTTCGCAGGCGCGCCAATGTCAAACACTGGCTCAGGGCTGTCGCCCTTAAAACGGGCCGCCTGGTAGCCGAGGCCAAGCAGTGGCAAGGGTGGTGTCACGGGGTAGAACGCATGCATGGCACCGACTCATCACTGGGCGAGCACAAGCACCTGACAGAAGATAACTTACCACGGAGCTCCTGATGTTCGTTTGGTGCTGGCTGACTGCTCCCACCTGCTGTAGCAGCCCAGACTCAGCTGTTGTGAGGCAGCAGCATACTAAAAACAAATAAAGCATCCAGCACCGTAGCTCCTACCTGCAGGTAACCCTTGCGTGCACTGCCGACTTCTGCGGGACAGCGACCACAATGCAGGGTTTCTGCATGAATTTTGGCTCCGGTACGCTGGATCACTTAAGACATGCCACATGCACCCCAAGCAGCCCAGAAGCACATGGTTTGACTGCTTCGTGGACCTCTTCCTCCAACTGGCCTTTATGCAGCTTTTGTGTCAAGAGCAGCTGAAGCCGGAACCCACCAGCGCAGCTCTTGAAGCCATTGAGGTGCTGATCCCTATGCGCCTTGGCAGCTCGCTGCAGCCAAGGACCCGCCACACTGGTGTGTAGCATGTTTCAGGATGTTGTGGAGCTCAACATCAACCTGGCTGCAAGAACTTGTGAAACTTGTGGAGCTGTCGCTCAAATAACCTGAGTGTGAGTGCGGTGAGAGAGAGTCGGTTGAATCTGCCCATCTCCTCCCTCTTTCGCGTCTCTCCCTCTCTTCGCCAAAGCATCATTGTGCCTAGAAGTTAGTCTGTCTGCGTGTTTACGGCTGTATGCCCACGCCCCGCCTCACCTGTCTTAATTAGCTCCTTACAAACTAAGCGACGTGTACCTAGCTTGCTTTGGCTGCATTGTTGCTCATTTTCGCTTGCACGTGGGTCGCAAGCCGACAGCTGGAGACCCCACCATGTGTAAGGAGCATGGGCAGGGGTACAGCTGCACATTTGGGCTTGAGATGCAAAATTATCAGGGCGCCACACAAGCCATGATCAGCACTGCATCTTTTCATGCCGTGTGCTGGGCTGCCGGCAGCATCATAACCGTTGCACACCGTGCAGTCCGTTGCAGCAGCACATGAATGCAAAATGGTTTTTACATTGCACAAAAACGGTGCCTAACAGGCATCACAGATATACACTAACATCGGTGTCACCTCATGATAGATGTACACTGGCACGTGTATGTTGATATCCACCTCAGCAATGCTGGACCTATCTTGTGATGCTACTGATGACATATGCCTGCTGCCCCTGGGTGACAACAAGCTTCCACGCAGTATCTCGCCATACACAGCACATTGGCATTGACTTGCATCTGACATGAAGAAACACGGTTGCTGAAGCACCCGCTCATGCTGCAGCAGGCAGCAGGTCGTTGTGCTTGAGGAGGGCTGTGGTTGATGGGTCCCGGCCACGGAACAGTCGGAATACCTGCAGACCACCACATCGCACATGACACAACACGGAGCAAGAACCCAGTTAATGCAGGAAGAATATGAGAGTTCATTCTTGTATCAGCACCAACTCATGAACTCAGCAGCGTTCTGTCAGGGCAGGAGATCGGCTGCTGTATGTTGAACCAGAAAGCACATCACCACAGCATGCCCGCACGGGATTGATGTGGATGCATCTTGCCAGAATTGAAGTAGATGAACAAGGACCAAGCGGCACAGATGTCCAAGGAGCACCCACCTCTGCAGGTGCCACTGAGCCACCCAGGGCCAGCACTGTGTCACGGAAGCGGCGGCCCGTGGCGCGCACCTGCCCAGCAATCAAGCAGGACGAGCACAACGATGAATGATTCTAGGCATGAAAATGACCAACGCTCCCGCAGACATATCACATATAGACATATCATACATCTCATATGTAAAGTGCCCATCACGTGGTCAAGGCACATGAAAGGATCAGTGAAGGTTTCGCAATGGGCCAGCTGTTCCCAGCCCACACCCACCGCGTCCTCGTTCTCCAGGCCCACATCCTCAAACGCCCCAAACGCATCCGCCGACAGCACCTAATCAGTGCATGCCACAAGCAATTTGAGCATAAAACGGTGAACTGCTGTGGCCACCAAGGGAATTGTAGGTGCTGTGTGTGCAGCATCCACATCCTGCATTAACCTTCAGCATGTGTTGAGATCAAGATACACATGCGCGCACCTCAGCCCACTTGTACGAGAAGTAGCCAGCCGAGTAGCCGCCAGCAAAGATGTGTGAGAAGGAGCACAGGAAGCGGTCCTCAGGGAAGGGGGGCACCACCTGTGGTGTGTTCCATGCTTGTACAGCTTGCCCAGTGCAGCATGGATGACAGGAGACAACAGTGTGTCATACAAATGGGGCTGCCGCCTATTGCTTTGAAGATGTGGTGGCGGCACTGGCGCTCAGCCCCGTGTATGAGTGCTCTTTACCATGCCCCGACCCATCATTCAGTTCCTCGCTCATGCCACCCTTGTGAACCCCACCTGTGTGCGCTGTGCCACCTTGGCGTCACGCTCGAAGATGGACTCGCCGGAGGCAGGATCATAGCGCGCATGCAGCTCCAAATCAATACTTGAGAAGTGGATCTGCGCATGACCACAATGGCAGCAGTATGGCATCAGTGCGGTGGTGGCACACAATCACTCCTCCACCTGGTACATCACACGCCCTTGCCGGCATTGTTCAGGCAGACAACCACAGCACCACTGAACAAAGCAACAAGTGCGGTTCAATCAGCTAGTACCCTGAGCCATAGGACAAACACGTGCAATCGTGCAAGTCCATGCGCACCTGCCGCAGCATCATGGTCCCGCTGCGGAAGGTCTTGGCCGCCTTGAGCCGCTCAAACTGCTCTGCTGGCAGCGGCTCGCCTGTCTCATAATGCTTAGCAAAGCTGTACAGCGTCTGCTTATCGTAGCACCTGTGTTGCATGATGCGGCAGGTGACAATTCGAGCATGCACTACGGCTTATGATCACAGCCACAGCCCCCTTGCAACAGATGCAGCACACAACCCATTGTACATGGGCCCATGGCAGGGCATACCGGTACAATGACATGAACAAGTGGCAGCGCGCCATGCTCACGCACGTACCAGTTCTCCATGAACTGCGATGGCAGCTCCACTGCGTCCCACTCCACACCACGGATGCCGCTCACCAGGCCCTCCTCCACCTCAGTCAGCATGTGCTGCAGCGCGTGGCCAAACCTGCCATGGCAGCACGTACAGGCAGAACTGTTGCATTAAAAAACGCAAGACACAGTGTCGCATGAGACAGGTGTATATTGCTGAGCGCATCCATGGGGCTGTTAGTCGGCCCAAACTAAACAGCGCCACACCATGAACCAGCCATCGGGGAGCTGGCAGTGAAGGCAGGTGGTGTCTCCCTCTGCATGCTGTGCTGGCTACTGTACTTTGCCATGCAGGTGGTGCTGTGGGCACCCACACCCATCGGCCAGCTGCTTCACGAGCAAATAATCACACACTCACTCGTGGAAGAGCGTCTCCACCTCGCGGAACGTCATCAGGCTGGGCTTGTCACCCACGGGCGGCATCTGGTTGCACACCTGTGAGCATGCAATGTACCCAGTGCGTACAAGTCATGGGAGCTGCAGAATGAGCATCATAATGATCATTTACATGCGTGTGGATATAAAAAGGAACAGTCAGCAGCAGAGCCAAAGGATGCAGTTGTACAGGGACCAACAACCAATACTCAAGGAACTGCTGCCCCGTAGGCACGCACCATGTGTGCAATGGGCAGGCGGACGCGGGCACCTGCTGGGGCCATCAGCTTAGACTGCCCCACAACATCTGCCATCCATGCGCCACCGCGCTTCTCAGCCGGCCGCGAGTACGGGTCCAGGTAGAAGTACGCCTTGGGCTGCCCGGCCTGAGCATGCGCGAGCACAGTAGGGCGGAGCGACTTGAACACAGCTGCTTCCGTACCTATGCGCCGTCCAAGTGCAGTGTGCGGCGCTACTAGGCCATGTGTACTCGGTGAACACAGCAAGGCACCGCGACGCACCTTGAGGACCTTGAAGAAGCGCACGTCTGGGTGCCAGATGGGAGCCTCACCATCAGCAGGCACCACATCCACCTCAAACAGGCGCTTGGCCAGACTGAACATGCCCTCCAGCACCTGCACAATGCCACACGTGTAGCAAAAACATTAGAACAGCAAATACACAAGCTGCAAAGCCACAGAAACACACAGCGTGAGAGGTGTTTGAGGAGGCACCCCACGGAAGGTACCTGTGAGCGTGTACCTGGGCACCCTCTCGACTCTTGTGTCAAAACAACAACTGTCGCGCACAGTCACAAACCCCCATCCGTCTTCCCACCTTGTTTCTTTGCCACACAACAAACTGACCAGTCACCCCCAGGCAGCCACCAGCGAGTCAACAGAGAGGGGGAGAGAGAGAGAGAGAGAGAGCAGATGATCAGGGTGCACACACCAGCCTCACTGACCTTGGGCAATGAGAAGTACGGCCGTAGTGCCTCCTCGTTCAGGGTGTACTTGGCTTCACGCAGGCGCTCCGCCCAGAACGACATGTCCCACCACTTGAGGGGTTCAGTGAAGCCCTGTGCAGAGCGGATCAGGTAACAGCATGGGACAGTCACTGAAGCAGCATCGCGGGTTTAACCGCGGCTTTGACGCAAAGCCGTGTTATGATGATAACGCATGATGATTTACTGAAGGGACCCTGTCACCCAGCACCCATGTGTGCACCTGAGGCCGACCCCTGAAGGCTGACCAGGCACATTACTAGATGAGGTATCAGCGCCCACCTTCACACTGAGCGTATCTACATATGTATGCAACAACAGGGGCAGAACACCAACAGGGGTGCAGCTACATTCACGGCTGCTCTGGCCTGTGCCGCGCACCAGCTGCTGCGGAACCCACTCAGCCTAAAACGTCTTCGTCTTTATGGGGTTTGGGTGCCTCGGTGCAGAGTCTTGTACAAGATGCAGCACATATAAACTGCGCCGGCACCCCGCACCTACCTGCTCCCGTGCGAATGCCTCCACCTCTGCCAGGTCTTTCTTGGCTGCATCGTATGATGCTGAGCGCAGCTCCTCTAGCAGAGCCTCGGCCTTGGGCAGTGTGGCCATCTGGGAAACGTGTCACACAACACACCAGCTGAGTAAGGGAGCAAGCAAAAGCTAAACGTTGAACAAGGGAGCAGAGCAAAAGCTAAAAGCTGAGCAAGGGAGCAGAGCAAGGCAACCATACCAGGCGCGCTTGCAAGTTCCTTCTTTTGTTTGGGCCATGCATTGATGGTGAGCCAGCTATCCATGCGCTGCCTCAACACTGCTGCAACACCTTCTCACCTTTGACGCCATGGACAGCTCCGCATAGTTGGCAAAGCCCAGCAGCTTGGACTTCTCGGCGCGCAGCTTCAGCACCTGCAAGGGTGAGAGAAGGGACCTGGATGGTCATATGTCCACCATCTGAACACATGACCCACACCATCAACCGGAGGCCCTACCTACGAGAGGGCATAGCAAACCATCACCCACTTGAGCTCGCGGTCTGAAATCTGCACAGCCATTCCAAACAAACGAAGTGCCATGCCCCATCCCACCTCAGTAATGATAGGCGTGTTGTCGATGTCGCCGGAGGATGCGCGCGTGATGTTTGCGCGGTACATCTCCTCACGCAGTGCACGATTCCTGGCATGGGTGATCACCTGCAGCGCCACGGAAGCTCAGGAGGGTGAGGCAGTCAGGCAACTCGTTGCGCTACAGAGTGAGCGTGCTGTACAAGGTGCATGCGCGCAATCTGCGGTCTGCAGCCCAGTGGCCGTGCAGGTGACCAAATCCCACACAGTACACACAACTAGATGCAGTGCTCCACTAGCTGCTGGAACAGAGCATAGGGTGGGCACTCACCGCGAAGTAGGATGGGAAGTCCAGCGTGAACACCCATGGACCAGCCTCAGGGGTGGCGCCCGCATGCCCCTCCTTTACCGCGGTCTGTGGTTATGCAAGCACACAGCATCCATTGGCATACGCTCAACCACACCATATTGATCGGGTGATCCTCGTCGCACCAGCTTTTGAAAAAAAAGCTAATGCAAAATATGCACTTAGTGTGCCCAGGTGCTTATCAGTTCAAGTCATCTAGCAGCAGGCTGTGACACTGCTGGTAGCACAGCAGTACACAGCACAGCCACTGCCTTGCCGGCATCTACAAGCTTCCAATGATCCAATCCACATGGATGCTGAAGGCACTTGAACAGCACCAGACCTCCTCGCGACCAAACTGTGACCAACTCGGTGCAGTACAGTACACCACTCCGCCGTGCAGTGCAGTACAGTGCAATGCAGCGCATCACGCACCTGAGCGGCCAGCCCCAGTGCTGAGGCTGGCAGACCCTCCACATCGTTAATGTCGGTCACCACCTTCTTGAACGCTTTGGTGGCATCCAGCACCTGCACCAGGTGTGCATTTGCGGAACTGACTCTCGTGTGCAACCTCGCAACCATCTGCAAGCTCGTGTCCATCTCCTAGGTGGTGGACTCACTCGTAAGTCATAACAGTATCTGCAAACCCTGCGCCAATGCCTGACCCCACAGCACCCTTCTTGGCAGCACACACACCCCCAGTCAGCCAGCTGCAACCACTGATCAAACCCCAATGAAATGTGCATCCACGCACATTGTTGGAGAACTTGGTGGCCAGCTGCGCCAGCTGCTGCTGGATCTCGTTGTAGCTGCAGTCACACAGACAGCAGCAGCGCGTGTCAACCATGGATATCATATGCAGATGGGTGCAACGTCACTGCTGCACACCCCATTCAGTCACGCCCTGCAAGACACCCCACATTGTCTCCTTAATTCCCACACACGCAACACATGGACCACAAGTTACTGGGCCCCAAGGCCCTGAGCCCCTCACCGCTCACGCGCAGCACCCTCCAGCGCCACACCTCCCAGCACAAAGTCACGCAGCTCGTGCTCCACCACGCGCTGCTGTGCAGGTGTCAGCTTCTCCCACGCAGGGCCCTCGCGCAGCGCCTTGAAGCCCTCGTACAGTGGCCTGCAGTACAGTACGGTGCAGTACGGTGCAGTACGGTGTGCTGTGCGGCAGGACTGCAGCTCGGCGGAATGCAGGCTCCAAAGAACTGCAATGCTTCGTCCACGTACCAGTTCCCAGCCCACCAATATTTATGCACCGCTAGAGAGTGCTGACATGATGCAACACGCACTTGCTCTGGCTCAGCCGCAGGCCCAGCTTCACATTCTCCGGCTGCACCTCCTCCACCGCCTTGCGCAGTGCCTCGCTGTCCTTCACGCCCTGCGCATGTTGGCGTGGCAATTTACCAACGGGAGTGGGCATGGAGGTGGGAGTGAGCATTACGGTGCGGGTAGAGCAAAATTGGGAGATAGGAAGAGGGTGCGTGTACACGTGGACCCCACCCATCTACACCCAGCAACACCCAGCACGGTCCCCTTTGTCCGTGGACCATGATTGCCGAGGCAAGATTGTCATAGTGTGCATGATGTGTACACTCCCATGATCATGCGACCTCCCATGGTCATGCCGGTACCATACTCCAGGCCATGCAGAGCTCACACTACGCAGAAAGCACACATGACAACAGCTGCCATGACGTGGCCTACATGTAGCTGAGGCTCCACTGTGGTCTCTCAATGTCAGTGGTGGCACGACATGGGCTACTTGGCTTGCTGCATTTTGCACTTGCCTTGAGGTGGGACACGATGGACCAGGTGCGGTGGTGACGGTCAGTGATGCGCTCCAAAGGCTCCACCAGACCCTCCCACTGAACACACACGCAGCAAGCAGCAGTGCACGCTTCACGAAACGGTGCAAGCATAGCCAAGCAGTACGAACCAAGCAGCTGTGCAGCCAGTGATGCAGCAGCAGTTCCAGGACAACCAGGCAGGTGGGGCATCATTCAGCTGCTGCGCCCAACGCCTCAGAGCACAGCTCGTATGGGTGCACCGCGCACGTCTCGCATGTGACTGGGTTGCCAACAGTCCATAGCAAAACCCTACACTCACAGTGGGAACCACATTCTTCTCCAGCTCGTCGATCTCTGCATGCAGCTCTGACAACACATGGCGCACGCCGGGCACCACATGCTCCGCCTTCACTTGATCAAACAGAGGAAACTGCACGTCCTGCATGTTCAAACAGCAAGGCCAACACAGACCACACCATGGCGCTTTGCATGCACTTAAGAATGCACTGTGTAATGGTGGGATAACACTGTCATGCGTATGCCGATGGACATCCGGCATGGTATGCAGCAGATCCAGCATGTGTGGTTTGCCTGTCGCCCAGACGTGCAGGTCTTGCAACGCTGCAGTAATGGTATTGCATTCAGGCAGGCAGGCACGCCCAAGTATGACATGCACCCATGCAGGTGCGGGTACAATCGTGCTCAGCCCACATCCACATGACCTCATCCACATTCCCCTGAACACACCACATGCGCCATGCAAAACCCTTGCCCTCAAGCTTATGGTCCCAGGCTGATCGACCAACACAACAGCACCGCCGCTCCCTTCCCTTCACGCGCCTCACGAGCGCTGAAATGGACGTGCGATCTGTGGTTTGATGATGTCTCAGCACCACTCACCGCAAGCAGTGGATTCTCAGCGGCCGTCACCTCTACAGTGGCTGGGCTGGCCACTGCGACAGACTCTGCAGTAGTGGTGGACATCTTGGCAGCTGCAAACCCTGTGACTGGTGCTGGCGCAAACCCAGCTGGTACCTCCTTCACGCCGTGAACCGTTGGGGCTGTAGGCACCTTGAAGGGCAGCACAGACGTAGCACGCACAGGGAACTGACGAGTTGTTGTAGACCCAGCAGCCCCTTTCAGTGCGCGCATGATGTAGCGGAGAATTTTGTGGGGAGAGGCGCCTCAATGGCTCTGTATCAACGTCCCGATGTCACGGCCCAAAAACACAGTGATCAAACCGTGACCCGCAGATGGCGCAAAATTGCTCACAAGTCACGCATCGATTGATTTTCAGCATTCAGGTTATCCATTGCCCGTTACTTGTGACAGCATCGTGACTGGACCATTGGCCTTGAGTTCGACCGCACGAATTCTACGAGTTACGGCAGTTCAGTGCTAAGCTAAATCAGAGGAATAAACGACAATGGCGATGGCAGCTTCTGACCTGTACAAGCCACATGACATCAAGGGCGAGACAGCCATCGTCACAGGTGTGCGGCAGCATGAAGGGAGCTAAGTAAATGGTTCATGTTGTTCTCATTGGTGATGATCATGAGTGCTAGGGCCAGTGCATGAGGTTGCGCATGCTCTTCTGACAATGCAAACCCCATAAGGGCCATGCGGCGCACCTCAGCCAGCACCTTTGGCTTTGCACAGCACTCACTCTGGAAGCGTCAGGTGCATGCTGGTGAACAATCCATGAATGTGTGGCACTGCTGAACATCATCTCGTGCACAGCACGTTGCAAGATCTGCATGCACTGCCACGCTGGTTGCTTGTCTGCAGGCGCATCATCTGGCTTTGGTGAAGCTATTGCATGGAGGCTGGCGGAGCTAGGGTGCAGGCTGGTGCTGGTGGCACGGCGAGAGGAGCGCTTGCAAGCCCTGGCAGCGCAGCTGAAAGAAAAGTAGGTCTGGGCTGAACGCCACTCAGGAACAGCAGCTGTGCATGGCCCTGTAGTGATGTCAGAGCGCTTGCTTCATGATCACCCAGAGCTGGGAACAACAGATCGAGCCACGTGCCTCGTAACATGCCATGTGCCCCACTCCTCGGCATGCATGGATGCAGGTACGGCACAGCTGTGCATGTTGTGCCCATGGACGTGCGTGACATCGCAGCATGCGAGGCATTCGTGTCCCAGCTGCCTGCTGAGTTTGCGCAGCCTGACATCCTGATCAATAACGCGGGCCTTGCTCTGGGCACTGCAGGCGCCCAGGTACGTGGGCATCTGGGCAAAAACATTTCACAGCTGCGCAGAGCCAAGGTGGAGAAGCAACGCAGCGTAGAGCAACAGAGGGGAGTTGAAATGCATCACATGGCACCAGTGACGGCAACAGGGTCTGCCACGCTGGTCTGGTGCGCAGGGGATATCATCACCCACAATCACACTTCTTTGATCTCTTGCATCATCATGTGCTTGGGTTTCTTCTGCCACCGGCATCCACAGAACAATGACATGGAGGACATGCGCACCATGCTGGAGACCAACGTGCTGGCTGTCATGGCACTCACCAAGTCCGTCCTCAAGGTCAGACCTGTGGTGTTGACTATAATGAAGTTCTACATACAATACGTGCATATGTAGATAGATAGAGTCCCAGTCTTGCCTCGAATTTCCAATACGCAGGTGCCTTGCCTTCAGCACGCAGCTTGTAGGGGGCCAAGCATGTGTTGGTGAGCTGCGCCAGGAGCGGGCGTCTCAGCAGCACCTCCCACGTGGCTCTGTGGAAGCAGCTAGTTTGTGTCTGACATCCCAGTTTCCCTGCCACGCACGTTGCAGGTAATGGTACCACGTGACAAGGGGCACATCCTGAACCTTGGATCCACCGCAGGCCATGAGGCATATCCAGGGGGGTCAGGCTACTGCGCGTCCAAGTGGGCACTGAATGCGTGAGTGAAATGAATTGACTGCTGGCACTAGCTGTGATGCCTGCAATATTCTGGAGGCATCGCACAGTGCATGCAACATTCTGGCATGTTGTGCTTGCGTGGCTGTGCCCATCTGCACACGAGCCCTTGCCTGGCATGGCCCATGTTCAAGGTGTAGAAATCATCATTGCTGCTGAGCTGTTATGTTGGAAGCCATAGCCACTCTGCCTCTCTGGACCCACAGTCACACCATGGGCGCGGCAACCTGCTGGCACCTGCACCTGCTCTGCTCCCTGCATGCCTGCCCGCTAACCGTCCACCTAAGTTGTGAAGGACCACCAGCAGCTCACTGTGCCTTTGTGGTTCCATGCGCGCGCGTATGCACAGCTACACAACTGCGTCGCGCCACGACCTGGTGAACACCAACATCCGTGTCACCCTGATCAGCCCAGGTAAGTTACCATTACTGACCTGAACGAAAGCATCATCGAATGCATACAAGCATGGCCACATGAGCATCTATATTGCATGCCAGTTGCCCATCTCTGTTTGGTCCATGAATATGCATGGTACTGCTGCACATGCCGCATTGGTTTTGAAGCAGATGTAGTGTTCTATCTGCATCAGGTGCGGTCGAGACGGAATTTAGCTTGGTGCGCTTCAAGGGTGATGCAGAGCGCGCAAAGAAGGTGGGTGCAACCAAACATCTGTCATAGCAGGGAGGCTGTCATGCAGCAGTGTTGGGGGAGCATGAGCAAGCGGCACCTTCGGACAAAGCCCAACCATGACCATGTGCAGCCGCTCGGCAGGTTGATGCAATGAGGCCCTTTGTCTCCATACTGATGCTCAGTGCACCTCCAGCCCGTTCCAAGCTGCCGGGGACCCATCAGGAACATGCAATCACAAGCGTCACGCGAGCATCTGACACTTCATACTTGAGCCGGCTTCCAACACTCCACCCCCGCGTGTACGTGATGTATGTGCTCACAGGTGTATGAGGGCATGGCGCCCATGTGCGCAGCAGACATTGCAGACAACGTGGTGTATGCCCTCACACGGTGGGTGTAGATCCCAGCTTGATGTCTCTTGTCCGGGGTGTGGGAAGGCTCAGGGGTTGGTGCTGCCGTTATAATTGCGGCGGAGAGGTACAGCATCACCTATGTTGGCCTCAGGAATGGAGTGTGGTCCATCGTAGCCAACTGTGGTCAATTGTGATCTATTGTGCCGCTGCAGGCCACCCCATGTCCAAATTGCTGACATCATCGTGACCAGCGTGCACCAGTCAGGCGCAAAGTACCGGAAGAATGCACCTTAACACTCAGTACCGTGCCATGGGAGCGTGTTGGAAGCTCGTGTGCTGTGGTGCACTGTACTGGCCTAATGGCCTCTTTTTGTGAGTGGGGTGAGCAGTGCATCCCTACGTACCAGAGCATGCCGTGCAAGATGCCTGTATGCACACCGTGTGCGCGGACAGCGGTTTCGATCAGCAGGCTGCCGTGTGCGAGCAGTTGCGCTGCACGTCCAACTCCCGCTGTAGACGGGCTGTGCTCATGTCCAAGGATTGCTTGGGAAGATACAGCGTATGCTTGGCCACTGAGAAGGCCACAGACGCAAGCATGTAGGACACAAGCACACAACAGGATTCCAGGCAAGGATGCACAAAGTTGCGCAGCAGAACACTGACGTGGTTTTGCGTGATCCCTTGCCATTGTGTTGTCCATTTGTGTGGCAGGCTGAGAAGTTGTGCTTGCTAAGCTATAAGCTGCCTGTTTGTGGACTGTATCGTTTCTTGGAACAAGAGCAGACCTTCCAGTTTGGCCTGCCAGTTGTTACATAAGAGGCACGGGCATGTGTCTTTTGCCGTTATGTGCTCCTCAAGACAACTGACAGTCACAACTCATATTCATACTCCTGGCAGGTATACCGCTGGCGTCACCTTCCTGCAGCTGCAGCTGTATGCTTTTGAGGCTGGTGGCCCGTAGCCAAATGTGTACTGACAAAGCTTGTGCAAAGTCCATTGCAGCACCAAACACCTGGGCCATTCATGCCAATACATGGTTGGAAAGACTCTCACGTCAATTGGGATGCCTTACAGCCTACTGGCGGGGTAGACCCTCATGCACTGCACCAGAACCCGGAGAAGGTGAAAATGACCTACTGTCAAGCTCGTCTGCCGCTGATCCGGCAGCCCAGCATGAACGCGCAGTACCAGACCACCTGGCCACCACATGGCATGCTTAAATGGCAACAGGAGTGCAACCATGTGCCGGATGCTGAGTTCCACATCAAGGTTCAGGGGCTGGCCATACCTACAAGCACATCAGATGCCACCACCCACGGCAGGCCCCACAGCCATTGCAGCTGGGCCCCTCCCTCCTCCTCTCCCTCCTCCTCCTCGCTCAGATCAGCATCTGAGGAGTCGGACTTTGACCCCACCACCTGGCCCACAGCAGCTGCACCATTGCTCGTGGCCCCGGCTTCTTGTCGATATGGCTGGTGCTGTGCTCTCCGGGATGCCTGGGCTCTCAGCTGGCGCAGCTGCGCACGTGGGGCGTGTGTGACGAAGTGGAGCGCTGCCACGGCAGCACGTACATCTGGGGAGTTGCGCCCCACTGCCGCCAACAACTCCTCCATGCGCATATGGCTGGTGCTTTGATGGCCGTCAGAGCCCACAGAGGCAGCAGTTGCACTGGTTGTGCTGCCTGCCGACTGGCGTCGCTGCAGTACAGCCATGAACAGCTGCCGTCTGAGCCCATCCACCAGTGTGCGCACCGCAGCCATCGCCTCCTCTTTGGCCTCATGCTGGCGCCGCTTGTGGTGCCTGCAGTCGTCAAGAAGGTGTGGTGTGCATGGTCAAACAAGCGCAACGGTTCGTTTCAAGGTCGTTGGGTGGGTGGGGGGCACGAGGGCCTGGACCGTGTGTCAGCTGCCAAGCATGTGTGTGTCAGCCTGCTAGGCACAGGGGAGATTTGTGGTGCGGGCTGTGTGTCATCGGCATGAAGATGTTCAACCTGAGCTGGATACAAACATCCTTAGTCGAAAGAAATTCATCATAGCACCAGCTGCTGGGCTTGGTGCACACACCTGTGGAATTTGCGGATGCAGCCGGTCATCAGCTCGCCCTCATCATGCAGCCCAAAGCGGCTCATGATCTCCAGCACCCCGCAAGTGTACTCCTGCTGCCACGCGCACGCCTGCTCCAGCCATGCACGCATATCTAGTGTGGCTGCTATCAGCGCCAAGTCCAGCCGCAATGCGCCGCTGTTGGTCATTGGTGCAGCAGGCGATGTGGGCCCCTGGAAGTTCCTATCCTCTCGGTGTGCACGGCTCTGAGCTCCTAGCACCTCATCATACATTCGGCCTGTGGGCGCAGCAAGCACCAACACCACATGCGGCAACACAAAAGCATGTCCGGGTTGAACCGTGCGTGATCAGACCAGGAGCTGTACGTACGATGAACCAGAAGTTCATTATTATCATAACGCTGCCAGCATGTCATAGTCAAAGAACTGACTGGAGGTGCTTGGCATGCTACAGGCATAACCACCACAAACCGTGCCCGCATCCGCAAACTTTCAAGACCCTCGCCTTCAACCCCGAGCTCTCAAGTGGCCTAGATGCCTTGCGTGTACACACCACACACCAAGGACTGACTTAGACTTGTACATCTCCTTGCTTCCCTTGTGCTCCATCCAGTGAGGGTATGTTTCTGGCAGCAGGTCGCGTGACAGCTCTGCTGGCACCCCTGTGGATGGTGGTTATAAAGCCTATAATAAAAGATGTGGTGCAGCATGACACCATCCACCAGCACCATGCAAGCTCAGCCAGCATCAGCAACCACATCAGCGGAGCCTGACCACCTGCTCCTGTCACTATTTGGGCACCAGCACTTTCTCACCAGAACCACCCCCCTCCGTTCTCTAGCTGCGCATGCATGCATCCCAGCACCACTGAACATGTCTCCCCTCTCACCAGACTTTGCAAAGTCCACAGCTTCAGACGCCAGTTGCGCCAATCGCTCACACTTTGCGCTGAAACACATATCCCGCCCGTCCACCAGGCATTGGTCCCCGTGTGCCAGCACCGCGTTGCAGATGCGACCCAGGTTGTCGTTCAGTGCATGGTTGAAGAAGTGGTCCAGCAGGTGGCTGACCTCCACACGGTCTACCTGCACCCACCCAGGTTATGTTGCTTAATGCTTGTGCTTTATGCTTGTGTAGCTACTGGAATCTGGGCACAACAGAGAATCGTGCTTCAGTAAGTGCTTTGCAACGTGCACGCTGCCAACTGTGCATGAGGCCTACAACTGGCGTACGCGCACTCCCACCCAAACCTCACTGTGGTGGGGCTGGCAGCAGTGTAGCTGAGGGGCGTGCGGTTTGGGCCAGGAAAGAAGAGCTGTGTGTCCCATGTGACCGCATACTGGTCACCATCCAGATCACTGCCTGACATCATGTTGGGTGCAGGCCTGGGCGCAAAGGAGCCCGAGTGCATTGGCAAGATCACACTGATGCATATTGCCCTGTGTATGTTGTCAGCCAGTGAACAGAACAGTGCACAACAGTCGGCAGACAACTTTGGCGCACCTGCCGCCTTGCACAGAGAACACAATGACGTTGACATGGTGGCGCAGCGCTGGCACATCCACGGCTGTCATCTTGCGCACGTCACCTGCAGTTTGACTTGCATTGTGTGGGGTTGGCCGGCATAGCAACAGTTGAACAAACTGGTACAAACAGTCAACACGCATTGCTTGCCAAGGGGAGGTTCAGACAGCGCACTTAATACCAAGCAGGTGGCATTGCAACGGCGAGCAGATCTGCAAACCCTACTGCTCTGTTGTATGGGGGAAGCCAAGGTATGCACCTGGCCATACGACTGGATGCTTGCCAATCAGCAGCTCCCCCGTCTGTACTCGTGCCTGGCCCGTGTTTGCCATAACCTGCCAGAAGGGAACAAATGGAAGATTTCTGGGACAACTGCAACATGCAGACCGCCGTCACACGAGCCGGCTTCTAAACCACGCACGGCACAACAGGGCAGGCACATGGTTGCAGGTGGGCACATGCCTGAGGAAATGGCACAAGACAACACTCATGCACACCGACCTGCACAAACACGCAGCCCTCAGGCAGTGTCCCCGTCTCATCCGCCACACCCATCAGCACTGCCCCGTCCTCCACCAGCACACGCGCCTTTCAGTCGTTCAGGGTTTAGGCAATTAGCATGAAAAAATGATAGTCAGGGCCAGGGTTTGGGCAGTTCAGGCAGGCCAGGTACAAAGGGTAGTGCGGTATGTACTGCTCGCAAGCCACAAGCATACCAAGGCAAGGAATCATGCTTCAACCGCATGGTTTGTCTTGACCCAATGGGATCATGCACGAACCTCACCTTGGCTCGCAGCTCTGCCAGTGCATGTTGCCGCACAGCGGCCAGGCAGCTGTGCAGGAAGGGGTGGGACCCAGGGCTGCGCACACAGCCAGGCATCACAGTATACAAACAGTACCACAACAAGGTAGCGGTCATGCAACCACCACTGCACTCAGCTCGCAGTCCAACTGAAGGCCGGCCTCTTGCCGACAATGTGAGTTGCTTGTGCAAGCAATGACGGATGATGCCTGAAGCACAAGTCATCACCTGCATCCAGCATCCAGCATATCACGCAGCACGTCCAGGCACTCCACACCGCCCAGCTGTGGCAGCAGGTTGGCGGCTGCGACTGCGTTGTGCATCATGGCATCCAGCTGTGCCACCTGGCCATGCAATTTGGCAGTGCGCAGAAGACAGGATTTGATTTACCGCGCCATGCGCTTGGACCCAAGTCTTGGACATGAGCTTCACAAGCACCAAGGCAGGTCGAGTTGGAACTGTGCGTTCGGACCTGTTCATCCCCACATGGAACATGGAATCTCATGCACAGGTTCACCACCGAGGATGCTGGGGACAGGCAAGGGGCTGCATGCAACCTGTGCCTGACTGCATCCTAGTGCTGCTGCCCTCGGTTTGCTCACCATGCAGCGTTGCCTCTCAATGAACACCTCACTGTCTGCGCCATTGTTGACCAGCAGCATGATCATGTGGCGGTTGAGGTAGTAGGGCACTCGCCGCGCAAGGCTGCACACCTGTGCAATCATATCACCCAACTGGAACACATCAATTATGACCCTTGTGCCCTTTCTCTTGCGGATTCAGGTGCATATATACAGGTCAAGCACTGCAAGCCGTAGTGAGTCCAACACAGTCTCCTGCGCAAACCCTGGAAACTGAAGGGAATGGAACCTACCTCTAGGTGCCGATGTGGGGAAGGGAACTTGATTTGGCTGGGCCTCAAGCACAGCTGCCTTCCTTGCAGGCTCAGGTCCAGGCTCACAACCCCTTTGGCACCTCCGTAGCGGATCTGTCGGCAGAATCCCCCACAGGAGCTCATTATGATAACCTACCACATAAGGAAGTACGAAGTAGTAATCCTTCTGGCCAAGCTAAGACCCCACCGGCTGCCAAGGCAGCAGCAGGACGGCAAAATGTGCCTAGTTCACACAACGAAAGGCTGGTTTTGTGCCGAGCATCAGGCACCTGTAGTGCTGTAACTCTGGTTGCTTCCGGTCGCCGCATCCTGTGCCGCAGTTGCTGCAGCACGTCATACAGCATGTCCCGGGAGATGGTGCCGACACCTTTGCTCATCACATGGGCAGCAGCAGCACAGTGAACACGATCAGAAACAAGTGCACGTCCAATGCGCTGCAGTGAACCAAGGCATGTGAGTCCCAGCCTCCTCAGTCAAAACATGTTCAAGCGCTGATGTGCCCTCACCGTCTGTGAAGTCGTACCCACAGCGCTGGATGTCTGGCAAGCGCACCTGCAAATGAAGTGGTTCATGTGCCGTGTGCGCTATGCAGCATGTACCCAAGTTCAGCTGCCATGACCATACGATACGACATGAACATGTACTGGCGGACTACCACAGATCGCAAGTGTGGCAAACGTGGCAAATGCACCTGCAAAGTGCTGCAGCAGTCCAAACTGTGCAGCACGTGTCCACACACCTCCTCCCAGGAGTGCAATTGGATGGTTCGCATTGTGGTTGAGAAGCTCTGCCCCATGCGGGCTGCCGCCTTGGCTGGCACCTGCCGATGCAGCGCCCAGCACAACTCATGCTTGTGGCGTCTACTGAGATACTGTATACAGCCCACATGCAGAACATGCAGAACTTCAAGACGGGCAGCTGGGGCAGCTGTGTCTGCAGACAAGACTCACCTTGATGGCTGACAGGTCCCCCATCCAATCACGGATGACCGCGGCCGCTGTATGCAGGCCCCGCAGTGCTGCCCCGGCTGCGCTGAGTGACGCACACGCCAGGGCTGCAGTGAAAGCTGCAGAGCTGCTGTCCACGACCCACACGCTCTGAACAAGCAGCAGGCCCGGAGCAGTGATACCAGGTCACATGCAACGGCAGTGCAAAGCAGCATCACCCTGTCAGTTGACATATCATAAGCAGCTCGCACTTGTGACTTGATTTGGCGCCCTTTAGAGTTCCTCTTTGAGATGCGCAGGTCGCAAGGATCATCTACACAGCAACTACACCAACTCCTTTCTCTTGCCACCTGCCTGATCCTTCAGCTGTGAGGAGCTGTAGGCAAGGAACATATACGTGCGCCCTGCCACAGTCATGCCTGCTTGTGTACAAAAACAAGAGTGTCAGAGCATGCTAGAGCAGCGCAGAAACATGTGTACAAAAACAAGAGTGTCAGAGCATGCTAGAGCAGCGCAGAAACAATTCATCTGCAGGATGCATGTGTCTGATCAGACAAGATCAATGTCAAGCTCGGGCTGACAGTCGGCACATGAACATCCCTGCATCAATGAATGCATGCATGCAACAGGCAGTTGTGTGGGCAGAGGACACACGCTCAGGGCGCACACCGTTCAAGATGCGATTCTTCAGGTATGGTGTGACCTCTGCCAGCACTGCCGCGACTGCGCCTTTGTACAGGCTGGCACCATGCTCCTCTCCCACCATCACACGCACCTTGGGCCAGATGGACGGCATGGATCACAAGGGTGATAACACATGCTCGGCAACACAAGCACATGATGATGAACCGCCAACCGCCAGCCATGATTTGTCTTTGCGTGCACATCTGCCTCAGAAAACGCACACCTCGGGCTCAGGGCATACAAACAAATGTGTCTGTTGCAGTGTTGTCTGCTGTGTCATCACTTCAGACCATGACCATACAGAACATGAACCCTGAGGTCCTGACAGGTGCAGCTTGCAGCCAGCTGTCCTCACCGCTGGCGCACCAGTGACACCCCTTACCCTTACCAGTGAGAAGCGGTCCAGTCCGTGGCCTTGGAATTCACGCAGGATGCGATTGGATGTCTCCAGCTCAGGGGGCAGCACCTTAGCACGTGTGGGTGTCAGCAGCACCCGTGGCACCTGACCAGCACAGCCATGCGACACAAGCAGCACAATGTACCGCTGCTGAGGCAAGGCATGTGTCAATCAAAGCAGCTGGATCTTCAACACCGACAGAGGAGTACAAGGCATCAACAGCACATGCAAGGAGATGGAAATGGGCAGGTCATGAAACGCATGAGCACGCATGCAACACAGTCGCCGGCAGTGCAATGGTGCTGCGCCGCGCACCATCACAAGTCCATTGCTCCTGCTGCCATATGGCTCACTGTCACCAGCGGCCTGCTGTGTGCTGCCTCGTGCATGCCTGATTGCATGGGGCTGTTGGGCTGTCCCGTCGGACGCTGTAGCTGGCAAGGACTGCTGTTGTACTGCTTGCTGCTGCACAGCTGCCGAAGCAGCTCGCCTGAGCATGTGCATCAGCAGCTCACACACAGGCTCCTCTCGGCTGACCTTGCAGTAGGCCTGCATCTCCTGCAGCACCTGAACGCCAACCAACTCAGGTGCAGCTCCCAGGGCAGCCAGCAGCTGCTCTGCCTTGAGTGAAGGTGATGTGAGGTCCCACAGTGTGAGGCTGGCTGCAGAGAGGCAGCACTCCAGCTGCCAGGCCACGGCCATTGGCAGACCGCGAAAACTGGCCAGCAGCTGTTTTTGCGCACGGGCCACCTGTGTGCGCACATGCACATCAAGCATGCCGGTATGCCCATGATCTGCAAGGTGCACGCACATAGGGCGCACACAGCGCTGAGCAAGACGTTCCATGGGGCAGCCCTGGGAGGTGCGCAGGAGACCAATGGCAGGTCAATGCACATATCATACACACACCTTTGTAGCTGTCATGCATGTGACCTCCAACTTGGGCAGTGACCAGTCACTGAACAGATTGTGAGGCCCTAAGTGGGCGGGCAGCAGTGAGTAACTGTGCAGCCTGCGTGTGTGTGAAGGAGCAGGTGCATGTGATGACCCTTAGATCACAGTCTGGGGCCTGAGCACTGACCAAGGTCGCTCTTGGTCCCTGGCAACAGGCCGGTCTGACGCACAACAAAGCTGCACAATTGACAACCCAGCAGCCACAGCATCCACACTGACCGGTCCAGCAGGTTTGACTGTTGTACAAGGTGCTGTACAGCCTCTGGTGCCAGCTTCAAGCAGTAGTCCTGATGGCACAACCATTCAGCATTAAGCGCGGTGTCGATGTGGCACACATCTGGCGTGTCCTGGCAGGCTTCATGTTCAGTACGCGGTGATGTGCCATCAACAAGCAGGCAGCAGCTGTTGTGGCCTGCCATGGAATCATGCATCGCACCATGCAGCGCCCAAAGCAGTTGGAGCGCGTGGTGTCTGGCAGCCGCACCCATGTCCACTCCTCACTGTTCTCATCATCCAGGCTGACCTGCAGCAACCAGTAGCACAAGAGACCTGCGCATGTGGCAATAGCCTTCTCTGCTTGCTCATGCTGCCCCCCCCACAGGGACTGATGACTTGGACATGAGCGGGGACAAGCCAAGCACAGACAACACAAAGTGCGTGCAATACATCACGCAGCACGCAGTGCGCACCAGGCTGACATCCGACCACACAAAGCTGGAAGGCAGTGTCCGCTGCCTTGCGGCCTTGAATATGCGCGGTGGCTCATACACAGTCATGAGCATGCACGCTGAGCGTGTTGCTTGGCCACTCATTCGCCCTGAAGTGTGCCCTGCACAGGAGCCCACAGGCTGCAGGTGACCACGTATATTTTTCAGCCGCCACTCCATACGCAGCAGCGTGTTTCTGGGCTCACCCGAGCCGGCCAAGAGGTCAGCAATGTCTGAAAGCCATCCTGGTGGCTCCGGGGCTGAGATTTCAGGAGCTTTGTAGGCTGCTGAGCTGGGCACCTGCAGATCTGCTAGGCCATGCCTGTCGTGAAGCATTACCCGCAGCTTGAGGGTACGCTGTGAGAGGTCGATGTACAGCTGCGCAGCACATTGATTGGCCAGTGTGGAACAGGCAGGAAAAGGGTAACACGATTCAGCACCTGAGGTTATGCTCGTGCAGTCTAATCCTACCTACTTGTGCATACGAGAACGAAGCATGTGGGAATGACACATGTGAGAATGAAGGGGGTGACTCAGGAGCAGGTGACACAGGCAGCACTACGGGAGAGAGGCGTCGGGATGTTCGCACCTGCAGCTCCTTTGTATTGCCCGAGTCCATTTGCAGCTCTGACATGAACTGCAGCTGTGCAGCAGTGCTTGGGGCTGCTGCCTGAGATATTGGGGCCAAGAGGCAGGAGCCCAAATGCAGTGAATGCAGGGACAGCTTGGTGCATTGGTCCTGCGGCCTCCCCCGCCTGTAGCTGCTCGTGTCTTGCTTCACACTGCAAGCAAATGCGTGGAGCAGGCGGGTGCTGAGCAGTGATAGTAGGAGCATGAGTTTGAAGGACCAGTGAGTTGAGAAGCAGTGTACAATGTTACTCGGTTTTCCAGGTGCTCCAGCAGCTCCACACAGATGCATGGTGTGCCACATCGCCCACATGTGAACCCACATGATGGATCGCTTGCCAGGAGCTGGTAGTGAAACCCCTACAGGGCAGCAAAGCTCGCCACCAGGTGCACTTGCTAGCACCCCTTGTGCTGCTGAAACGTCCGCCATGTAGACTTTGGCCATCCCAGATGACCGCAGAGGCGCCGAAAGCAGGGCATTGTGCCCATTCCTCTTGTCCGTCAGCACCTCCACATGCAGCACCTTGCCAAACCTGCTGAAAAACTCGCTGCAATGCAAGGCACAGAACCCGCACAGCGTACACATTGGTGGCATTTCTGGCCATACCCAGTGATCCCATCATCCACTATCTGCCTTGTGAAACCACATGCACTGCAGTCCATGCGGCGCACCAGATCTGCGCGGCAGTGGCCTTGTAGTTCAACCGTATCACAAACAGCCGCCGCAGCTGGTCCTCTTTCTCTGCATGCAGGGATAGAGCACGCAACAGCAGCCTGCTGTTGAGTGCCTCGGATACCAGCTACAGCAGCTTGAATGATGATTGCCGAGCACAGCAGACTCTGGCAACACGCACCGAGCTGCTTGGAGCGCTCCTTTTGGCTCTGTCTGCGCTGGTACTCTGCCTGGTTTCTTTGCACAGCAGCAAAAAGATGCGACCTCCTGCCACGTTTCTTTCTTCTCCCCATTATAAGTATAATCGCAAGCAATGCGCCAGCCACGCTGTATCTGCGCCCATGACCTCCGTGCACGCCCGTGCATTTTTCAACGCTCACAACCCTGGAACAACCCTAAAACCACAACGAGCTGCAGATCATGATGTTGACCGGCAAACACATGAAAATGTGCCTGGTATCACATCTACACAGTACACGGTGTTCAGCGCCCAGTGCGCAGCGGCACAGATTGGTGGTGCGATGTGCTGCATCTTCACGGCGTAAGCAGCGACAGAAAGGTACAAGAAGCAGACCTCCTGAAGCAACTTGGCTGCCTCATGCAACTCATGGGTCTGCATGGGCCACACATGGAGTGCGACGTGCCAAAGGTTTCAGACCCAACATAAGTGCACAATTCGGGCCGAGGCAGTGCGTGTGCTGGATGATCCATGATGCCCATTGGCTGGTTGCATGCAACACAAAGGCAACATCACGTGTTGGTTGTCACGCACTTACCGTGAGCGTGACATGTGCAGACAATCCACTGGTGGTGGGCCTTGTCAGCGCTATGACCGAGGGCCTGCGCCTGCTGGGTGTGGGAAAGGAGCAGTATGAGGAAATCGTTGCATCAGGTGGGTGCGGGGCGCAGCTGCTCAGAGGAAAAGCAGCCAGTATGCCGAGTATCGGAGTATGGTATGGTCAACCCGCTGCACAGGGATCTGTTTTGCACCAGTGGAGCAGCGCAGCATGTTTGCTGCCCCCCGGTGAACAATGACAACAGGTGCTAAGCTGTGAGTACAAGGCCAGAGCCAGAGGCTTGGTAGAGCCGGGACAGCCTTTAGCGCAGTGGTGGCTGAATACACCTGCAAAGTTGCAATCATCCAACCCCATGACCACAGTGGTTGAGCTACATGTATGCATATCTGCGCCTGCATGTGCAGGGCCACTCAAGCCACGCAGCCTGCGGAGAGGGGATGTGGCTGGTGTGATCACACGGATCAAGGGTGACTTCCAACAAGGCTACATCGTGACTGGTGGGTGGAATGCACCAGGTCTGACAGGAGAGCTGGGGTTCATCACCCTCAAGCTACCTGCAGTGGGCATGTAGTCCAATGCTGTGCGCTGCTGTCACAAGCTTGCTCCGCCACGTTGGTGCTGCACATGCTGCTCGCTGCAGGCATCATCACAGATGAGATTTACGATGAAGACTGTTTCTTTGCGGACCCAACTGTGTCCTTCTCAGGTGACCATTGAGCGGCATCCGTTTGCCCAACAAGTTAGTTGCATTGGTGAACGACTGCTCGTACGCACGCCACCTGCCCCACAGGGCTTCATTGCACACGCAGCAGCTGTGCAGTGTGCACCCGCCACAGCTGTACATGCTGTACGTGCTGTGCATGGCATGTGCAGCCACGGCAGGGTCATAGCTAGCCGCTGCCTTTGTAGGGTACTGCACGTGCCCCAGCAGAGCAGCAGCACATAAGGTGCCAAGCATGAATGCCACTTATCTGATCCTGGTGGTGATGATGACTGTTGATGCTCCCCAGGCCTGCGGCTGTGGAAGCGCAACCTGCAGCTGCTGGTGCCCTTCCTCATTGACCCCTACGTGGGCCTCACCAAGATCAGCCGCACAGGCAAGGATGAGGATGGGGTGGAGACGCTGCGGGTGCGTACTGCATGGAGTGCAGCACAGGATTTGCATGATACATCGCACCGTTGCGGCGCGCGGCGGCACAGTGAGCACGTTAAAAGAACCAGCCTTGTGTGGAAATGTAATGGGGCTGCATGTTGGGCCTAACTGGGTGCTAAGAGATGTTTCACCTGCATACTGCTGGCCATGGCAGGCTGAATGGGAGCTGCGGACCTACCTGTCCTTGCCCTGGCGGCCTCTGATATCCATCCTTGGAACCACAGACTACACACTGAATGAGGAGAGCAATAAGGTGAGCGTTCATATTCTTTGAAGGGGTCTGCCACACAGAGTCAGTGGGTTTCAAGAGCACTTGTGCAAGCAGCATGGGATGCCCAGAATCCGCAGTGATCTGAGGCCTGAGCTACAGTGAAATGACTGTAACTGAACAACATGAACGGCCTGATCACTCGCTGCAGATTGTGTCCCATGTGGAGACCTGGAATGTGAGCGGGGCTCAGGCCCTGGGTCAGATGTTGAAGCCCAGTGAAAGCAGCCTCTGGGGACAGGGGAGTCGGCAGCGAACATAGCGTGCAAGCTTGGGACCGCTGCTATGTGTGAGAGCTTGGATGTGCGCCTTGTGGCTGAAGTGCCCCTTTGATGCGCAATGTGAGCTGGTCTCACACCCGTGGTCTCCCTCTTCTTCAAGTACGCCCATGTGGCGTCTCTTACATTACATTACATTACAGCGACGGCCTATGTGTGCTTGGAGGCCCAGCAACAACGATGCCAGTGCTGTGTTTTGCGCAGTACTTGAGCACAGCAACATGTGGCCAGGCACTAAATGATTCCACCAACCGCCAGCTAAATATTGTTAACCAATATATTACGATGAAGATTGCGCTGAGCGTGTTTGAATGGAAACCCTAGGTTCTGGATCTTGCAATCTGGAGAGCGAAAGATGAAAATTATCGAGTTCAATTGAACATGTACCATCATCATCGATATCCTGCAGGTACACCTCAGTGTGATTCAGGTCCTCGTTACATCATTAAGTAGGGCTCCAATCCGGAAGCATTTTGATAACTAACATGTCGCCTCATATCTATACCGTGTTTGGGGCTGGGGGTGGGACGGGCCTGGAGTGCGTCAAGCGACTGCTGGCAGTGCATCCTTCAGACACAGTCCGAGCCGTTGTTCGCGATCCAGTCAAGTATGCGGAGACCATGCCCAAGGTGGGTGCCCTGTACCGTTAGGTACAGGTCCACATCACATGATGTGCGTGCGGCCGGAACACACATGGAGCCGGAACACGCATGGGCTGTGCTGAATGGTGCGCAAGCAAACCACTATCTCACCATGCGTGCGCAGGACAAGCGGCTGGAGGTGGTGGCGGGCGATGTGACGGACGTTCCCAGTGTGGCGCGCGCTCTGCAGGTGCAGCATGCAGTGGGGCTCTGCGTTGTGCAGCGCAGCTCGTGGGCAGCTAGGCATGCATGCGCGTTGGCCTTGATATATCCGCAAGGCAACCTCCTACGATGCACAGTATGACATCACCATGATGTAGTACATGCCTGTGCATCGGCCTTGTACTCGCCCCTGAGCTTCGCATCTACAGGTCACCTGCCCACCCTGCTATGCCACCAGAACAAGGAGTCTGCACTGGCACTTGCTTCCTGGGCATGTGCAGGGTGCTGTTATACACCCGCACCAGATCCACGTCATGCATACCACTGGTCCCTCACGACATCGATTGGCATATGTTGGCGTCCCATGTCATCAGTGCGTATGCGACCCATGATGTGCATGACCATTGATTTCAGGGGGCGTCCGGTACCATCTTTGCTGCCAGTGGCAAAGGGTACTGGAGTGCAGATGCTGTGGATCACAAGGTGTGCGACTTTGTGGACTGTTGCACGTGACTACCTGCATGCCTGGATGCAGCGTCTCATGCCAGTGCTTGTGCTTGTCTATACAGGTTCATCAAGTTGTGACATTACCGACAAGCAGGCAGTGTGCTCTCTGACACGCATCTAGAGGTGCCATGCACCTGACCCACTCTTGTTCTGGGTCCACTGCCTGGCTGCTGTTCATCGCAGGGCGTGGCCAACGTGGCGGCAGCTGCCAAGGAGGCTGGCGTGGGGCGTGTCGTGCTGGTAACCAGCCGGCTTGTAACGCCCAAGAACAGGTGGGACGGGCAAAGGGCACGCCGCCGTACCCTCAGGCTGAACATCTTGGCAGGCTGTGCAGAGTAGATTGGTTGCCTGCATGCAGTGAGGTATCAGGGCCCACAGCCAAGTGTACCTTAGATGCTTCACTCGGTCACCCATCTATATCCTCTCCAAGGTCCATAATCCCTGAGATGCCACACAGCTGGTGATTCATCAACCCTTGCCTTTGCGGCATGCACGCACGACTGGGTTGACGCGATGTCATGTGCATGTGTGCCGCCGCGCAGGTGGCAGCCCGTCCGCATCCTGCTCAACAACATCCGCTGGGGCCTCATGGACGCCAAGTTTGCAGGTGAGGTCCCACATTGCAGCGGTGTATCCGAGCCTTCAGGTAGGGCAGGGTGGAAGGATGTGTTGCAGAAAAAGGCTGCTGGTGGCATGTGCACAGTGCGATTGAATGACCAACGCATGAATGTGTAGCTTCTCTAGGTGGATTGTCCTGTAGTGTTGCCAACGGAACCATATGTGTGGGTTGCATGCCGCTAGGTGGTGGCTGCTGTGATTGCGTCACACACCTTGCCATGTGCTGCGTTCACAACATGCATGATCAGAACTGATGGTATGGTGTGTGCATGGGCCCATCCACACACCGCAGGCGAGACTACACTCCGGAGCTCTGGCGTGCCATACACGATTGTGCGACCAGGTGGACTCACCAGTGGGCCCGGGGGTGTCAGCCACGTGCATGCAAGTGAGTGTGCTGAACCATGCGCATTGTTATGTCTCATCACAAGCTGTGTCCGTTGCTTGGTGCCCTGGTCTGCCCCTGCTGCGCCACGCAGTGTGGTTGGCACACTGCTGTTCAGGACTCGGCTGCACCTGCCACACTTGGTCAGGCATGAGATTGCGTTGCGTGTGTGCCGACCTGTCACCAGATGCGCTTACACAATCAACTGCAGACGCTCTTAGGCCCACGACATGTCTTCATTCCAAGGCAGACCACACATGTCATGTCTTGCTTGATTCCATTCACCGTGTTTGTGTGCCCGCAGTGCAAGGTGACAAGCCAGGGGGCCCAGCCACAAGCATCTCGCGCGCTGACGTGGCTGCGGTACGTGTGGGCACGGGCATGCAAACAACTGGTATCTGGAGGGTGCAGAGCCCATGGAGCATCACGCATTGATTGATATCAACCAGCGCTAGAGGCACATGGCAGGCAAGCTTTGCAGGATAGCTGCTGCTCGTGTGGGATGTTTGTGTGCGTTGAACGGTCTGCTTGCCTGATAGCAGCTATGCGGTCTTGATGTCAAACTCAACCATCCAGCACACCAGGCGAGTGCCCTGGAGCCTGGGTACATGGGGCTAGTGATGGGGACTACGTTCATGGGCAACAGAGGTGTGACACGGTATGTGACTGTGCCACGCATTGAGCACTGATTGTGCAGGTGTGCGTGGAGGCGCTGACCAACTCTGAGGCCAGGAACAAGACCCTGGAGGTCGTGGCGCAACCCATGCCGCAGGTCAGACCATGGGTTCAGTTGCACTGTACAGCATGTGACACGTGCGCCTGCATTTCTGTGGTGGTTCCCATTGAGTTCTGGATGGCGGACAAACTGTGATCACCAGCCAATCTACAGCCTCTTCTCATGCACAGCTTTGCTGTGTGACTCATCTTCAGGATCCCTTGCCTTTGTGCTCTGTAAGGCCTGTTACCGGCCAGGAACTCAAGGCAGGCCTGTTACCAGCCAGGCCAAGAACTCAAGGCACCGACGCATGCCCCCACGTTAAATGTGCATGTGTGCCTGCAGGGAGGGGACTTCAATTCACACCTCAAAGGGCTTTTCCAGGGCCTGGCTACTGATGTCAGCGCATGATGGAGGCTGCAGTGGAGGCTGGGATCCCGAGTTGTGGACAGAGAGCAGGTTGATGATACATTTACATGAATCGCAGCACCAACGCAAACGGTGTGTAATTGCTTCGTTGCTGCACGCGGACGAGAGCCAGGTTGAGTTCAGCTTGTTCAGCTTGATTGCTTCCATTCAACATAAACTCGTCCTATTGCTGTTGTGATCATCTTCTGAGGAATCCACAGTTCCAGCTTGGAAGTACCGCCTCATGATGTGTGCCAGGGCCAAAGGTGCAGGTCACAGGCTGTTCGTCACCACTTGGCGGGCTTCAGCTTGCCATAGACCAACTTGTCAATATGGTCGTAGTTGTACTCCCCAATGATGCGGCCCAGCTCGTAGCCATGTGCGGCACTCTGGTTGAAGTGTGCGCCCGCAAACACCCTGCCAGCCACACGTGAGCCAGTAAAGCATGACCGGAACACCATCTCAGTACCACAACAGCCGTGGTCCATGCGCTTGCACACCCAGCGCAAACACTGACCTTGTGCAACAGCGAATAAAACAGCATGTACAGGTGTACACATGGGGAGCCGCTGTGTGCACTTTTGTGCGCATCATATCCTGCCACTCACCGGCTTGCAGCCGCCTCCTTCTGTGCCTCATCCACGGAGGCATATGAGCGAGGGGGAATGGCAGGCCACTCAGTGTCAATGGTGAAGGGGCGAGTGGCAATGCCAGCCTGACCCAGCTCCTGCACATGATCATAACAACACTGTGTTTTGCTGCCCGGGCATGAGACCGTGTGCTTGGTACCTCCTGTATACCATCTGCCAGGCGGTGCAGCTGCACCATCTGTGAAAGCAATCCATCAGGTCCATTGCACAGGCTTGCAAGCTGGCACTGGTGTGCGCACCAACCCCCATGCGGTGCTGTATCAGTACTGTACCGCTGTGTACTGCCTCCATGTTGCTGCTCACCTTGTACAACACGCCAACAACAGCCCCCACGATGCACTGGTGGGCGGATGGGTACTCCGGGTGGAAGGGTGTAGGCAGCAAGGGGACCCAGGTGGGGTCTGCCACAGCAGGCCGCTGCCCACCATCACCAGACCTAATGGCCGTGATGGGGCGCCACTTGAGCACATGGAACCGGACGTACCTGCGTGCCAACATGGCATGTGGTGTACAAATGAAGGCCATTCATTAGTACAGGAGATGCTGGAACACGGAAGGCTGCACGGCTACAGCACAGCTGTGAACGCGCTGCTGTCATCAGGCCACGCACGTCAGGGGTGTCATGTATCAGGAGCACATCAGGCTCCGGCATGTGCCAGCAACAGGGATCACATGTTGGGTGTAAGTGGTGTGCAGCTGCAGCACCTCGGCAGCTGCAGGTTCGGGCTGTGCAGCTGCAACCAAAGAGCTGCTGCGCACCAGCATGCGATGGTGGCATCGTAGATCGAGGCAGCAGTGCGTGCAAAGAAGCGCGCACTGTCCAGCACAGACAGAGATGAGGGCAGGAGCTGCAGCGTGATGTTCTGCCACTGGCCAGGTGTGCCGGCTGAGCCTGCAGAGCAATCATGCACATGCACACACGCCACGCCACGCCACGCCACACCTATCATCACGTGACCTATCGCACTGGAAGCGATGATGGTTGACATGCGCCATGCTGAATGGCAAGAGGCAGACTTGAATGCCAAGGCTACAGCATGCAGGGATGAGATGCAGGGAGCAGAACGCAAATATGGTATGAATGGCATGTATGGGGCAGTGGGTGGAAACACTCACCTGCAGGTGCCAGCCAAAACTTGGGGGTGTCGGTGTCATACGCAGACCGCGCAGGGGCCACCAGAGCACCGTACGTCTTCACAAAGTCATACTCTGCATTATACTCTGGGGTGCCGACCTTGTAGGCACTGCAGTCATGCACAGGCAGCACAGTCATGCACAGTCATGCACAGGCAGCGCAGTCATGCAGAGGCAGCACCCAGGACGCATCAGGCCAACGTGCTTGGTCTGAGGTGCCATGGAGGAGTGAGGCAGTTGTGGGTGCCTGCGTGCTCTGGGCTCTCTGGGCTCATTCACATCACTAGAAGCTTGTGATTTTACATGAGCAACCCAAGGGGGAGGAGTGGTCCTTGTCGCGGATGACAGTGTAAAGACAGCATACAGCAGATAGCAACGTGATAGAAACGTACGAAGTGAGGAACTTCTTGGTCGATTGGGGAAACTTGGTGCGGTCATAGATGAAGGTGGAAGAGTTCGCAAGCTGGGGGTACAAGGTGTAAGTCTGCGCAAGCCATGCATACGTTGGTGGCCATCAGCAATCAGCAAGAGGAGAGAAAACAAAGAAAGGCAGGGTACCTTGCGCAGGTCAGCCAGTACAGGTGTGGATCGCGCATCTTGTACTGCCCGCGTCCTGTACCTCGAGGTGTCTGTACTGCCTGCACCTAACACCTGCACTGCCCACAGTTGCTGCTGGCACCACAGCACAAGCGCACCTGATTAGGTGCCCACTGGTACAGCCCCACGGGTCCGCCAGCAGGGTATGGCTTGAACCGTGCCCATGTTCCAGATGTCTCACCAGCGCTGCATTTCGAAGAGACAGGTGAATGGGCCATGCACCATTACTCTGTGCGCAAGGCCTTGCCCCAGCCGCAGTTTGCAGCGAAAGAGACAACAGCCACATCGTTTGGAGTGTTTACGACATTGCCACATTGCATACATGCAACAGGTCGCAGCAGCAGGTGCTGCGTTGTGGTATGAGATTCTTCAGACTCGCATTCCAGACTCACTAGACTTTCAGGATGTTGATGGCGATGGGGAGGGCAAGCGCCTCGTTGGCATCCAGCTGTGCCTTGTTGTACTTGGCAGCAATGGTGGCGAGCTCGCCATCGAATACAGCTGATGTGTGGGCACGACCAGCAGCAGAATGCAAGCAGGGATAAGAGCACTGGCATGAAAGGGCAGCACGGACAACTGCAAGGACACCGCTCACAGGTAATCAGCCAGGCAGTTGGCAGTGGTGAAGTGCGGACACCAGCAGCACGTACGACATACCACTTTGTGGCACGGTCTCCACACGTGACAGAACGGCGTGCGCAGCATATGCTGCGGGCAGATAGGCATGCAGACTCATCTTCAGCAGGACGGGGTGGTGCCAGTGCGCCTGTCGATATGCAATGTGCGGAGCATTCAGTGAGAATACTCACAGTATGCCAGCTCCACATCAAGCAGTGCATTCTTCAGCTTGCCATCATTCGCAGCCTTGGCAGCCTGTGCGCATGGTGTTAGCAAAGGTCGACACTCCAGACAAAAGATCAACAGCGCCGTCGCAGCTTGATCACATCAGAGCATACCGCTGAATGTGCTCATGAGATGGTGGTCAATGTGAATGTTCTGGATCATTGCATTCATTCAGGCAGTACACAGTCAGCTAGCTCCGAGCCGACGTGGAGGAATAACGGACGAATGGTTCCCTGCCCTGCTGCCCACCTGATAGCCAGCCAGCGACACAAGCCCATGCAGCCGTGAGCCCAGCTGGTTGTTGTAGCCACGATCACGTGTCACTTGCTGTGTTGTGTATAGCCATTGTGTCACGACTGCACCGCAACAGTGGTTCATCAACAGGGTCAGCAGTGGTCTCCACCAGCAGGGTGATGACGGATGTGCCATATTGGCACAGGCACTGGTCTTGAGTGCACATGCGCAATGTCAAGTACATGCTAAGCATGTCTGGGCGGTCGATGTGCGTCTGATCCTGTGTGGAGCGTGCTGAGCGTGCTGTGCTCCTTGATGGTCTCCATCAGTGCTCCAAGCCGGCCAAGGGCCGTGATGCACAAACTACAGCCTCTGACCAGTCCCTGTGCTGCTGCTGATGTACTGCTGTGGACAGATGGAGCCCGCCCGTACACATCAAACAGCAACTCACTGTTGTCAAGGATCGCATCTGTCGTGCCGGTGGCCGCCAATAACAGCAGCAGCACAGCTGCAGCGGCGTTCAGTCTCGTCATCTGCGTGAATGATGCACACATGCACACCCGTATATGGGGTGGAGTGGCAAAATATGGTATAAGCATTTTCATCAAATGCGATGCGTGAGGCATGCGGCTGGGTGCTACAGCAGGGATGTATAGATGTACTGTGGTGCTACTGCGCTCACCTCCTCTAACTCTTCTGGCCGACGTCCTGTATCAATAGCGTGCACTGCAGTAGTATGCCTGGATGCCCGGCAGCACATCCACGGTTAGACGCTGGTCAGGAAGTTGCAGGCATCTGGATGTCACGTGCAAATACGAGAAGTCAGAAGCCAGACGCATGCAAGGTAATCGATCCCATCGTTCTACCAAGATTATGGACTTGGGCATATTGGAAGGACGTATGATAAGCAGATGCTGCAAGCAGCCATGCTCAACGAGAGCCGACTTCTTACTAGGATACAGTGCTGGCCGAATTGCTCCCAGATCGTCCATTGCGATGTGCATGCATGATGCATGTGTGCATGCAAGCTGACCGTGCTTGCTGATCAGCCCATGACTGGCTGGAGGCTCTGTGTATCATGATTATGAACATATGTGCTTGCTGTTGTACTGCAGGGAGCTTTTAGCTTATGAAATGTGCTTTGCTTTGAGCCTTGCACGCGCAAACTGTTGGATTCCAACAATGGAGCCAGCAATTGAAGCACTGCACTGCATACATATTACACATGCTGGCATATACACCAGCTTTCCTTATTGGTCTGGGATTTCAGCAACGCAATGGACCATCCTGCTCCTACCCTGCTCAGCTGCTGCTCACTGCCAAATGATACCCGCACACACCAACACCATGCTGCACAACCCAGCTTTGCACACATCACATCAACTGTTGGTACACATTCAAGCACACGATGACGCATGCTGCATCCTGCACAAAGATCACACCTCCCCCATACAGCCGGAAAGCACACAACCTGCACAGCTACAGTGATGGTGCTTGCAAAAGGCGCCGAGCCGTCCAGCAAACCCCACCCCCACCCCAACCTCAACACTCGAAGGCCTTTCATTCAAGACAACAACATTCTGCCATCCTGCCTAAAACCTGCACCCTGCCAACCGGGTCCTGTACAGCAGAGCAATAGGAACTACATGGACACAAAAGGGGTAGAATCCAAGCACTGACGTGGCCATTCGTGATGAGCATCAGGGACAATTGAAGAGGGTTCCCTGCAGGTGCTGAGCACACTGGTACACATATTGTCCCTTCGTGGTTCTGCATAGCGCAAAGGGTGCAGTTTCCTGCTCACAGATCATCAGGTGGGACCGCCCACCTATAGCATGTTCAGATCACACAGAAGCAGCTGTCTACTATGTATCAACTGTCCAGGTTGTGCAATCAATCAACCTGCCTCAAGCCCGGTTGCAACCTATCGCTGCTCACCCGCATCTCCAAGGATCAATGAGTGATGGAGGCTATGGTTTTGCTCGCTCTGTGTTGCGTACACAGTGCCTATTCGCCTCTCCATCGGTGGTGGCTGGAGTGTCACCAGGTAATGAAATTAAGCCAAAGTTGGAGGTGGTGATGAACCGGACCAACTAGCTCAGCAGCGGCAAAATGAAAGCATGGGCGCCTCAGGTGCCAGCATTATGCAGCTCTTCAGAGCAGGTCCTGGACTCTGATTGTACAGCAGTTCAGGCCCAAAGGCCCCCAGCCAACCAACGAGCATTCGCTGCAACTGCAACTGAGGCATCTTTGGCTGGGGCACGGATAACACACCAAACAATATGTACGGAACCCGGAACGCAGACCAAAGCCAGCATTCATGGCACAAAACAATGAAGGAGTCAGCCCCCGGGCATATCTTCCGTCTGAACCCACATGCTGGCAGCAGGCCTCTGCACCTGGGTGTCACACGGCCTTTCCCCATCAGCATTCGTTCTTTGCAATGGTCTAGAGCATCTGCATCGGCACTCTGCATCAGCAGATGCATGGCCGATGAGCTCAGTTCCCTCACCATCAGCTGCCCAAGGAGCAACCCTGCACTATGCAGGTGCCCCCTGCGACTGCACGTATGCATGCAGTGCAGGCGTGATGACCGTGTCATCCAGCACATGCCACACCGTGTTCACCAGCCCGCTGGCCAGCTTGGCAGCACCCTGTGCAGCGGCCATGCCACGTGACCGTGCCTCCAGGGGGTGTGAGAGCAGGTGTGAGAGTGCAGAGAACAGCGCATCCTCCACGCCCTGGCTGCTGCCGCTGCTACTGTTGCTGGGCGCTGCATCGCTGCTGTTTGCAGTGCCAGGGGTGGCTGGCGCAGGCAGGCACCACACCGCAGGGCCAGTCGGCCCTCGCATCATGTGGTGGGCTGGCAGCACATAGGGCGCTCCAGGCCCTGCATGCAGACCCATATGGCGGTTGGTGCTGGCCGCTGATGGGGAGGGAGTGGCCAATGCATGGGCTGTAGCATCAAACGACAGCGATGCAGGTGGGCTGCTGCCGCTGCTGGTCCCGGCCTGCACCACTGTATGCTGGCCTGGTGTCACGGAGCCACTGCTGAGTTGGTGCTGCTGTGCACTGCCCCTACCAGCAGCCCCCAATGCCCTGTCTGGTGCCGCAGCCGCCCCTGTTGCTGCCAATGTCGCGGCCGGTGTGGCAGCCCAAGCCAGGTGCTGCGCCACCGCCTTGGCTGTCAGGGCTGGGCCCAGGTGCCTCTCCCGCGCGTATCCGGAGGCCCCTGCTCCTGCATCTGATTTACCAGGGCCTGGGGCAGGTGGCACTGCTAGTGATCCACCCACCTGCTGCTGCTGGTGGTTGTGCTGGGGATGGAGGTGCAGCGGACCAGGAGCGGTGTGAGATGCGGCTACATTAGTGGCTGTGCCGCTGGCTCTTTCCCCTTGGCTGGAGCTGCCACCTTGGATGCAAGAACCAGCTGCACTGGTGCTAGGTGCCACAGCCAGCCGGCTGTTGGTGTTCGTCATGCCAGCAGCAGCAGCAGCGCCAGCGCCTGATGCGGGACCTGTGAAAGCGGGCGGCCCTGACGCGGCGACTGCAAGGACCGCGCCCGAGGTCCGGCTTGCCTTCTTGTCTTGATCCTTACCGCCATCTGCACCAGCCGCTGTACCCCGCTGCATCTGGAGCTGCACCCCCTGTGCCGCTGGTCGGTCAACAGACGGCGAGCTCATGGCCGTGCCCAGCACAAAGTTGTCCTGGCCAGCCGCTTGCGTAACCGGGTAGCTGGTGCTGTTTGGATTGGGCCTGATGTTTGAAGGCATGGGGAAGCTAGTTGGCGCAGGGGCAGTGGCAGGGCGGACGGGACGATGAGGCGGTGGTAGGGCAGCACGTGTGCCTGCAGCACCCGCGTGCTGCTGCCTAGACGGCGTGAGTGGGGGAGTTGAGGCAGCAGGAGCATGCTCTGGGGTCCCTGGGCCGCTGCTGTGGGCAGGTGACAGGCGTTTGGGTGGTGGGGAGGACAGGAGGTGCGGCGCGTCCCCATCAGCAGTGGCTGTCGAGAGCTCGGACGTGTGGGGCAGGTGCAAGA
Source organism: Haematococcus sp. NG2 (assembly GCA_004335575.1). NCBI lineage: Eukaryota > Viridiplantae > Chlorophyta > Chlorophyceae > Chlamydomonadales > Haematococcaceae > Haematococcus > Haematococcus sp. NG2. Next base: position 489,393 of record QAXD01000086.1, read on the forward strand.
GGATGGCCGCCTCCTCTGCGCCATGGCTACTCCAGTCATCGGACATCGTGGACTGCGACACGCGGTAGCTTAGGCCGCGCATGGTGCTGCCCACCTCGCCTGCATGGGACGGCCCCAGGCCATGCGCTGCATGCTGGCCGGGGGCCGGCAGGCCCATAGGCCGCGTGCGCACGCGCTGGTCCGGCGTCGTGTCCCGGCTGATGGAGGGCACGATGCGCGGGGCCCCGCGTGTGCTGTCAAAGGAGGACGCACGTGACCGGCTCAGGGGCAGGCCCCCCACCGCCTGGTCATCAGCCGTGTCCATGAGCCGGGGCGCAGTGGAGCCTGCAGCAAGCGCGGAGCTCCCACTGCTGCCCACACCCCCAGCGGACGGGTCCACGGACCCTGCTGGGCCGGAGCTCGTGTGCTGCAAAGAGGCGGTGCTGCTGTACTGCTGCGCCCTGTGGTCAGGTACTGGGGAGCCGCCAGGGGTGGCTGAGGCAGTGCTGCTGCCGCCGTCCACAGCCGCCACTGCGGCGCGCGCGGCGGCCGCCATGCCCCGTCCTTCAGACACCGTTGAGTTCATGCTGGACCACAGGCTGCTGCCCGGCTTCCTCCCGTTCCCTGAGGCACCACCCGTCTGTGAAAATGATGGGCGGTGTGAGGCAGCATCTGCCTGTTGGGACCCCAACCCTTGTCCCGGGGTGGAGCTCAGTGTGCGGGGTGGGGGTGAGGGTAGGGAGGCTGAGCTGGCTATGTTAGGCTGGCCAGGAAAGCGGGCAGGGGCAGTGCCAAGGCGCTGGGGGGAGGAGGGAGTGGACGCGTCAGAGCTCTCACCTGCACACGTGCCAACACATGGTGGGTTCAGACAGTGTGGTTCGGTTGTGGTGGGTTACAGTATGCTGGTCCAGTTTCAAGCCTGTTGGCCGCTTCAACAAAGCAAGCAGGACAAGAATATGCTGCCCACACCTGACAGCAGGTCAAAGCAGTCCGAGCGGTGGCTGCCGCGACGCATAGAGCTGCGGCCTGCGGCGCTGGCACCCTGACCATGGTGGTGGTGGTGGGCAGGCGGCATGGCTGGGAAAGTGAACGACTGCAGCGTCTTGCGCAGGCCCTCCAACTCTGCCCTGATGGCGCGCGGGGACAGCGGTACCTTGTCCTTGCTACCCTGCTCGCCCTCTTGCACCTGCCCTCCTGTGTTTGCATCATCTACCTTCGCCTGGCCCGCTACCACTGCTGCCGCTGCTGTTGCACCTGGGTCAAGAGCAGCCTGTGGTCCCATAGCAGCTGATGCGGCTGCAGCTGCAGTGGAGGCTGCAACATTGCTGGGCCCGGCTTCGCTGCTGCTGCACACTTGAGTGGGGCAGGCCAGCTTGCCACTCGGGCCACTGCTGGTGGGGCGTGCAGGAGCCGCAGCTTCGTGGATGGCACTGGGCACAGCATTCCATGCACCGGCAGTGCTGCCAGATGGCTGGCTGTTGGCAGCCGAATTGCTCCCAAGGGGCACAGCCAAGGGTGCCCACACACTGCGCAACACCCCAGCTGCCGCTGCTGGGGCAGTGCCTGGCACAGGCGCCCCGCTTGTGCTGCCCCTCCCTGCGGTGCCGCAGGGGCCGGCGGCTGTGCTGTTGGCTGCAGTGGTCGCACGGGCAGAGGCCGCAGCGCGTGCCCCGTCCACGGCACGGGCTGAGGCGGGAAGTTTCAGGGTCGGGAGGTTCAGCCCTGCCCGGGTCATGAGGGCGGCCATGCCATCATCCTGCTCCCTGGGGGTGGATGGCTGTGAGGCGGATTGGATGCAGGCTGCCAGTGCGGGAGACGCGGCCACCAGCACAGGCCCATTCGCCCCCTCAACCACCATCGGGGTCATGCTGGGGGGTAGGGGCGTGCTGGCATCAAAGGGCAGGACGGCAGGAGCAGCCATCATGGATGGAGATGCAGGTGCAGTGGGGACCTGAGATGCGGAGGAGGTGGACAGGCCAGCACCAGGCTTTGAAGGACTTGCGCCTCCTAACAGGCTCCCCAGGGCCGCAGTCAGCGCAGTGGTAGCAGCTGCTTGCTGTGCCGCCAAGACTGCAGCAGCAGCGGCTGCTGCAGCGGCGGCAGCGTTGGGGCTCGCAGAGCTGCTGCCTGCTGCACTGCCAGCGCTGCCCCTGGACATGGCAGTGCTATTGCCAGGGGAGGGCTGCGAAGGGCTGCTGCTGTTGCGTGCAGATGACAGCGCGTTGGCAATCGACTCAACTAGGGCCGCATCGTGTGGGTTCAGCGAGAACTCATGCTGCAGCGACATCACACGCTCCGTGCGCGCAGCCAGGCTGGCCTGCTGTGGGCTTGCTGCGCCTGACGGGGCGGCAGCTCCTGCAGAACCCACGGACCCGACCGAAGCGAGGAGCTGGGCGAGCACAGGTGCAGGGACAAAGCCCACAGGTGCACCCACACTCCCCAAACTTGCACCAGCTGGAGCACAGCCAGCTGAGGCAGTGCCCGGCGATGCAGGTGAAGGCGCAGGCGCGGTAGGCACACCCCTGGCAACAGCCGGGGCTGAGGTGATGATGGGCCATGAGATGCCGGCCACACCACCACTCGGCATCGTTCCAGGTGCAAGCGCACCGCTGCCACCACTGGGGCCAAAGGCCGCAGTGCTTGCCGTGGGGAACAGCTGCCGGTAGGGTGAGCGAGGGGACAGGGGTTGGCCCTGGGCACCTGCAGGACTACTGCTGCTGGGGCCTCCCTGCCACGCGGCCGCCATGTGTGATGTCACGCTGGCGACCGTGTTGGACACTGCCAGCAATGCGGAAGGGTCGGGGTTCTGGCCGAGCGCCTGGTATGCTGCCCGCCGCACGATGCGCATGGGAGAGATGGTGGGCGCGGGCTTCCGAGGGGACGGCGGCGGCATGCTCGCCTTGGGCGGGGTGGATGAGGCCCCTGCGCGTGCGTCAGACCCGGTGCGCCCAAGCTGCTCGTCTTCCCCGGCCATGTCCCAGTCAGACACTGGGTCTGCGATGTGGATGGTACTTCCTGCCTGGTCAGCACGGGGGGCGGGGGCGGTGATGGGGGCCAGGCCTGAAAGGCTCAGGCCTGCAGTGTCACCAGCACCGGCCCCACGACCTGCAACATTGTTGCTTGGCGATGGAGCACCAGTAGGGGCTGCACGAGCAGGCACAGGAGCAGGCAGCTGTGCAGGAGCGGACACCGCCCCGTTGTCGACAGCAGCGGCCAGCAGCGCCGCGTTCAGCATTGCCGTCCGGGACGGGGTGGACGCCCGCGGCGTCTTCCGCGGTGAGGGCGGCACCTCCCCACCCGGGGTGCCTATCCTGGACGCGGCCGCGCTGCTGCCTGCTTTGACCACGCGTGGTGTGGCAGGCACTGGCAGGTCACGGCCACCTCCATACCAAGCCCCTGGCTCCGCATGCTGCTGGACCGCCCTAGCAAAGGGGGACTCGCTTGGCCCACTGCCCCTGGTCACACGTGGTGTGGAGGGCGGCTCGCTGAGCATGCTGCGCGCACCCTGCCTGGCCTCTGGCTGCGGCGCAGTCGCAGGGCGTGGGCCGTACCGCATGCTGGTGCTACTGTTACCCAGAGTTGAGCTGGCAGACAGCCGGGTCTGTAGGCGGGTGCTGCCCACACCCATGCGCGTGGGGCGCAGCAGGCCCTGACCGCTCTCGCCGCCCTCGTCCCCGCTTGATGCCGCGCCAGCTGTGGCACGCAGCGCAGCCGCGGCAGCGGTGGAGGAGCTGGAGGAGCTGAGGCTGAAGCCGTGCTCCTGGTGGGAGAGGAAGCGGCGCAGTGTGCGTGGCGTGGCAGGGACCTGTTGGGGGGCTGCTGACTCTCCCACAAGGGCGGCTGCTGGAACAGGTGCGCCAACTCCGTTGGGCTGGTTCACTCCCTCCGATGCTGTGCTGCTCCCTTGCTGGTGTGGGAGGGATCCGCTGTGCAGCAGTGTGCGCATGCTTGAGGGCAGGTAGCTGCTCCCACCTGGGCCACCACTGCTGGTGCTGTCTGTGGAGGGGCGACCCACACGGGCTTGCTGCCCGATGCCCTGACCGTCTGCCTCACTCACACTTTCCAAAGAGTGTCTCACACTTTCGGTGCCAGAGCGGTGGCGGCCGCTCATGCCAGCGCCCGTGCGCGACAGGAACTGCTTGGGTTGGGGGCTGGTCATGTTGCTGGCGGTGGTTGAAGGGACCATGGAGCTGGCAGAGCTAGTGATTGTGGCATCAAATGCACGAGGCCGGAGGTACCCATCCCACCCCCCTGCCGCCTCCTTCTCCAGAGCAGCTGCAATCAGGGCCGCGTGCTGCCGCGTGTCTGACAGTCCGCCCGCCATCTCGCCAGCGGCCAGCGCTGCCGCGGCAGGTTGCCGCACATGTCCTGATGAGGACGCCAGGCTGCTGTTGTACGACCGCACCCCGGCTGCCGCCGGGGTTGTTGCGTGCTGCGGAATGGCCATGGGGCGCAAGTGCTGCTCTGCAGCTGCGGCACTGGCGACCACCACGTGCGCCCCATAGTGGCAGGGTGATGGGGCCGGAGCCAAGGGCCCAGCAGGGGCGCTCGTGTAGGGTGTGGAGCAGCCTGCACCAAAGGCTGCAGCCAGGGGGCTGCTCTCGCTCTCTGCCACCAGTTGTGGCCGTGAGTTGGCATGTGACAAGCGGAACGGACAAGGCCTGTCAAAGACCTGCAGCAGCAATGGTCAGGCACCCCGCACGCTGGTGTGAGCACACAAGGAGGCACAGCTATGCAGCGCAGATGCTGGGGCAGAACGCAAGCGCATGCCAGGTCCCCGTTGCTGACCTAAGCTGCACAATCGCCCCATGCTCATCTTCATCTCCTGCTCCTGAACAGCTACGGCTGCCTTCAAGAGGGTGTCCTCAGATCTTGCACGTTATAATAAGCCCCTGAACCAACACTTACAGCACTTGCAAATGGGCTGGTGGCCGTGTTGACGACTGACATGCGTGAGGTGGGCGTGTTGGGCTCAGGACCGTTTGCAGCATCTGGTGTGTAGCCAGGCGCAAAAGGGTCGTACGCCACGGCCGGCTGCTGTGCCAGGGCAACCAAGACCTCCAGGTTGGAGGTTGACCCCGCGAGTGATGTGCGGGGGGAGGGGCGGAAGGGGTCCGGCCGATCATAGAACTGCAGGGTGTTTGCACACGCACGCAGGTGCCACAAAAGGTCACAAACCAGCACGATGAACTGATGGGCTGCGAAGCATGGAGCGCTTCGGATGGCCAGTGCACAAGCCACCAACCAAGCACCCACGCACAGTGTGGCTGCCAGGGCCAAGATCAACAGAGGGAGGTCGACAGATCATGCCCATCTATGCAGCAATTTAAGCTACAACTCACCGCGTGCGCAAAGGGGCTGGTGGCGGCGTTGACCATGGACAGGCGCGAGGTGGGGGTGTCAGGCGGCGACTCGTCCTCTTCCACGCTTGCAGCTGCGCCAGGATTTGCACGGGCCAGGGCCTCCAGGTCCTCAATGGACAGGGAGTGGCGTGGCGAAGCAGGTGCGTCTGTCGCCTGGCTGCCACCACCCCGCACACTGCTGTTCATGGAGAGCGAGCGAGGGGTGCGGGGGCTGGCACTCACACCTGCCGCACCGCTGCTGCTGCCTGCCCCGCTGCCACTGCCCCCACCCAGGGCGGCGACGGCTGAGAGGCGCGTGCGCAGCGGGCGCATGTTCCCGCTGCCGTTCCCGCTGCGGCCCGCGGGGGACGCGCGCGTGTCGCGGTCCGGTGTGACAGCGGGTGCGAGCAGCACAGTGCGCATGTCGTTGCTGTCCCTGCTGCTGCGCGCGGCCGTGCCTGTGCTGTGGTGGGCGGGGGAGGGGCCCAGCGCACTGCCGCTGCCACTGCTGTTGCCCGCTGCAGACGAGATGGAATCTGAGCGGGCATGGTTCGGGATGCGAGGGGGCCACACCAGCGGCCGAAGTCCGTTGGCAGCTCCCAGTGTCTCGCTGAGGGCACTGGAGGAGGTGCTGGGACCAGGTGCAGGTTGCGCCCCTGCAGGCCATGGCCCCTGCAGCACCGAAGAAGCTACCCCCGCCTCATCTGCCCCGGACACAGCGGCACTGATGGGCCCTTGAGGGCCGGCCACGGTGATGCACGCGGCAGCACCTTGGCCTGCCATCGTCTGCAGCGGCAACGCTGCAGCCTGCTGACCGAAAGCCGCCTGCTGGTCCTCTGCCTGCGCCTGCCCTGCGGCAGCACGTGGTGACTCATCATCTCCTGGGAGGAACGGGAAGGGCATGTTGGCGAAGGGCGAGGCGGCGGAGCTCTGTCCGCTGCTGTGCTGCTCCACATCACTGGCCCCTGCAATCTCGGCACCCACGCCCCCAGCTGCAGCCGCAAGGCAATGTGTGGGAGAGGGTGAGCGGGAAGGGGTGCTGCCGTCGTCAGACTTGGACATCAGGCGCCGCCGTGCATCGGGACTAGGGCCTGCCTGGCTCTTGCTGCCTGGTGTGCCTGGCTTGGCTGCCAGAGACAGCGGCTTCAGCGAGCCAAGCCCCAGCTGTATGGCATCCTCCTGCTGCTGCTTCTGGGACGGTGACTGGTCCCCTGCCAAAACTGCGGCTGCTGTTGGGCCTTGCACCTCCTGCGGCCCTTCAGTCCCTCGAGCCCCGCCTCCCTCCTGCTCGCGCCCAGACTCGGAACCGCTGTCATCCCCTTCGCATCTGGACCCCAAGGCGCATAAGCTGGCAGCGGCAGCAATGGCAGCCCCGACTTCCTCAGGCGGAGGCAGGGAGGACAGACCGGTGATCTTGGCAGCCATGGCCAGCTGCTGCTCCAGCCAGCCTCCGAGCTCGTCGCCCGGTGTGGTGGACTCCACCCCAGGCACACCTGCGGCCCCAACCAACCCAGCCGTGTCGCACTGGGTTGCGGCACCACAAGGGACGGTTGCGGCTATGCCAGACGCTGCAGCAGCAGCGGCCGCTTCGGCCGCAGACACTGCAGGGGGCTGGGGTGTCGTGCATGCGGCGGTTGTGCGGCCCGAAGAGTGGGAGGTGTGGGAGCCGGTGCCTAAGGGGGCCGCGGTTGAGAACTCCCGCGAGCTGTTCGCCGATTCGCGCGCCATCCAGCCTGACACGCTGATGCGCGCATCCGTGTTGGGGGAGGAGGAGCGCGCTGTTTCAGGCAACGTGGCCAAGCTTGGCAATGGCCAGGTGCCCAGCCTCGCATCCCAGGCATCAGACTCTTCAGCCAGTGACTGGAGCTGGGCAACCAAGGGCCGGGCCACGCCGCTGCTGCTGTGGCAAACCATGCCGGGCAGCCCCATCAGGCCCCCTGGTGTGTTGGTGCTGCTAATGCGCCGCAAGGGTGCATCAGCTCCGTGCTCCACAGCAGCGCAAGCGCGGCTTGCACTGCAGTTGCTGGTACTCCTGTCACAACCGTTGGCAGTGCCCTGGGCCTCACCACTGCCTTCTGCTGCCTGAGCAGATTGGAAGAGGGAGGACTCAAACGCGAGCTTTGCCCCTGTTGCGTGCGTGTCTGGCACCCCGCTGTCTGACCTGCGCAAGGGCGGCACATACTCACCGCACCCGTCTGCGCTGCTCAAAACCTTGCTGATGGGCGGCTTGCTGTTGGTGCTGTTCCCGCCCTCGGAGATGCGTGCCCGGGGCTTGGGCCCAAGCCATGGCCATGCGGCGTGCCGTGTGTCCTCATGGCTGTTGCGGCCCTCCACACTGGTGGTGCGTGCAAGCCCCGCACCGCTGCCAACACGTGGTGGCAGGCCAGAGCCGACCCCCCAGTGAGAGGTGCCAGCATCGGACCACGCGGAAGAGCGCCTGCCAGAGTCAGGTGCTGCGTGCTCCTTGTTCGCAGCCTCCAGGATGTGGCTGTGGCTGAAGCGGCCAGACGCACCAGAGGCTGGGGTTGGCACCTGGTGGAACTCAAAGCTCACCCTGCCACGGGGGGCGAGGCTCTGCGGGTGTAGCCAGCCAGCGCTGCCCCATGTACTGGAGCTGGCGCATGGGCGGCCGGCTGGCACACCTGCAGGCGTCCCTTTGTGGGGTAAGTCCCGGCTGCCCCCGCTGCCCGACCCCTCGGCGCCCTCCGCCCCATCCGCCTCAGCTTCTGCCACACACGGCATGCGGCTGGCATGCTCCCGCTCCTTCTCACGGTCCTTCTCAGGTGGGCTGCCCGTGGCATCCAACAAGCCAGCCAGCGACTGCACGGAGCTCACGCGGACGTTGCCGGAGGAGGACGTGAGCCCGCCGCGGACAGCTGCCAGCGCTTCTGCCGCACCTGGCGGTGACGGCGTGCTGGTGGCAGCCGAGGTCGTGCTGGGCGGTCCCTGCGCTTCATGCGTGCTGCTGCATGCCTGTGTGCCCGCCTGTGCAGCACCAACGCAGCTACCATGTGTTGTGTGGCCTGCAGGTGCATCCTCCTCCTCCAAGGCGCCCGACAAGCTGGGGTGCAGGTACTGCTCTGAACCGCTTTTCTCACCCATGGCCTCCACCAGCACCTGGGCGGAAACTGACTGGCTGCCCCACTCATCCCCGTATGCAGCCAACAGCACGTCAGCCAGAGATGCTCCAGCATGCGAATAGAAGTTGGTGGCATGGGGGTCACTATTGTTGACACCAGCGCTGCTGCGGGCCCCCTGCCGCGAGTTGCTGCTGGTGGAACCGCTGCCATGCAGCGAGTGCTTCCGGAGGGAGCTGGCGAGTGTGCCTGGGCTCATTGCTGAGAACGAGGCGGCCACAACTTCCACCTCCTCGCTGCCGCAGCCCATCAGCAGGTCATCAGAATCGCCCGAGGGCTGCCGCCGTCGGCTTGAGGCAGATTTGGACACGGCTGGTGCATGTGGGGGTGACGCGCCACGCAGGAAGGAGGCGGCAGTGGCAGCGTTCAGGATGGCGGGGGAGGAGGCACGGTGCGCATGCGACGGCGGCGCTGGCATGGGCGACAGCTGCATCAAGTGCCCGACCTGTGCAGCGGGCTGCTGCGTTGGCTGCTGTGATGGCAACGTGTGTAATGCTGGGGCAGCACCGGCCATTGGCAGCAGGTGGAACGCGGCCATACCCAGCTGTTGTGTCCCTGGCACTGGCACTACAGAGTGCGCATCCATGATCGGCACCAGCAGCTCCACCTGCACCGCTGCATCGGCAGTACAACGTGCCACAGGCGCAGGCCCAGGCCCTGGCTCCTGCTCCTCCACAGCCACCTGAACTGCGGCATCGCACATGGGGATCTGGTCTGACGCTCCCTCCCCCCACCCCGCATCCCCCAGCCCGCCATTGCTCGCCTTGCGCAGCCGGCTGGGCCGGTGGTGCAGCTGCTGGCCAGCACCACCCATGCGCGCCCCTGGCAGCCCCACCGTCGCAGGGGCCCCCGGGCTGCTGTGAGCAGGCGATGGCACGTCGATGCTGCCCCGGGCAGAGGCCAGACCCTCAGAGTCAAGGCTGTAGATGCCCAGGCTGCCGGTTGGGTGGAAGTTGGGCTGCAGCAGCCAGTTGGACAGCGAGCCCTTGGCAGTGCCAACGCACATGGCGGAAGACGCGGCGCTGCCACTGTCTACAGGGGCAATCAACGAGGCGCCGCCCAGGCGGGGCACCGCCAGCCGCGGCAGCACGCGCGTGTGCTCCATCATGTCGCTGCCGCCTCCCGATGACCCGTAGCGCCCGCTGCTGCTGCGGGCAATCGCGCCCGCGCTGTCCATGCTGCTGCCGCCAAAGCTGCTGCTGTCCCCGCGGCCGTGGCCACAGCCATGCAGGGGTGCGCAGCTGGTAGCCGAGTGCACCAGGCCCCCATGTGCATAAGCCGTGATGTGTGAGATCGGTTCACACCCGAGGGCCGCAGCGGCCTCCGTGGCCGCCTGGTGAAACGCGGCTGCCAGTTGCACAGGTGCAAGAGGCATGTCATCAGCCGCAGCACCATCCCTCGGCCCCAGCTCACAGGCCGCCCCTGCTTGGGAGTTATGGGTGCTGACATATGAGGGTGACTCCACCACTGGTTGCAGGCCCTGAACGTGATGCTCTCGGGTGCCCCTGTACAGCTGATACTGCTGGACCTGTACTGCCTGGCCCTCATCCTGTGCACGAGCCTCATGGAAGCTTGCCCCTCCACCGCTGTTGTTGCTGCTGTAGGGGCCCACAAATGGTGCAGACTCCGCCTCTTGCCCAGCACCATGGCCCTGCAGGCTCTGTTCCTCCAGGCCAGTGGCTGTGGCCTGTGAAGATGCCTGACCACTGACAAGCGTGTTGGCAGGCTGAGACGCAGAAGCCAGGGGCGTGGTGCGCAGGCTGTCCAGGAGCACAGCTGACTCGTCAGAGGTCAAGGTGGTGGAGCGGGAGGAGGATGGCATGGCAAGACGGCCTGTGCGTGCAGTGCCAGGGGATGGGTGCGAATTGTGGTCAAACTGCATCATAGGCAGCTTTGCAACCAGCAGTGTGCAGCTGCTGGATGCGTACAAGATGTGACCAGAGTGTGAATGAAGGCGAAACCTATCCATGGCAAGAAATCGTGCTATCTCGCAACCAATAATGCACAGGCTGTGGCTTGCATGAGGTACTCAGTGAATTATAGAGGTGGATCATAGGTAACAGGCAGGACGCATCTGCTCAGATTCGGTATATGGTTACCTGGTGAGATATCCAGCGACGTGCGCGGAGAAGACAGCAGCCCCAGGCGCGGGGCGCTGCGCTGTGCAGTGCGCGCCGACAAAGAGGTGGCAGCCAGGGCAACGCGGCCAGAGGCCGATGGGGACCACGGCATGGGTGACTGCAGGTGTTGGCAGCATGGCAGCAACAAGTCATATTCCGGAACTGAAAAGAGCATGGGGACAACCCCAGGTCCACAGCCTTACAAGCCAGGCAAGCCAAGCTTCTGCTGCAGGTATGTAAGTGTTAGATTTTAACTGAGAGGCTGTGATTGTCCCACAAGACCCTCACAGCATACCAAGACCGCACACCCCTGACACCGCCCGCACCACCTCAACTCCACCAATGTGCAACTCTACACAATGAGCTTGTTGCACTTACTGAGGTGGTGGCGGCAAACAGCTCGTCCCACATGTCTGGTCGAGCCTGAAGCCCAGGCGGCATGCCCATGAAATGGCTGTCAGGTGCACTGCCATAATGTGGCCGTGTGTGGTTGGCAGACGTGGGTGTGGACAGGCCAACGCGCTGGTCTGGGCTGCTGCTGTCAGTTGCTGCTTGCATGGTGTTGCTGCTGTGGTCGAGCTGGCCCATGGCCGCTGTGCCACATAGCTGCGTACGCAGCACAGCAGTGGCAGCTGCGTCCTGGGTCAGCGCTGCACCATGGCCACCGCTGGCGGTGCCTGGCCGTGCAGCTGCAGCCGTTGTTGGGGAGGTGGCAGGGCGGAGCCCATTGCCCCCGCCACGGTTGCGCGCAAAAGGGGTCGCAACACCCGCACCAAACGTACTCCGCGCCCAAAAAGGGGTCACCAGGCTGCCAGGGTCGTCCTCTGACAGATTGGACCCCATGTCTGCAGCACCATCTGCATGAGATGAACTGGGGGAGTCCCCCGCTGCAGAGAAGCCAGTCGACCAGGCACTGTGCTCCCCCGCCAGCATTGGGGGCAGCCCGCTGCCCAGTGGATCCGCTGACGAGGGCCTCGAGTGCACAACTGTGAGCATGTTGGGGGTGTGGGGGCGGGAGGAGTGCGGCAGCTGCCCCCGTCGCATGCGCAGGGTATGAGGTGCGCCCCAGGCACTGTCACCCACCACCTCATTCTCCTCCCCTTCTTCATAGTGCTGCTCAGCTGCAGCCCCTTCACCACCCCTTTCCTCAAGCAGGCCCTCACTGGGGCACCATGCGGATGTGCTGCCAGCTGCCTGGTACCGTGCTGGGAACCGCTGCTGTGCATTGGGCATGGTGTCTGGCGCAGTTGAAGGCCTTGCACGGCGATCCACACCAACGCCACCAACCCCTTGCTCCACCTGCCCATCTTCAGCTGCTGGCTGAGCCACAACCCCCAGGGCCATGCCAGCACCATGCCCTGCCTCCAGGCTGCTGCCACTGGACCCCAGGATGCCGCTTGCACCCACACCTTCCTCTGTGAGGGGGCCCGTGCTGCGCACAGCTGCTGTGGCTTCCTCAGCAGCCAACACCGCCGCGCTGTTCAGCTGCTCTGCCATGGTAAGGGACGCCCCCGCATGCGGCCCCACCACGACTGCACACCCAGCCACTGCCGCTTCTGAGAGGTTGTGGCCACTGCAGCCCTCCACCAAGCTGTTGCCCACCACCGCCACCCCAAACACCGCGTACAGCAGAGGCAGTGCATGGGGATCATCCACCAGTAGAGCGTCTGCCGCCTCACCTGCGCGTATGCACAGGGACGTGTAGTATAAGCATGCAGTGATGAGGCAGCGCATGGCTGGACGTCCTGGGGTGTGTGCAGGCAGTCACAGCCAGAGGTGCCGGGGCTGCCTGGTTACAAACAGCTAGCTGTGACTTCGTTGCTGGGAAGGTGCTCATGCTCTACAGGACGCACACAGCCATGCAGCCATGACGTACAGTAGCCCGCTGGACAGCCATGCGCAGTTGCTGGCTGCACACTCACATGCGTGCAGGCCGTCGCTCCACAGGCCCACTCGGAGACCTGCATCCCGGAGTACCTCCGCAACCGCCGGGCAGCGGCGCGGGTCATGAGGCACCACCGCCACACATGCGCCATGTGCACCGCTGGCCAGCAGCCGTGCATGTACACGTGCCACCACCACCTCCTCCCCGGGCTGTGTGTTGGCGGCCACCCACAGCGGGCGGCCCGCAAGTGCTGCATACCGGTACAACATGTAGACAAGGATGCATGTCATCATGCCAGCACACTGAAAGAGGTAGACCACCATAGACACCACCAGCAATGAGGTCCAGCCGACCATCCCCCTCAAACACCCATGTGGGCCTGCCTCATCCCCAGCGGCACACTGAACACCAGACCCATGCGGCCGTTGCAAACACCCACCCTCTCTCAGCGCCTTGACATCCTGCTCGCTCGGTCGCCACGCGTGCCACACACTGGCGCCCAGCGCTGCTGCATGCCGCAGATCGCTGCACCAGCCCGGCATTTGACTCATGCGCGTGCCGAACATGCGGAAGCGGCCAACGTCCTGCAGTCAAGCCAGGATGACGCGTGCATATCATGTTGTGGCAATTCATGCTTTGCAACTGGCAGCAGGTAAGCCCAGCAGCTGTTGGCATCAATGTCTCGGAGCCATGAGCCACATATGCACAACACATGGCCATGTTCAAGCCTGTGGCATGTGGACAGTACAGTCTTGACACACAGCAGTACTTAACACAGTCCTGCACGTCGTGAACAAGTTCCGCTGCCAGCTGTTCACCCGACCCACCGCGTCGCTGGCTGGCACGATGAGCACAAACTTGTCAAGCACCGCGCCCAGCAGCCGCCGTAGGCCGCGCCACGCATGCCAGTGCAGCATGTCCATGGATGGGATGTGGGCATTGAGGAGTGAAAGGCGCACTCCGTAACTTGAGGCAACCAGCACAAGGTTGGGGAAGAAGGGCGTGTCCATCAGGATGCCCACTTGTGGCCGCCAGCGCCGCATGAAGAGGGCCACACACAGTGGATTGTCGATCGGCATGAGCTGCAGCACCACCTGCAAGGCCGCATGTGGGCACAAACCATCAAAACAGGCACAGTACCACATGTGCGGTGCGTGCTTGCATGTAAACTGTGCATCATGTATACAGCAGGCATTCTCTTCAGAGGCAAGGAATCCCGCCACTGCACCCCTTCGTGCAAACATGCTGGATTCCCAATTCTGCTACCCACTCTGGGCGGCAGTGACCCTTGCAGGATCTTGAGTGCATCTGAGCAGCCCACTGTCAGCAGAACGTTGACCTTCTCGTTGTACTCCTGCAAATGGGTGATCATGCGCAGTGCCATACATGCCCACTAATCAACTGCATGGTGCATGGGAGTATTACACGCTGGTATGATCATCATGTGCAACCACATCCTGTGCCTGCATGACACCGCGTGACACCTGCACCACCGCAAGAGCCAGGTGGGCACTGACTACCCTGGTCCTTTGCATTGACATGCTGCAGAGTACTTGAGCTACGCTTGCACGTGACCAGGTCATGTCAGTCGGCACATCTGAAAAGCCATGTGCTTGCATGGGGACATAGCAAATACGCCTGTTCTCGGACAATTCATGCCCTTGCGTTGGACACACCTGTAGGCATCGGAGTAGCACTGGCAGCGCCACAGCGCACTCAGCAATCGTCGCAACATGGAACCAAATGCACGGCCCTTGGGCTCGCTTTGCGCCATCCGTAGACAGCCCCAGCCTTGCCAGCTGCGAGCATTGCACAATTCAGGTTTACCGCGGGCCCGCACCCCGAATCCTCCTGGCAGGCGCTGTGGCACGCAGATCAACCCTGACTCTTGCTGCACCCCTCACCACAGCGCTTGAAGACTCCTGGCCTTTCAACCAGGAGATACCCAGACGCGTCAAATGCAGCGGCGTCTGAGCAGCGCTCTGCAGGTGTGCACATATCAAGGGCACATCACCGCATCGCCAACCGCCCGCAATCCCACAAGCCTACTGAAACAATAATGTTTCTTATGCTCGCAAATGTCGCATCGTGCAGGGTCCCATTTGCCTCCCTTCAGGAGCGCTGCCAGATCATGTGGCGCGCTGCAATTCGTGCGCTCCACTTACAAATACAGCATACAGGGCGCTCATCCTGCTGCTCGCTTCGTTTGGTTGGCTAGGGGTACATCCCAATTTGAAAATGCGAGCTTTGTGTCATCCTTGGGCCGTCGAGAGCAGTTCAATCTATTCTAAAATACACGGTCAAGCGGTATCGCGCTGATCTGGCAGCCTGTGCATGCGCGCCCAGTGGTTCACACTGTATGGCGAGTTGAAGCTGCGGGGAAGGGGCGAGCGGACAAGCAACACTGTTTACATTTACGCCACGTTCTCGGCATGAACACTAGTGAGCCCGAACGCAACTGTAAAGAATCGCCCCACACTTGCAACCCCCGCCCTCCCCTGCCCCTCCCCTTCCCTGGACCAAAAAATGCGATTTTCCATGTATTTAGAGCGGCGCGCTGTTGGCCGCGCCGATGGCCAGACCCGTAGTCAGCAGGCCAAACACTAGGAACGGTTGCGCAGATGCCTGTGTGGCAGAACGAGTGGGCAGGACGCACCGGTGGCAGCTGTTAGCCACCTGCTGCAGAGATGTGCAACAGCCCTGCCACGAGCAAGGCCCCTGCAGTGTGGGGTGCTCTTCCTTGCCAATTGCCAATCGTCCCGAGCATATCTATGCGGCCTCTTGGAAAGCTGTGACAATCCAGTTACGGCCATGCACCGTGGAAGTGGATCCTGGCAGAGGAACCCCTCCATCCCCATGCACATCCAAGCAACTGTTGCTCCAGCAGGGTCCCATCATAACATCTATCTCTCGCCCAGCCTCCAGCTCCCCAGCCCATGTGCACTGCACACATCTGTGTCTTACCTGGTACTTGACATCGTTGGCAATGGGGTCGGGCAGGAAGTACTTGAACTGGAAGAAGATCTGGGGCAGGATAAGGCCCAGCAGCACTGCTGCGTACGTAGGCTGGTGCAGCCCACCCCACAGGTACGCAGCCACGCCCAGCTGCACCGCAGGAAGAACGCAAGGGGTTGCACAGAGGTTGAGGGACTTGCAGACAGCCACTTAAGTGCAGGGCATGTCCCTAGTATGGCTGCATCCAAGCTCTAAGCGTTCAGCAACCATGTGCACGTTCAAGACGAACAGCGCCAGCCGGCTGCACGCTGGCAATGACTCGGCCATGGCCCAGCCTTGTCATGCCGCATCCGCCAACGCAGCACTGCACAGAACAACCAGTGCACAGTGCACCCTCTCACCTGTGTGACATCGATTGTGCCCACACAGATCCACTTGGCAGTGTCAACGCCAAATGCCACGGGCAGCGACTGCAGGCCCAGCGCCCTGTAGGTGGGGGTGTGCGCGTACAGTAGCGCATGCAAAGCATGCGTCAGGACACAACATGCCGAGACACAGTGAGGAGGTGCAGCGTGATGATACAAAGGCACGCCCTGCACGCCCTGAGAATGCAGGTGGCTCCACATGCATCACCAGTGCCATTTCAGTATGCGGCTCTTCAAGCGCTGCTTTGCAGTACAACACCAGCTTGTGACCACATTGATCGGGATGCAGATCATGTGACAGTCACCCACCGGTCACCCTCGATTGACTTGAAGTCATTCACAATAGCAATGCCCAGGCCAGCGATGGAGTACAGCACTGTTAGGACCATGACGTCAGGCGTCAGGGTGCCAAACAGCGCCTGCAAGGAAGAGGGACAAGCCTCGGTGTTGTGCAGTGCTGTGCACGCGCAGTGTGCCGCGATTTGAGCTGCTCATCTGCACTGTGTACGAGGTGTGAGCCATCTCCTCCCATGACCCTCTATTCCCTGCCCAGTCCCACACCCTAGCCCCTCTCTCCACATCCCATGCCAGCCCGATTCTATTGACAACACAACAAACAACAACTGAACCTCCGCCTTTCATTGTCGCAGCACCAGCATGCCTAGAGGTTCTCCATATACCTCAGTTTTGCACCTTACCTGACCAGCCCACCATGGGAGTGCAATGTAGGAGGAGCCCAGCGCATAGTTGCCTGCCCACCCTGACTGCTTGAGCTTCAGGGGTGGTGCTGAGTAGATGTAGGAGATGAAGGAGCCGAACACAGCCAAGACCTGCGGCAAAAGTGCATGCAATTGCGTATTTGCATGCTTGACCTCCCTGCTCTGAGAGCTTGACCCCCAGTGCATGGCCCCACACACACAACAGATCGCTGCTGGATTGATGCCTGGCACATCAGCATGAGCATTGTTGCCTAAGGCTGCCTGCATTGTCATCTCCACTGTTGCGGTGGCTACCAGCATGGGCATCGTAGCCGCAGCCAGACGCTGCACAGCACCCACCCACCGTGAGAGTGGGGAACTCATGGCCCACCCAGTTGTCCAGCAGGAACGCAGTGCCGATGCCCGCAGCCAGCAGCACCCAGATCTGGGCAATGACCTCACCCTCAGAGATGCGGCCTGTGCGCATCACGACACAGCCCACATGTGGGCAGAACGGCCGCAACTGTGCAAGGTGCGCGTACAGATATGGCTAATGATGTAATAAACCCAGGGGAGCATGTATTGTGGCATGGCACATCCCCTTGCATGTGCAACACCAACCACACGGGGTCCTGGATCGGTTTTCCCCAGCTTCAGCCCCAGTGTGTTACCCTGCCTCAGCCCCGGGGCGTGTGTTGAGTTGTGATGCTATCTGACACATGCAGCACTAGCTGTGCATTGTGCCCACACCTGAAGGAATGGGGCGGTAGGGCTCGTTGATGGCGTCAATCTCACGGTCATACCAGTCATTGATGGTCTGCGCATGGTGGAGGTCCGCGCACAGCAGAGGTACGCAAACATTATCGCATGTGCGTGCAACAGTACGCACGCCGCAACTTCACACGCACAGGGTGCATGTTCTGCACAGGGTCTGCAGAGGCGCCCCCAAAACACCACACCCGCCGCATTAGAAACCCAGCCCATGCACATGCCAACTTGTGCACAGGCCACAAAGATGCCTTCCCCCGTCCCAGTGGAAAGCCCACCTGTGTATAGCCCGTGAGGAAAGGGCCTGACATCATCATGCACGTGAGCAGCTGCGCAATCTGTGTGGGGTTGTTCCACTGGTAGTGGCCAGACGCAGCAGCACCGCAAGCGACACCTGCACGCAGCATGCCCCGCAGAGAGTGCACGCTGCATGTGAAACTGGGTGCTGTGGTTGTTCTGCAGAAGAATGATGCACTGCACAAGAAATGGAATGCATGCAGCACATGACACGTTGCGCATGGCATGGTGCGCAAAACGCATGGCACCAGCCAAGGGTTTTCGCGCTGAAACCGCTCAGCCACCAGCCAAAGCTGCCAAGGCACCACGCACTGAGCCCCTAGGCCCCCGCACCCCAAATCAGGGGGATCCAGGTCACAGGCTTGGTGAGCTGCACACGGATCTTCCAGATATCAGTCTCCAGTGCAGCACCCTTCATGCCCAGCAGCTGACGGGCCGCGCTGTCGCTCTTCTTCTTCTCCTCCGTTGCTTGCTCCGCGCGCACGCGCACCACGCTGGAATTGCGCCCTGAGAACAGGGTGCATCGCTTGTTTGTCAGGTAGCATGCTCGGTCAGCGACCAGCACGGATCCCGGATCTCAGCCTATAATCGGTTACACGCATTACTACAAAGCAAGGTTACAGCTTTGGATGCCCGGAATCTGGGCCCGATGTTATCTGGGGCTAACATGTCTGTTGAGATGATCAATTGAACACACCAGCAGGTAAGGGGCGGAATGGCACCACGCGGCTTGGGCTGATAGGCGCAAACGCCTTGCGGGTGGTGGCCCCGACACGAGCACTATTCTTTGCGGAGAGCATCATGGCTGCTTGAATGGCAAAAGATTGTAGGCCAAAATCGGAAAAACACATCAGGTGCAGTGTGAGAGTGTGAACATGCGTGACCATGGGGACCTTGCTACAGTGACCAGTGCTGCACCTTGGGGGCCTTGTAACTGCATGTGGTGTGCTCATAGCAGTGCACACTGCTGTTATGGCGTTCATCACATCGTGCAAGGCAGTACGGTGGAGAGCTGCAGACCTTCAGTTCACAATGCAGCAAGAAGCATGTGCGTGCATGCGCACAGTGCACCGTCATGCGTTCATGATGACGACGAGTGCAGCCTGTGACAGGGCCATCAACCCTTCGCTGTGCGTAGACCAACCACATGCTACAATGGTGTCAGGCAGCAGGAGCCATGCAGCACGTGCAGAGGCGGAAAACCTGCATGGGCACGTGGTTGCATTCAGTTGTGCAAGTGATTGTGCACCATAGCTGCGCACATACCGTAGTTGCAGCTCTTCTGGCTGGTGAACACTCCAGGTGAACACTCAAGTATAACGAGCGGTGATAGCATGCAAGATCGTGACATATGCCGGCATGCATCTCCTCTTCTGATGTTTATGTCTTCCCAACAGGACTTGTCGCAGTATAACACAATGCTGCTGTTGACGGTCTTGCTCTCTTCATCTAGCTCAACCACACTATGCAGGAGCTGGCAGCCGCAAGATTACAAACCTCATCAGCCACTGTGTCCTTGTTTTCAAGATCTGCCAGACCCAGAACTCTGCAACTGCACTGTACAACGATGACATCCAAGTGCTGTTCAACACAGCCAAATGTCAGGGCATCATGAGGTTGCCTCCTCTCCACCCCGTGCCTCCATTCACCACTCAAGCACAGTGCAACAACAGCACTTGTGGAGCCTGCTGTCAAGGGTACGAGGAAAAGAACAGGGTGTTGTGAGAGGAGGGAAGGTACTTGTCCTCATCCGCCACGCCGTACTTGCCCTTATGGTTAAGTCCATCAGGGTCACAGCCGTTGGTCCTGGCAGAGAAGATCGCCTCTGGCCTGGTGAGGTGGAACCACCACGAACATAGCAGGTCAAAAGTTAGACACGCAAACCGAGTGGGGAGCAGGCTTGCCTTCAAGGTGTGGGGGGCTACAGGATAACACTCTACAATAAGCTGTGCGCAACACATGCACCGTCATGTAGATGAGCACACTAATCAGCGTCTCAGTGGACATCCAATTCAAAGGGCCATCGTGAAGGTAAACGACAAGAGATCATGTGCACTTTACTGTATCCCAGGATGGAAGGTCCTGGTACTGGAATTGTGGGCGCCATGCGCCCACATCTGCACACACCTCGTCTCTAGCTCCACTGTCACGCCCCACTTTTCCCGCGCCTCCTTGTTGATGATGTCAAACCAAGGTGCGCCACGGTATGCCAGGAAAAACCCACCGTTGGGCTTGCCAGGTGGCCCAGCACCTAAGTGACAAATGCACACGTGTAAGGTGCATGGTTATCGCAGAGGTGTAACGGCAGCAGCATAAGGATGTCTAAAAACAGGCAGCAGGACATGTCAAATGCGCTTGCGGGTATGCTTGCAGGCATGTCACTATCATGCCCTGCAACGCGCTGATGGGACCCAAGTAAAGCAACATGGAGGTCCACAAAAACAGCCGAGTGTCAGGCACAGAGTGCAGGGCCCAACACGAAGTGAGCTGCACCTACCTGTGCGCGGGAAGGCAACTGAGGTGGCGATGAGCGCCAGAATTGCTGACGCACGAGGTGTGCCCAGAATGAACATGGTGGCTCGCTGTTGCATGGTTATGGGCTCCATAGCGTGCAGCAGGAAGTAGGGTTGGCCTGCAGGTTCACGGAGATGATGACGCAAGGAGCATCATACTATTCCCGTGGTGCAAGCCAAGTTGGGGGTTGCACACACAGCAAAAGCAACAATGCATTGGTGCACAAAACTGACCAGTATGCCTGGTGGGAGTGCATGGTGAATGCGGACTGTCAGGCAAATGAGACTTGGGCGTGACAGGGATGGCGGAACATGCTGGATGGTGCATCAATGCGTGCCATAAGCAACAACATACCGAACGACAAAGGCAACACAGCATTCACAAGCACTCACCTGTTGAGGGGCAGCGGACCGGCTTGTCAGTCCATGAGATGACGTAGCAAGCGCCCACCGGTGTGTTGCACCCCGCCGCCTCTGCACCACAACCACAGGCTTGCTTTTGATCACCATACTGTGTGTTGTCCACGCAAGCTGCGTTGCTGTTCAGTGTCGCACACATGACAACGACCAACGGCACGAGGCTGGAGATTGTCATTGAGTCAAGTGCCCAGCGGCACACTGGCCCTTGATCTATTTCAACAAACCACAAGAGGCTCAATCACTTGCTGGGCCCTGGAACCACCCCCCACCGTACTCAAGCCCCATCCCACCAAAGCACCTGTCATGGCACGTGCTGTGAGAATGGAGGCCTTCACAGCCAGGGCACACATGCGCTCTGGGTCTGAACGGCCAATCTCAGCGTCCGCCACGGCCTGCTCCTCATCCCTGGAACCACAAAGCGTGAATTGCCAATCAGGAGGTGCACAGTAACAGCAGTGGCCCAAGCTGCACCAAGCCAGACATCCAAGCTCAAGATGCAGTGCCTGCCCATGGCGCAAGCATTCAGGACACCCAATCACAACTTGAGGAGCACAACACATTCTGGTGATAAAATGCGTGTGTGGAATTGAGGGTTTAGGGATTGGGGGCACACCTACTTGCACTTCCTCCCTGGCGGCTCCCTCCGCTTGGGCAGCTGCAACCACCTGCACCAAAGCGAGATTGGACAGTGTCAGCAACCGTAAAACTTACTGCATGGCGCACCAGCGCCACCATCGCCTGCTGTGCCAGGGCAGGCTGGTGGGTTGTGTCCGAATCATCCATCTCACTTCTTCCGCCCCTGGCACTCTTCAGATGTGTCTTGGGTACAGTACCTAGATCTATGCCCCGCTCAGTGCTCACAAACAATAAACAGTCATGATCAAGAGACAACGCACGTGCGCATGGCAGGCTCACGTAGACCGATCTGTGAGGGCCCTGGCACCTGGTCCTCAGTCCACTCGGTTTGGCCAGCGTCTGCGGTGCAGAAGCACAAGTGGCCAAGGCAAGACCAAGCCCACGCTGTGCTGGTGCAGCGACGCTGCCACATGTACGAGTTGCACCAATAGCATGGGAGCGCCTGCAGCAGCTTCTGCAAGAATTATTATGTGGTGCACAGCACATAGGCATGGCAGATCGTGCGACAGGGGCCAGTTGCGTGCCTCTCACCTTGGATGGCTTGGCGTGCCTGGGCTGCCCGCTCTTCCACGTCAGCACGTGCCGCCGCCGCCGTGTCTGACTTACCGTACAACTTCAGAGCCTGGCGGTACGTCATCAGCGCCACACGGAGCCAGCCCTGACCAGGTGAACACCATTCAGAGGAGGGGACGTTACTTTCCAACAAGATCACGACACAGAGGGCCCAGTCATGCCGCTGATGGTGCATGTGAACTGCCTTGTGGCCTCCGCACAAGTAGATCAGGTGCTACAGCGGGCTGTACGGTGCAGCCAGTGCAGGAGAGTGACCTGTTGACTTTCGGCCCGGCGCAGGCAGGGCAGGGCAATGAAAAAGCACTGGCTTTGCAAGGCATCTCGGGATTCATACGTGGCCGGACTGTGGCATGGCGTGGTCCCACCTTGGCACGAAGCGCATCGCCCCATCGTGTCCATGCCTTGCCATTGCGTGGCTCCACCTGCACAGCCTCCTCTGCATCACGTGCCGCTGCGTTTACACGCCCCAGCTTGAGGCGCACCAGAGACCTGCAGCAGGCGGTCGTGAAGATCACCAACGTGTGGTTGCATGGGCAGACAGCCGCCCGCACATAACAATTGGGTTCACTTTGCCTTGATCCCCCCCGAAGCAATCCGTGCTCAGAGCAGATGGTCAAGGTGGGTTTGATCCAAGTGGCATTCAGGACGCAGGAAATGCGCACCTGTTGCACAGCAGCGCGCCGTCGTCCCACCGGCTCTTCAGGGCCTCTGTGTACAGCTCATGTGCACGTGCCAGGTCACCTGCCTTGAACGCTTCATTACCCTGCCGTGAGCATGTTGGTACATGGTGGTTTATGCATAAGGCAGCATGCGCTTGCATGTCCTGTGCGTGCCAGGTCTGGCACATCCCAAGCAGGCCAGACTGAGGACTTCAGCGCATGTTCACGACAGAAAAGTAGGCACCCGAGAGGTTTCCAGAATATCTAGTACCAAGGCAAAACTCTGCAGGTTTGTGCCATCAACGGCAAAACGAGTCCACTGTTACGCGCACAAGACTTCATCACGCTCCTGCTACAGCTGCTCCAACTACTGTTCCTGCTGCTACTGCAGCTGCTGCTCCCCTTCGCACCTGGTTGCGCAGCTCCATGCCCTGTGCCATGGCCTCTTCCTGGGTCTTGCGTAGCAGTGGCGCGTCTGCAATCGCCTTCCTGTGCGCAACAACACAGCACAAACCGTTAGGCTTGAGCCTGCCCACGGCGTTGAGTGCTGTGCTGCATCTGTGCACCGGGCGCATTGCAAATTTGCAGAGATGCAAACATGGTTAGACATGAGGCCCTTGGACAGAGACATTAAAGCAGTATGTGGCAGTACAGAACACACGGGACGATCTATTAACTCACGGATGGTACAGGTCATACAAATGCGAAGCCATCTCATCCTTGTACTGCTGTGCATGAGCCTCGCCTGGCATGTTCTGTATGCATTCATGAGGTACATGGCATGTCAGTTGTTCACACAAGCGCCTGCCAGGTGACGGCGCAAAACAGGGAACTGAGGGATTAACACAACCTTCAGACTACAGCACTAAAAAAAAGGCACGCCAAGCGTAAACAAGACTGAGGAAGGCCACACAGGTGACTTGTCAAGAGCCAGCACAGGCCACCGTGCCTTGCACTTGTGCATCAGCATCAGGCGGTCGTCCACCAGCGTGTTAGCCAAGGGAGTCCCTGGCTTCACAAACGACAACACGTTCACGAAGAACCTGCAACACATGTGGCGGCGGCACACGTTCAGCCACACGGTAAAGCAGGGTTCATCATCATTAGTACCCTTACAACATGAATCCCATGTTGCTGTTGTACCTGTGCCTATGCCAGTTGATGAAATTTTTAATCTACAATCGGCTGCCTGGTGGTCATGTCACACCTGAGCCAGTTTGCGGCTGCCATGTCGTTGCCACCATGCACGCAATTCTGCGAAAGTCAGTGCGTATCAGGCCACAAGACAGTCAGATGGACGCAGAGTTCAAACCACACTGCACTGTGTGCCCAGAGCACTGTCTAACCAAATAACCCTCCATGCGGTGTAGGATGGTGTGAAGGCCAAAGTTCAGGGTGATAGGGTTCAGAGATGGTCAACGTAGCACAACAGGTCAATGATATGGGCCCGAAGAAAACTACTTGGGTTCAAGGCAAGGAAATGTGCAACAGTGGCACGCACCTCCATTCTCATCCTGTCACGTGGCCCCTCTGCACGAGGCGTTGATAGAGCTGCCATAAGCGTGTCAAGCACATCCTGATGGCCAGCTGCATTGTCAGCGTGACCCAACCAAGTGGCACAAGTGAGCAGCAGATGGAAGAACCCCAGCAGGCTGCTGTGATGTCCAGACGCAACAGCTAGTTCTCATCTCATCCCAGCTGAACAGGTGAACAATGGACGGCTGCACATCACCACTAGCAAGACCCCATCAACAACGAGCCTGTTGCATGCGCCAGGACTTACGTTCACCATCCTCAGGCTTCGGCTTCCGCCTGCCACGTGCACTGCTGGGCTGCTTGCCATGGCGGGGGCATGACCCTGCTTTGGACCAGGACCCCCCAGGGACGCGTAGGATGTGCCATCCGGGCGCGCAAACACCCTGAAGGCCATGATGCACACCAGTATGGCACAGCTGCATCGTGTTTGGATTGAATCAAGGTTGCAATGCATGACGTCCACAGAGCACGCGTTGTCACTGCTGCAGCAGTTCCAGGCCATCCTGCAGCGCGAGACGCTGCGCCAGGACCTGGAGTCCAAGTGCGTTGGGGGGATTACAACAGAGTGCAGGACCTTGATCAATGTGCGTGAATGCAACCGGCAGCTGTACCCCCCGCTTTATACCTGCTGTGTGATTGCAAAAGTCAACTTACTTGCCAACCTCTCCCATGACAGGTGCGACTGTCTCCAGGAGTTGTGTGCGTGCAGGCTCTACCACGTGCAGCAATCCAGCACACAAGGGAAGCAGCCGGTTTGCAATGTACTGTACCTGTGGGGCGCCAGCGCATGCAGCATAGGTCATTGCAGTAGATGTCAGTGCGCAGGCAGCAGTGATGAGAAACCAAGCAAAGGAAGCCAGAGCAAGCCATCAGAGTTTGCAGTGCGCACCTGGTCTGTGCCGGGGCCATTGCCATACATTTCATCGTATGTCTGGCCCCACCTGTTGTGCGCCACCACCAACACACCACCAACACTTGCTGCATGGATTGCTTTGTGGACAATGTCACGTTAGCCTCCATACCTTAGTGGCAAAGAGATGCAACCAGAAGCTGCACGCATTCATCAGTACAAATTTCTATGCAGCCTTATTACTGCACCCTACCTGTACTGCGGCACTGTGGCTCGTAGCATGCGGGGCAAGTGTGAGATGAGCCCTTCGTCTGCCATAGCCTGCGTGTGCAGCGTGCAGTCTCACTTATTCTGGCTCAGGCACTGTGTGAAAGCAACAACCACAAGCACCAGACAATAGACCACACTCGTAGCTCACATTGCATAGTGGTTTATAGTTGGACATATCTGCAAGGCAGCCGATTGCACAGCGGCGCAGAGTGAGGTGGGAGGTTGGTAAGAGCTCCACAACTGTGTCCTTCGCAAGTGTGGACTTGCGCAAGTCATCTGGCCAGTCCTCGGTTGCAATCTGCAGCCAGTAGTAGACACCAAAACATCAAAGAAGGTGTCAAGCGAAGGCCATACATGCAGCATATGAGCAAAGGTGGGTGCATGGCCACACACAGCACATCGAATTGGTCTAGTTGGTGCATGGCCTGACCTTGACCAGTTCCTTGACACCTCCTGCACGGATGAACTCTTGCATGTACTCTCCATAACCAGCGCGTTTAGACCAGTCATGAATAACCAGCACCTGTGTACATACAAGCATGTGTGCCAGCTTCGTGCCTCAAGTCTTGTGCTTCATGTGCGCATGGGCAGGCAGCATGCAAGCACGGCGTACCTTGTCCTTCAACGACGTGCTTGCTGCTTGTAGCCGTTGAAGTTGTTGCTTGTATCGCTTCTCCTGCGTTTCAGGTAGATTGGATGACTGGAGCCTGCATCGGTAGAGATCCGCCTATTGAAAGCTCATTTATTCAGTTTTACCTCGTCTGGTTTGTAGGGGTCAACATGGCCAAACATCCCGAAGGGGGGAAACCCACCATACGGCGGGAACATATTGTTGCCGTCACATCAAAGGTCAGGAAGCAAAGCGTTTTCTGTTGTCCAGACACGTGTTTTCGGCAAACCCTCAGGCAACCCTAAGGGCAACATGATGACAGGATTGTTCGCCTCGCGCTGGTGCATTCTAACCACTAGCACACATGAACTGCGCAAGGAGCCTTACCAGCCCAAGGATATGCAGGATTCGATGAGCAAGTACAGATGTTTGATGAACGAGTACTTGATGTAAGACATCGGTCAATGCCACCTTGAAAAGACCATGCTGAGCTGTATTTGACCTTTCCTGGCTCCTTTACAATAACGTGTCCCAGGTTACAGACCACCATCTGAGGTTACAGAGCACCATCTAAGCAGGGATCCGTCTGAGCAGTGATCCATTTGCTTGCATGTGGCGCGTGTGGCACAGTCAGACCCTGGGCGCCACTTGCTGCTGTCGCATCTGCCCGACCCCCCCCACCCATCCAGCTGTATCTGGCACAATGTGCCCTTGGAAGCCGCCTGGTGGTCCGCCACCCAGACCCCAACCTGCCGATCCCTCATCAGCCGATTACATAGGATCCCTCATCAGCTGGTGTTCTCACCTGCTCAACCCCCATCTCAGCCCACAGCTGAAAAGAATACAGGCTGCTTGAAAAGGCAACACAGGCTGCATGAAAGATTGAGCGGTGGCTGCACTGACATGCCCTGCGTGAATCTTCATATGTCATGCTTGCTGAGGCAGGCCATCACACACGTCTTGCACAGACTCGGCCAATCCTGTGATTGTGGTGTTTGCTTCCAGGCACAGAATGGCTGGCATGCTGTGCATGGGATACCCTATGGGGCATAGTCGCATAGATGGGCTTGCGCTGTGATGGACGGCATCTTGTAGGGTAGCGGCCTTGAGCTGCCAAGAGCTGTTGTGCAGTGGTGCACCAGCACTTCGCTGTGGTGGTGGCCACACATGATGGTGTTCTTGCCGTGTGGACTTGTGCAGCTTCGTCACTGCTACTCTGCAGTTGCGTCACCTGCTGTGATCTCCTCTCCAACATTGGATATGGTGTTGCATGATGCCAAGCTCCATCAAGCCTAGTGCCTGTTGATACAGGTGTGTGAATGCCGTCGAAGAAGGATTGCCTGTGTGCTGATGTAGTGTTTGTTTGCTGTTTGATCATGACAAACTCCTATGCTCTTCTGCTTGTCGTATGACGCGCCAACACACAGCAGGTCTGTGAAATGAGGTCCGGATGATGGTCGACACATCAAATCAGCGATCTGAAGGTTTGTCGGTTCATAAGCCATACGTTATCATCTGGGGGCTTCTCCAGCAACTGTTGACTGCCGGCATGAATCATGGCAACCCAAAATTTGGGAGTCCCCTCTGCCCACTGTTGGTAATGCAAACCGACATTTCTGCAGCAAGCACATGCATGCAACATGCTCTTGCATGTGCTTCCCTTGATTACCTAGACCGTTGTGGCTTTGCCGGTGAGCAAATGCAGGGAGTCATCAGCACCCGCTGCCTCAGCCTCCTCAGCCCAAGCATGCAGCCCGCCTAAACCCAGTGTTGGAAGGATCACAAAAGGCCTCCCCCAACATCTACCTAACCAGCCTTCGCATATCGCTCATGCCATGCTGCTGCTGCTGCTGCTGCTGCTGCTGCTGCTGCGGCTGCGTTTACTTCAGCTTGCCCTGTGCCTTGAGACCATCACGGAACGCGGCCAACACAAGCTCCACATTCTGGGGCTTCGCGTTGAAGCCCATGATGCCAACGCGGAACACCTGCACGCAGGAGAGCAGGCAAGTGCAGTTGGTGCATCGCAACTTGTATGTTGGTCCATGCAGCTTGGAGAGCCTGCGCTCTTTGCACACAGCACAACCACAGCTGCCGCGCTGGTGCCCAGTACTGTTGGACCACCTTCCAGTGTGCCAACTCCTGTACTGCCTGCACCGCCTGTACAACATGCACAGCACACACCTTGCCCACAGTGGGGCCCAGGCCACCAGCAATCTCCACGCTGTACTTGTCCATCGCACGCTTAATGAGTGCGGCCCAGTCCACGCCCTCAGGCACCCTGCGCAGTGTGCATATGTATATTCCATTCAGATAAGTTGCAGACGAGATGGTGCGCCAGGACAGGAATGTGCACCTGTAGGATAATGTGGTGGTAAGATCACTTATGCAAGTTCAGCCAGCCTGCACAAAGTGCAGCCCACTTCCAGCCAGGGACCCCAGGGTTGCTCCCAAGTTGACAGCCAACTGGCCGCCTGGCGAGCAGTGCAAGGAGAGCAGTATAGACGCACTTGATGGTGTTGACCGTGGCCAGGCGGTACTCATCCTTGCTCACAAACGGCTGCAGGCCCATGCCCTTGAGCCCCTCCCACAGCATCTGGTGCATCTCGTGGTGCCGCTTCCTGTGCATACATGGCCACACACGACAGGGTTTCAGTCAAAGAACACCGCGATATGAGACGCTCTGTGACTAACTGCCAGCAACAAGGCATGCAAGCGGTGCAACCAAACATGAAAGCGAGCCATGACTTTGCAGGCCGGTGCACGGCTGCAGCTTTGCAGGGGTGCACATGATTGAACAGGGCCAATGATGCCCACTGGCATGAAGCCATGGCCACACAGCATACGCACCACATGGCATCCAGGCCCTCCTCTGACACCACTGCCATGGCCTCACGCATTGCATACATCGTGGACACAGGGCCGGTGTGGTGGTATGAGCGCTTGCCAAACCAGCCCCAGTAGTCGCCAACCTGCACACATCGAAGTCAAATGTTCCATAACAGCGCCGATGACAACATGCACATGCTTAAGGTTCCATCCGCTGCTGCAGGCTGCAGAGCTGCACCCAGGGCTACCGCGCAGTTGCCCACAGCTGTACAAACAGAGGTGCACATACTGCAGAAAGTAGCCGTACCAGGTTCAGATCAAGGTTGTATGATGCAGGAGGGGACTTGCGCTTCTGCAGCTTCTCCAGTGCACGCTCAGAGAAGAACACAGGAGCAGCACCTGTTCATACCATGGTGTAGAGCACAGCAACATACAGGCAGGTCACAAACAATTCCCAGTCATTTGGCTGTGGCTGGGTACTGCGGGCAGCGGATCACAACCAACTGCTCCAGCTGTGGAACAACTTCTGTCTGCCGCAGGCGTTGAGCTAGTAGGCTCCAACGCTGGCA
Organism: Haematococcus sp. NG2; assembly: GCA_004335575.1. Classification (NCBI taxonomy): domain Eukaryota; kingdom Viridiplantae; phylum Chlorophyta; class Chlorophyceae; order Chlamydomonadales; family Haematococcaceae; genus Haematococcus; species Haematococcus sp. NG2. Next base: position 518,461 of record QAXD01000086.1, read on the forward strand.
GATAGTTCCTGAAGCTTGCGAGGTTGCATGTGGTGTGCTAAACGTTGTGCAGCGACGCACCAGGCGGGCCGCTCAGGCACTTCTGGCTGCCAGAGTAGATGGCGTCAATGCCCCACTCATCAGCAAACAGGGGTACACCACCTGTGTGTACACACAGCACACCACACGCTCTGTGGCCGCAGACATGCTTAACAAATGTTTCAGTCGCATGGTAGCATCCACCTGCATGGTCATGGAGCTGACTGGTGCATTACTGAGCGGCACACATGAGCAGCATGACCCACCAAGGGAGCACACAGTGTCCACCAGCAACAGGGTGCCATTCTTCTTGCACAGCTCGCCCAGGCCTGCCAAGGATTGGTGGGTGCCAGTGGACGACTCGCCCTGCACGCATGTGGTGCCACAAGCATGACGTCGCATCATCTCTAAAATTGTGAAAAGTATCAATGTCAGCCAGGTGGCAGGCACACCAACCAAACCATACACCTCCGCAGCCAAAATCATCAGAAGGTTAAACAATTGGTCCTTTGGGCATGTACCGTGCACGTGAGCGCTCATGCTCCGCACTGCACCACCTACTTGGCACAAGAACAGCAGCTTGGGCTTGTGTGCAGTGACGGCGGCCTGGAGCGCCTCAAAGCTCAGCGCCTCACCGAGAGGTGCCTTCACCTCCACCACATCACCTGTAGGCCACCCAGGCAGTTGCAAATGTGAGCCACCAGTGGTGTTGACTCAGCGGCGCCCCACACTGCGCCCCATCCTGACAGCATAAACCTCACTCAGCACACGCCATCCGGACAGCTGTGTGCCCGCGCTGCTCCCACGTTCATGAATGCATGCTGCAATCCTCCGAACAAGGCAGCCATGCCTGCTGCGCCCTCCAGGTGCGGAGCTGGCTGGCAAGCTGCACGCTGCCCAGCTGAATGGCTGCTGGCCTGAACAGCGCACACACCCCGGAAGCGGCGGGTCATCTCCGCCACACGCTCGCCCCAGATGCCGGCAGTGCCCACCACCACCTTGTCACCTGGCTCCACCAGGTTGGCAATGCACATCTGCAAGTAGTGGATGGAAGGACAGTTGCAGTGAACGATGATGGGTCAGGCTGGCATCGCGCTGACATGCACTTGCGGTAGCGGGATCGTGGCAGCTGGGGCATCAGCTGGATCTGAAGTTCATGGCTGGTTCTCCGATCTGTTCCAAGCCAGAGACAGCATGGGCCACGCGACTCAGAAAGGGGCCGCAGCAGCACATTCAACTCAAGGGCAGCTTGCCCACGCACCTCCATGCCAAAGTGCCCAGTGCCAGACGCCATCAGGGTGTACCTGGGCACATTCCAGTTAGCATAAGCAAGTGTCAGAGTGCTTGCCCCTGTTGCTCTTTGTTCAAATGGTGTCCGGCCACGCGCTGTCCCCATACAAGCTCTTGTCGCCATGTCCCGCCGCCCCTGCTGCCCACCCGACATGCGACGTGTGGGACGCCCACAACATGCCCGGCTGCACACCACAAACCCTCCACCCACTTTGACTTGGTCTGGAACACATAGCGAAGCCCCTCCTGGCACTCATCCATGATCTTGAAGAAGGGTGGGTGCATGTGGCCCAGCAGCGGCAGTGACATGGCCGACAGCACACGAGGGTGGGCTGCAGTTGTGCATTTGTCCGCAGGTGCCATAGACAGCGTTATGAGCGAGGGCGCCGATGTGCAGTCTTGTTATGGACACATCACATATGCAAATGCCTCAATGGGCAGCTCTCACATGGACATCGATCATGCCGCCATCTGTGGCATGTACTGGCAGGTACAGCAATGCCCAAGGCTCACCGTTGGCTGGGCCTGGGCCCATGAGCAGGCGAGCAGGCACATCCATCACACCCTTTGGACCGCGAGAGGACGCATCAACGGCCGGCACAGACTGCAGAACCATACACACATGGTGGCATGTCTGAGATGGATGCATGGCAGCATGCGTTCAGGATCAGCTGTAGCAAAACTCATGCAAAAAAGCGGCCTCATGTGAGCTGCAGCCAGCGCCAAGAGAAGTGTTGTGCTGAATTTCAATGCTGGGGCCGCATTCACGCTAGCAAGCAATCCGAGATGCCGGGTCGCCGCATCTGATCTGTTGTAGGATGCAGCATTCAGCCACAATATCGTGCAACGCAGTAGCTGATGATCTCCTTCGTCAGCAACCCGCTCGAATCACAACAAGGTTGGGATTCATACGTGGCAATCCCATGCTGGGAAGCACATGATAAGGATGAAGAAGATCAGAAACAATGCAACTTGCGCACCTCTCCAGCCCGGGCGGCATAGCGTTCCCCTTTTGAGGCGAACTGCCTCACGCCTGACAGGAAGGGCTGAAACAGCTTTTGGGCCGTTGATCGCGACATCCTGTTCCTGCTAGATTGGGCCTGTGCGCATCGCCTTGAGGTCATGGGCTCCAGTGTAATGTTGATGACTGACTGCATGTTGCTGTTGTTGGGCTGTTGGACACGCCAGGAGGAACAAAAACATGTAGCATTGACATAGGGCTGAAATTGGCCAAAACCAAGAACCGTTGACTGGGGTCCAGGATGGCCCAAAGAAACAAATACTTTGTGCCTGCTGGCGCATCCGACCAGAATAATTGGAAAAACAAGCTCAGTCTCTACAGCGATGCCGTGGAGACCAACTTGCGATCTGTTTCGCGCACCCGTGGTGACCCGCGGCAGGCCAGGATTGCAGAAGCTGAGAGCCTGCAGAAGGTCGGCTTTGTTTCAAGCGTTGGTTGGTCCATGTGCTGCCCAGTCAACATGCATGTCAGCACGCAAGCTCAGCTCATGCACACGATTGTCACAAATGGTGTTGCATGCAGGAGGCCCTGATTCGCCGCATGAATGCAGATGCTGTTGCACAGCGTTTTTACTCCAACGAGCCGCTCGGTTCCACAAAGTCAGAGCTCAGCTCCCTGTTGGCTGCAGTCCAGGTGGGGTCATGCAGACCTATCAGCACATTGCAACCGGCCCAGAGGGCAGGTCAAGGTCTGTTCTGGGCATGGTTGACGCTGTTGCGCGAGGCTGAGCACCTTGCTGTGCTGTGTGCAGGGCTCTCTTGCTGACCTACGTGTGGAGGTGGCAGCTGCCAAGCGGCTCAGCACAAATGCGACTGCCGCAGTACAGGACCAGCTAGCATCTCCCACACACCAGCACCAGCATGGCCGCAGCCGGCCTAGCTCCGCTCCACGCTCCATGCGGCAAATCTCAGACAATGTGCACACCACCGCGATCGTGCCAGCGGATGGTGGGCACGGCGCATCCTCCCTTGAGTCATCACCTGGACCACATGCTCGCTCTGTGTCGCCTTCCAGGCGGCCCCAAGCAGCCTTCCTTGCAGGTGCGGTAGCGCACAGCACAGCACCAGCATTCCATCATGCAGCAGTCTCTGTTCATGCAGGCATGATTGGATATGTCATGGTACTGATGGATGCACCGACTGCATGTTGATAAAGGAAGCACATGCTATCTGGCGATCGCTTCCGTGCTGCGCAGGTGAGCCAAGCGTTGCAAGCTTCGGTGCTGCCAGCCTGGTGACTGAGGACCAGCTGGTGCGGGTGCTGGATACCAAGATGAATGAGTTGGGCAAGCGCATAGAGCAGCAGCTGGTGGCGCGGCCCCTGGCACCACCAACCACCGTCATTGCGCCAGGTAACGGCAGTGCACACCACTTACAATTCATATGTTGCCTGTGCAGGTTGGTTGCTACAAGCATGTGCTGCTTCATTGCAACTTGCAAGAAACCACCAGAGTTTGTTGAGTTAGTTGAGAAGCATCTCGTGCGTTCGCTTTGTTGTGGTCGCAGCCAGCAATACTGCAGAGCCATTGGTCCTGTTGGGCATGACCAAGGCTGAGCAAGCTGAGAAAACCACGTTGGAGCTGCGGGGCACCGTACTGGCGTTTGAGAAGCAGTATGGCAAGGTGCGTGTTGCAGCCTGTTTGATGGTAGGCTACGCACATGCGGCTCATGCTGATGGGCGCTGTATATATTTCTTTGCACCAATTACCTGCAGCGGATGGACGACCTGGAGCAGCGCGTGTTTGGGATAACTGACACTGGAAAGCAGCACTGGGAGCGCATCTGTCACCTCGTGTCCACAGTGGATGCCATGCAGCAGCAGTACAAGTCACAGAGTAAGTGAGCGGCCTGTGCGTTCCACACGTAGCGCTGGTGCAGGCACAACTTGAGTGTTACTGTGAGCTGCCGTGCTACACCCTGCCCAATGTGGTAAACGACGCCCGCAGTTGACGTGCAGCTGGCAACAGAGACAGTGGCGCGCCTGGAGACGCGCATGAACACGGCAGAGGCTGGTCAGGCACGCACCACCAGCGAGCTTGAGGAGCAGCAGAGGCTGCTGCTTGCGCTCACGACGGCAGTGCAGAAGGCAACCCAGGATGTGGAGGGGCTCAAGGCCTGGAAGGGCCGGCAGGAGGACTTGGGGCGCCAGCTGGCAGATGCAGCTGTGCGCATCAGCGACATTGAGGCGCGTGTATCCAGCTTAGGCAGCACACTGGTAGCCCACAAGGCACGGGAGCTTGCCCTCGGGGTGCCTGGGGGCGCACCTATACACCCTGTAACTGACCAACGCCTGCAGGTGTGTTTTGGGTGCTGAATGTGGTGGGGCACAACCTGGATGTTGTATGCATGATGTGGATGAAACATGGGCATGTGTTTGCTGCTGCGCAGCTCTGCAGTGGTGAGTGTGAAACCTCTGCACTTCAGTGGCTTATGACTTACAGTGCGCAAACACGTTCATCATGATGCGCAGACGCTTGAGGAGAAGCTGGCTGCCCTTGAGCGGACTGCTGCTGCACGCCAGTCTGATGTGCGTGACGCACGCGTGGACCAGTATGAAATGCGCATGGCAGCCCTGGAGTCGCAGCTGTCAGCGCTGCTGTTGAGCCGCCAAACTTCCACTGTGGCTGATGTTCAGGAAGCACGGCTGCGTGCGCTTGAGGCTCAGCTGCAGGAGCAGGATAGAGCAGGGTT